>VXBJ01000046.1:927073-937240 GCA_013400055.1 Nycticryphes semicollaris
GACTAGGGGGGCCAGTGGCGGCGGCGAGCGGGGCCCGGGGGGTTGAGATCCCGGATGGTGGCTCTGTCAGCCCCCAGTGCCCCTGCCAGGCCCGCGGGTTGCCCGTCTCGGCGGCCTCCCCCGGCCCCTGCCCGCCCCCAGCACGGCGGTGGGTTCCCCCGCGGTGACTCCTCCAGGCAGGCCCCATGACAGACTGTGGCTCGGCCGGTAACGGGGGCCGAACGCCGGGGCAAGGCTAGGACAGAGCCGTGCAGCGCGGAGGCTGGGCTGGGGTTTGTGCTTTGCATCTAAGGGTCTCCCAGGCTCGATCTGTCCCTTGCTATTTGAAATAAAATGTCTGCATCCTGTACGTGCTTTCCCTGAGGTCCATGGGGAGGGTTTGTGCTCCCTGGGGAACCCCATTGATAGCGGCTGCGACCATTTCTCTTCCAGTGGCATCACAGCCCCTTCCCTGACCCTGTGGCCTCAGCCCCTGGCCCAGTGGGCAGCAGCTGGATAAACCTATTTTGAGGGTGTAGCTGTTGCCACTTGGGTTTCCCTGCATTTGATGCCAGCACAAGCATCAAAGAAAGGCTGAGAGAAGAGAAACTCAAAGCAGTTAACCCTCCCAGCCACTAGGACCCCCAACGAGATCTCCCAAGGTTGGCAACCCAGTTTTAGCCCAATCAGAGCTTAGCCAGTGCAACCAGTCCCTAATGCTGGCATGACCAGAGTGGCCCTAAGTGGGTCCTTTGCTTTACGCCACTGGTGCCCTCATTCCTCATTTTCCTCAGTGTTTTCCCTAGCTGCCACCCAACAAGTGTTTTAAACCGTTCCCCAGGATCCTGTGGCTCTGAGGGTCAAGTCCTCTGCCTCTCCGAGCCCACAGAAGCCACCAACAGCTGGTGACAAAACCAGGCAGTGCCTGAAAGAGAGCAAGGGGACAATTATGTTTTCACCACCAGTTGTTTCGGCTTTATGGGATGACGCCAGCTCCCCAGGCATCCCAGAAAAACTGGTCCAAGAGGTTGGAGAAAAGGAAAGCTCCCTCAAGGGCTGACGACCAGCCTTGGGCAGGGCTAAAGCTTAGGAAAAGGGTCGAATAGGCTGGTGTGGCTTTTAGCTGGCTGACCAGATGCAAAACCACCTGGTGACAGTTCAGCCATGATATGGGTGTCTGAGGAGTCACGGATAAGAAAGGCCTTGGGAGAAACAGGACTGGGGGCTTACAGGGCAGAGGAGTTTGTCCTGATTCCTAGCAAAATCAGGTCACAAACTGCTGGTGGCTGAGCTGCCAACAGCGCTGGGCATGGGGTCTAGCTGGGAAGTGAAACACAGCAAGAGAGGAAGGCCAAAATGCCGCTGGGCTGAAACATTGGGTGTCAAAGGGACACAAACCATCACCCTGGGCTGAGTTTCCCTGACAGGAGAGACCGGCTGGCCATTGGGAAAGCAACCCCTTGGGGCAGTAACCTTAGCCTTCCTGAGCACAGCACCAAGGAGAAACATTACAATAGTGGGGGGCAATTTGGGGGGCAGATGTGTAAGGCAGGTGCCTCAGCAAGGCACTTGGGGCTTTAAGGGTGACACCGGGGCTAGCGGCAGTGCCCCTGGAACCAGTGTTACAGATTTACACACGTAGCAGGGTCCAACCCTATGATCCTGATGAGAATGCCAAATCTGAGTGAATGTTTCTAATTAGCCTTTCATTAGTTCTTTGGTTACAGATCATGCTGGGTGCCTCCAGAGAGGGATCCCTACCCCAATTCACGCCTCTCAATTACACCCGTTGCACCCATCACCCCATCCTCAAGTCCAACCACCTGGTTGTCTGGTCGGTGATCTCTTGGCTTCTTACTGGTTTTCACTGTGGCTGGGCTGGCCGCCTTCTGAAGTTACTTCATCCTCTTGGAATTGCCTCCTTGGTCCTCATCTTCTTCTTTCCATGGAATTCAGTGAGTTCTTTGTTAGAAGTTTTATTGAAAGTTTACGCTTGGTCAGCTCTTGCAGCCTAAGGCTGCAGCTACTTTATCTGCTCATGCTAGGCCACCAATGCTAAACGAGACTATTCAGAGAGAAGAGTACAGTTAATCCAATTTTTTTCTATAACACCAGCATGGGGCTGCCCAGGCCCCCCCGCCTCTGCCCACCCCAGTGGCCCCGCACGCCCGCTCTCCCTTTGTGATGTCGCAGACCAACAGGGCCCGGGGGGGGGGTGGCAGACAGCCCGTGGCTACGGCTGTGCCTGACGCCGGCGGCAGCCACAACGTGACCAAAGGTCGCCTGCACCGCCCCGGCAGTGCGGCAACACCGCGAATCCGCCGCTGTGCCCGGCGTGCCCTCCCGCCGTGCAGAGTTGCTTCCTCCTTCACCTAACGTTGGGGCAGGAAGCGTGGGGTGAGAGCTGGGGAGCACGGGTTGCGCCCATCCGGGGACCAGGCAGCCAGCCAGCCCCACGGGAGGCACCACCATGGCCCGGCAGGAGCAGGAGTGGGAGCCGGGCTCAGCGGAGCAGAGAGAAGCTGGCATCTCCCAGACGTTCGCCTTCCTGGAAGCCTCCCAGCCCCAATCAAGAAGCCTAGCCCGCAGGTCCCATCTCTGGCCAGCCGCCACGGAGAGCAGGGAGCATTTCCACCCACTGCAGAAGACGGACACTACCAGAAGCCTCAGCCGGGGCAGCCAGAGCCCGGGGAGCTGGGGTAAGACTGCGGGCAGGCTGTCTGTCGGCTTCAGCAGTACCCGGAGGAAGGAGCTGAAGGAAATCCTCCTGCAGAGCAACAGCCCTGGCAGCACCAAGCGCTTTCCCACCTTTCAGAAGACATCTAACAGCAGCAGTGTCCCTGCAGGGCCACAACAAGAGCAGAAGCCTGAGCAGATCCCTGAGGTGCTGTCCCTTGCCCTTGACCCCCTGGAGCATGAGTGGCTACTGACGGTGGCCCAGGGTGACGCAGACAACATTGTCAGGCTGCTGGACCTGGATCCCAGCCTGCTGAGCAGAAAAGACTTTGTGACTGGCTTCACTGCTCTCCACTGGCTTGCCAAGCATGGCCACCACGAGCGCTTCATCCAGGTCATCTCCCATGCCCAGAAGAAGGGCTATCCTGTCAATGTGAACATCCCCACAGCCAGTGGCGGGCTCACCCCCTTGCACCTGGCCGCCCTGCAGGGACACGAGCTGCTCATCAAAGTGCTGGTGGGAGCCTATGGGGCAGACACCAGCTGCAGGGACCACAATGGGCGCAAGGCTTGGCAGTACCTGAGGGCAGACACCTCCAGGGAGCTGAAGGAGCTGGCGGGGGCCTTGGAGGAGGACTTGGTCCAGCTGTGCTCTCACAACACCAACAACAACTGTAAGTCATCCAGAGAGGCCAGGGCAGGGCGGGACTGCGTGGACTCCGGGGCTGCGGGGAAAGCCCAGCGCTACTGGAGCCTGTCGACCCTCCGAGGCTTTGTCAGACAGGCATTCAATTTCTTCCAAGAGCGCTGAAGCTCCCTTGGCCCATTCACCTGCAAACTCACGCTGAATAACAGCCAGACAAGCCTCAAGGGAGCGGGGAACTTGGTGAGGGCTGGCACTTAAAACCCTGGCCAAGTGGGGATTAACCCCCTGCACGGGGGCACCATGGCCACCCCAGGTCTCACTTGGTCTTTTGGGGCTGTGCTGGTGTGAGTGTGTGGGCAACCATGGCTATCAGGACCACCACTTGGGGACAGCCCTTGCAAAAACCCATCCAGCTCCGGAGGAGTTTTTGCCCCCTGCCCCTGCTGATGGGGTCTCCTTGCCACAGCCCAGTAGAGCCCCATGGCAGGTGCTCAAGCGCTGCCCCTGCTGTGAGGAACTGCTTCTCCGACACCTCATGTGCCCATGGGGGAATGCAGACCCACCACAGGAGGTGGTGTCCCATGCTGGGGGGCCAGGCGTAGACATTTGGGCTGCCTATCCCAGGCTATCGGCGTGTGACTGCAGTTGGTTAAGCAGCAACCTGGTGACTTGGTTCTCCCACCTGTAAAACAAGGATGTCGGCACTGCCCCAGCTCCCAGCAAGGCTGTGAGATTGGACTGATTATGACGCCTCAGGTGTCTGGACAGAGACACTGAGAGAATATAATTAAATGTTTCACAACCATACTCCTGAGATGCCAGAGGCCTGGCAATGGGCTGACGATGGAGAAGCAACTACGGCTTCAGAAACAACCCCCCAACACTTTTTTACGTACGCTTCTCTGCTGGCAGGGAGGATGGGTACAGACAAGCAGATTGTGCCACTGAGCTGCAAACGCTTTCCAGCCCCCTGTGAGACCCCAGGGTCTCTGCCGCACGTGTCTCCTCTGGGGTGCTGCCCGTTTATGACAGATAAAGCTGTTTCTCAGTAAAGCAAGAGCTGGAATGCCTGGTTTGCCACAGGAGGCTGGGCCCAGAGAAGTCTTTCAAAGTGCATGACAAGTCCCCCTGGCAGCCCTTCCCTAGGGATCCCTGTCCAGGGGAGCCTGAGAGACTCAGCCCCGCTGAGGATGGAGAAGGCAGGAGGAGAATGTGGTGACTCCTGCAGAGGCTGGAGTCCAGCTGCAGTGCTGGAAAGATGATTCATTGCTCAAATCCATGGAAGAGGTATGAAGGCTGTGAGATTATCTTTGTTGCTATTGAGGTCATGCTCAAAAATGAAACTCTTGAGAAACATCCCTACAGCAGCGTAATCTGTGTGCATGTACCGGCAACTGAATTAAAAGGGCAAAGCATCTGCTCGTCTGCTTGTGTTTTGTTCACTAAATGGAGCTCTGCCCAGCTGATTTCAACTTGCTTTTCACATTCTCAAAGGCCAGGGCTGCTTCAGAATGTCTTCAGAACAACAGGGGCCCCTTCCTCTTTTTTCATCATCATGAGACCGTTTCTGCCCCCTAAATAGCAGTCCCATTTGAGAAGTGACTCAGACAGGGACCAGGGAGTTTCTCTTCTCCATCACAGAGCAGCAGCCTTCATGGAGAGACCTCATGTCAGAGGGGAGTCGTGGTTCCTTTCTGGGGGTCTACAGAGGTGACCAAGGGACTTGTCCTGGCTGTGCGGGTGAATTTGCACCTTGATGCAGAAAGGTAACTTCCTCAGGGCAACTTGAGACTTTGGGTTTCATAGACCCCGAGCAAACCCCATTTATATTCAGCTTGTGCTCTGAAATGCTCCTCAGACACGGGAATAACCCAGTCTGCAGTGGACAATACATGGAAGAACAGCCTCCGGATGAGTGGATACCGATCCAGTGCCTGGATAGTACCCAGTCCAAGTGACTGGGTGGACAGATAGATGTGTCTGAATGTCTTTTTAATGACTGAGGTCAGCAGCGGAGACATAAAAAACACACTGGGAATGGATTTAATGCCTGATCCACAGTGGTTTTGTAATGTTTTAACTCTAATAAATTAAATACTATGGCAACATAGCTCCTTTCAGAACTTCTTTGGCCACATCCAGGCCACAGGACAGCTGGCTGCCTTCTAACAAGCCTGGTCACACCAGCACAAACTCCATGAAAAGCACTGATGTCAAAAAAAAATACCCTACTTGCGATCTTCAGTTCTGGTCACCAAAGTGCTGTTGATGACAGGTGGGTGCATGTCAGATGAAATACTTTGTGACCTGTTAGTCTTCTGTCACCCTTTGGCAGCAGTGTGCTGTTAGGAAAAGGGGGTGGGACGGCTCTTACATCCTCCTCTGAGTAAGGCACAGAGTAAACAGTGGAGTTAGCGAGAATGCCATTGAAGGAGCCGTTTCCTTGCCATTTGTACCTTAGTCACACTCCACCAGGAAACCTGGACTTCAATTACTACTTTACTCAAAAGTAAAATTTAATTGGCAAATGCTACACTTAGATATGACTAAATGATTTTCAGTACTTGCCAAAACCCCCTAAAGGCAGCTTTCCCCCCCCAACCTGGTCGTGGGTTCGAAGCTGTATTCTGCTCTGAGGCAAATTAGGCAGGCCCTTTAGAGGAAGCAAGACCAGAGCCCTGCTTCTCTGGGTTGGTGTTACAACATACTCACCAACACCACCCCCTGCCCTGCAAGGGTTCCTCTCCACAGAGCGAAATAAGGATATTCTTCACGTCGCAGGACCCTTTCTGCTGCTGTGTGTTGTGTTTGCCCCAGACACCACACTACTGTCAGTGACCCACCCCTCTGTCTTGTGGGGTTTATTTTTCATACCTACAAGAGGGGCAGTTTGTTTGGACGCGTCTAAAAACGTTCCTCAAGCACACAATCAGCTCTGACTCTGCTTCTCACTCAGAAAACAAAACTGTATTCATCAAAATTAATGGACTGGAATATCCAAATTGTTTAGATTTTCTCTTTAACTGATGTGTTGATGCCTCAGCTACTGTGCGTTAGGCCAGTTCTGCAGACATCCTGGATCCGTTCCACAACCCTCACGGGGACGGAGAGGACAAAGAGAGCTATCACAGGAACAACAGAAATCATTCAAACCCAGAGGTATTTGTGATGGTTAAGGTTCTGCAGAAGATTGATTTTAACCCCAATTTTAATTTGTACTAAATTTACTCCACGTTATCCCTTAATGTCCAGTTTGAAAAGCAGATTCACTCAAATAGGGAAAAATAACGAGATTTTCAAAAGCAACTCCTTTGTAGAAGCTGCTTCCATCTAATAAAAATAGCACAGTAATGACTGTAATAGGGAGACTATCAAATAAATAGTAATAAATAGTTCAGTCCATTGCTCAGGAAAGCTTTCCTGAAAATGCCATGGAGAAAACGGTCCTTCTCCATTCTCAAGTCCATAAAATTACTTTTTTCCTCCTCAGCAACACAATTAAGGAGGAACAATGTAGACAGCTTCTCCTGCCAGCAGTGGTGATGGAGAGAGGCAGGGCTCTAAGGCTGATCTTCACTTCTCAGCAGTGCTGTTATTCAGTAAACACTTGCTTCAAAGAACAGAGCACAGAAGACATTTAAAAAACATTGGGGCCTCTGTTGAAACATCTCTGTCAATGCTGTTTGCTGCCTTCCTGTGGCAGTGACTTACTGCTTCCCCCAGATAACAAAGTAGAAGCTAGGCTTGCACAGGACAGGAAAAGATGCCAGGAGATACCACTGAAGTGAAGTTGGTAAAAATCCCAGCCTTGCTCTCTGCTCACAATTCTCCAGCACTGCCTTAGAGAGAGAGACTGTGACGAGCTCCAAGTGGTGTTTGTTATGCATTTACATGTGCTTGGCCTATGCTGCTGCCCAGCATCATTTGCTACAAATTGCAATGGGAAGGAGATAAATCTCTTTACCTTCAACACAAAAAGCAGCAATGCAGAAGGTGTGGCAACCTGGAGCTTCCTCAGGAAGTTGCCACCCAGGAACTGAAGCACCACAGCAGGCGGAACCCAGACAACGGCACCTTTGCAACCTCAGGATGGGCTTTGCCACAGCCACATCCAAGAACAGGCCGGCACCTTCAGTCATTTCCCACTGACCAGAGCGCCTGTCCCAGGTCTGCACTGGGGAAGGGGAAGGAGCATCAGCCACACAGGACTCGGTGCTGAGCCACAGCATCCTCCTCCACATCCCTGCGGTAAATAGGTGCTGTTTCACAGGCCCCAGTGGAGGATGGACCACTCTGAGCAGTTTAATCCCCTCTTTCTTCTCTCCCCTTTTTGAAATAGCTGCCAACTCTTCCTTCAGTTACTACCTTTCTGCTGAGAATGTTTTAAATTAAGCTGCACCTGTGGCTGGCATCAAGCCCAACTTGATCAAGCCAACACAGAGCTCCAAACAGAACTCAAGGATTATTGCGTACTCTAGGGAACATGCAGATATGATGTACTACTATATGAGTACTGCATTTTGTAGAGCAATCTATCCACTGCCCTCACTGGATTCTTCCCTTTCCTACCTCCCAAGTGAAACTTTCATCTGACTATTCCACTGCACCCGCTCCCCAGCCAGGATCCAAGGGCTCCCTGCCTCACATCCTACCCAGGAGCAGCTCCCAGACCCATCTTTAACAAATTCTGACACTGCTGCTTATTTTTCTTATTAGCGTTTCATAAGTCTACCAAAAATGTAATCCAGAGTCACCCCTTGGTTTCAGTAGTAAGAGGCTAACTTGATATAAGGGAATGTAGCAATTAGAACAATGGGCAATATTTTTAAAATTAAAGAGAGGAAATTTAGATACTAGAAATAAATTCTTTACTGTGAGGGTGGTGAGACACTGGAACAGGTTGCCCAGAGAAGCTGTGGATGCCCCATCCCTGGAAGTGTTCAAGGCCAGGCTGGATGGGGCTTTGAGCAACCTGCTCTGGTGGGAGGTGTCCCTGCCCATGGCAGGGGAGTTGGAACTCGATGACCTTTAAGGTCCCTTCCAACTCTAACCATTCTAGGATTCTATGACACAGTTACTGTAGCCATAAGGGTCCACAGATCATTAAGTGAAATCTGCCTTTTTCAAAACTACCCCAGGCTTTTTTTTTTCCTAAACTCTCAGTTTGCCCAATAAAAGATTTTCTTCAAATTAACTTGCCTAAAATCAGTTCTAATTTTTACCCCTTTTCTTCAAAGAATTGGTACACTTTTGCTCTCACAGGTTTACAGTAAGTCAGATGGAAAACAGCCTATTCTGTCTGAAAAGAGCTGACAAGGTTTCTCACACTAAGTGAGATTATATTCCCAGTAATGTTAGCTTTTACTCTCTATTACTGTCGCACCATATATATATATGTATATATATACACGTGAAATAATTTCAACCAAGTCATTCAGGTCCATATTTATTAGTAAGCCTGTACACTGTCAACAATCATGATGGTACCCAAAAGAAAGAACACTAATAGAACACAGTCTTCATGTTTCAGATGCAAATTAGTTAATGGTTTGCCCACTTAACATCAGTGATGCAGACTAGCTTGTAAGAAAAAACAAGACACAACCAAGATTTTGGGGACTGCAGTCCAGCGCTACAGAAGGAATCACCTGGGGGTCACCAAACAGCATACGGGGGCGTAGAGATCTGACGCAGAAAGACAAGTGTTTAATTAGAGTTCCCAGGAGACAGTCTCTCTTACAAGCCCAGTTTGGTCCTTCTCCAGTGTCTCCTTTTGGAGTTGTACCTAAGACAAAAGCAGTGTAAATTAGCAAAGTGCACACACACACACATTTGAAGATCCAGGTGGACTGAAACCATCTTGAATTAGCTCAATAGTACAGGACTGAAATATTTCTTATGGGCAATAGTGGCAACCTGCCAACAATCATTAGCTGTGTACTTATTTTTTTTTAGCACATTATTGCAACAGAATCTGAACCTCCAAAAGATAAAGATGCCTGCAAGAGATGCATCAGCACTGGCACATGAATATCCTACCTCCTCTTTCGGAGGCACCACCTGTGATCTTATATTGACTGTCCAATGACAATGAGAACTACCTCTTGAATGTAGTTCAGGATTTAAGACAAAAAGTATCATTTTTGTTCAAAATACAAAAGCAGAGCAGCATATGGAAAAGGTCCTCTTCCAGGAAAGTATATTAATCTACGAGTACATACTTGTACATGTTAAGAACAAACGGTTTCAGCACCACATAGATGAAACCGAAGACAGCATTAACAGAGTTACTCTCAGCAGGGAAATGGCAGTACTCCCACAGAATGAAGCACTGTAATTGCAACCTGCTTTAGCACAGTTTGGATAGAACTCATGACCGTGGTACTGAAGTGCCACACGACAAAAATTCATTATTTTGCCCCAAGATAAAGTAATCCATAGCACTGCAATTTAGATAAAATAGAACCCTGTTGTAAGTTGGTATCTGGAATACAAGAATACAGTCTGGGACATGCACCACTGATTCTTCCCTGAAATATCAGGAGAAGTAATGCCTGGCAACTGTGCTGTTTCTCTGCCTGAGCCACCCACTGCTACTATCCCTCTCCTCACTACTTAGGACAAAAAACAACCTGGGAGAAAGAATCCTGTTCCCTTAAACAGTCTAGAGATGGGAGCATATGAGATAAAAAGCTAACAGCGTGAGAAAACTATATTGGTTGAAGGCTTTATAAAAAACCCAGAAGGCTCAGGTATGCATTGCCTTCTGTATGCCTCACTTTTACCCAGTATTCTACAGTATCAGTATTGCATTTTAAGTAGAACGCTCGAAAATAAACACCATAGCCACAAAAAAAAAAAAAAAA
>VXBJ01000046.1:937259-958187 GCA_013400055.1 Nycticryphes semicollaris
AAAAAAGGAACTGCTACAAATTAATTCTGCAGTCACACAGAAAGGATCTTATTCTATCAACTTTATCTCCCATACACCAAACAAGCCCTTTGCTCTATTACGCATCACCCACTGTATCTCAGAACACCCATGCTCTACAAGACACAGTTCCTCGAAAATGCAGGAATGCAGGGGGACAGCGAGCAGAGCAGGGAAAGGTGTTGGGAAGGGGAATGTCTGAAGCAGAGATAATACCAGAATACAAATTCTGCAATCAATTATCCACACGCACGGTTAACACTTTTCACTGGACACCTGTGAATGACTGCAAAGCACCACGATCAACTGAACTGCTACAGAAGGCCACAGGATGGAAGCCCCAGTGGAGCTGTGTATCCACGGCCACAAAACTGCAATTTTCTTACACGATTTTACACCATCAGCTCCTGACTTTAGTGCTTGCCGCACGGGCAGCCGGCCTCAGGCCGTGGCTCCTCACAAGCCGGCCGCTGGCCTCCTTACCTGATCTTATTGCCCGTCTTCATGCGGATCCACTGCGGGATGGGCCGGTTCTGCTTCTGCTTCTTAGCGAGGAAGCGTTTAATCTTGAACGTCTTGTGGGACGACTGAAAGAGAGAGCAGCCGTTAGTGCTGCGGGGTAGGCCCAGTCCAGCCGCGCACCGCAGGCGGCTCGGCACTGCAAGGCACCGGCACCGCCCCCGCGGGTGAGGCGGCCGCTGGGCCGCAAGGCCTCAGCGAGCCGGGGAACGGGGAAGCCGCACCCGGAGCCCTCCCGCCCTGCGCGGCCTGCCCGCCGGGAAGGCCAGGCCAGCCCACGGCGGGGAACAGGCTCAGGGTGTCGCGGCACGAAGACGGATGGCGGCCGATGGTCTCACCATGGCGCGGAGGTGCCCGGCGTCCTGGCGATGGCGGCGGCGGAAGAGGCGGAAGGGGCGGGGGGAAGCGGGCAGCGAGGCGGGGGCGGCGCGGGCGAGGCGGCCACAGCACCCCCTGGCGGCCCGGGGTGGGGTGGGGCGTCCGCTCCGGCGCAGACGGAGCTCAGTGAGGGACGACGGCGGCACGAGTTTCTGCGAGTTTATTGGTTTTAGTACAAAATAGCTATGGCTAAAGTTCGCTAGCTTAGGAGGAGCTGCTACTGGTGAAGTCTCTCTCTGGGCTGTAAAACAATACTTCAGATTATGAGGGAAGAGGAAGCAGTACCAAGAGGGCAGGAGTTAGGAAACATTTCAGACTCTAAAGAAGGGAGAATGCTGGAAATAAACCAGATGCTCAAACCAGCCACGTTTGATTAAAAATAAGCATTTCAACATAGGTAGACTTTACATGAGAATTTTTCAAGAAGTATCCAATATTAAGCCAGCTTATTCATACACTCCAACTCAGTTACTTTATCCGAGAACCACTGGAGAGGAAGGTCTCTCCCTCCCTGACACCACCACTGTAAGGCCAGACGTTTTCCTCTTCATGTGCCAGAGGGCTCCTGTGCACCAGCACCTCAACAGCCCCGGCCTGCGTACCTGTCTCCGTGCCAGCCTGACATACTTTAGCTACCTTTGCCTCAGGAAGGAGCACCACACAACACGGCAACGCCTGCGTTATCTCCGGCCAACTTCAAGCTCACTCTGCTGAAGTGCGTCAAAGACTGGCTCCAATTGCCTCACAGTAAAGCTCTGGCTCTAGATCCAGGTGTCATCTCCTCCTGACCGCATGACTCATTTATTATCATACTTAAGGCCATAAAGTCTTTCTACTTTGTGAAGATTCTCTTCTCTGTTGTAGTTAGATGCTGGGAAAATAAATTCAAATAACTGAAAAATACAATGAGAACACATTTCAAATGCCGAATCTACAACTGAGGTTCTTTAACGAGAAACATCCAACAGCACAATGCCCCCTTTTCTTCCTGTGTTCCTTCTTGGCTTCGAAGGCACTTCTGGATTGCGTAGTACATGCTCTTTGGCTGCACAGACAGTCAGAACACATAAGGCTTGCATGCTAGTCACTCCTCCTCCTTCGTATTACTGGTCTCACTCTCTGCTTTCTTGTCTGCTCCCTGATCTGCAGCGGGCTTCGCAGCACTCTCTTCATACTGGCACAGTCTGCTTCGGCTTCGGGCTCCTGGCTGGTACAGCTGCATTGCTGGGCGATCCTGAAATAAATCAAAACTATTTAGACTCTTTCATAGCCCCATGCTATCATGGTTATTATGGCATAATTGTAATTAGAAATGGCTCGAATTCAAACTTTTCACGATGTTCTAAGTTAAAATTCTTCCACCATGGTGGCAATGTAACTTCAACTGTCCCAAGTCAAGGCTGCCTCTGTTGTAAGACAGCACCCCTGTTCAAGCCACAAAGAACAGTGCACATAGCTGAAGTTAGTTGTAAAGAGTTTCCCTGAGATGAGTTCAGCTCACCCTCTCTCAGAATAAAGGTCAACTTCAAAGCTCCTTCAAAACCCTGAGTTTCATTTGAACCTGATAATGCCTTAAGTGACACAGAAAACTTGCATACAGATGCTGCAAAAACAGATTTGCAGAGTACATAAAACTAAACTCAAGACATTATTTCTTCACTCTGCAGGACCTCTTCTGTCCAATTCTGCACGCATCAGTCTCACCCCCATTTTGGAGGGACTGTTCAATCCCACTCCCGCTTCAAGATGCATTTTCAGGCATGTGTACCATCAGCAGAGATACAGGTACATTACTGCTGCCCTACTGACACCTTAAAGATACTGCCTATGGCATAAGTCAGCAAAGGAAAAGGGATTGTCTTTACAATTTAGCCCATAGTATCTTAATTCCTATAGAGTGACAAGAAACATCACAGTTTAGCAAATGTAGTGGACAAACGGGCAAGCTTTCTAAGCCATGGGAGAGTTTGTCACTAGAATAGGGAGAAGTTTTAACAGAGAAAACACACGGTTCTTTTCTTGAAGTGCTTTTGTCCTAAAACCTACAAACTGGTCCCTGTGAATCAATACATAAATTTAAAGAAATCCAGTACCTTGTTTCTGATACGATCCCTCTTAATTGTATCCTCTTTTTTATCGTCTTTGGTTACTTTCTCAGATTTGTCCGTGCTGCTGGTAAAGTCTGTAAGATCACTTTTCTTTCCCTTTTCTCTGAGTAAGTCTCTTTCCTTTTTCACCTCCTCCTCTTTTCTTCTAAAAACCTTCTCTTTCTCAAAGCGCTCTTTCTGCCTCCGACGCTCCTCTTCTTGGCGTCTCAGTTTCTCCCTCTGTGCTCTCTCATATTCTCTGTCTCTTTCAAAATCTCTATCTCGGTCCCTGTAGTCCTTTACACACTCATCTTCTGATCTGTATGAAAACAAAACTGAAAATGAAGCTCAACAGATTCATCAAATAGAGCTGGGAGATCAATGTAATACTGGTGTAAATGGGCAATATGCAGACGACAGACTGGTAGGTTCTATGGAGCTTTTGGGAAGCTGTAATAACCTGAGTCATGCATGATAACCAGAGATGATGCCGAGTACTAGCGTTTCTTAGCCTTCTACTTGCATCGCTGGCTAAGTCTCCTCTGGCTTTGGAAAACACCTGAATTTCTCTGTTTCATCTCTATTTCTCACATGGCAGAGCTGAACCTTGAACAGACCACAGAGCTGCTGAGAATGACACGTTCCGCTTTGACCATTTACAAGACTTAAAGGGACTACTAACTGGAGTACACCTCTCCTCTTGCCATGGCTATAATTCTCTCATTGCAAGGCCAGTGCTCAGAGCCTGCTGCAGGTCACCTACACCTGGGCTTCTTTTGCAGACTTCCTACAGTGAGTTGCAAAAATATCAAAATTTGTTCACTAGAGAAGAACTGTCAGGTAATTCACACAGCTTTCTGCAATCACAGGGATGTGAACTGCTCGGAGAATACATCCCATGCCTTATATCAGAAAAATAATTTGAAAGGAATTTCAAAACATGGTCATGGCAGAGCAGCCTAAGCCTCAGTACAATCAGGAAACAAGTTATATATACATATATATAGTTATAGCAAGTACTAGAATACTTTTTTGCCTTCTCTTCTTTTGTCTCCCCATCAGATCGTTTGGCAGATGCACTACTCGCATTTTTTTCCTCCCTCAGAGTCTCTTTTTCCAGTCTCTTGGATTTTTCTTTTTTCTCCAAGTCTTTTTCATCTTTTTCAGGCTTCTTAAGTAGCTACAAAGAAAACAGAAGTCTCAACTAAAAAGCTCACTCTAACACATATTGTCTGGCACAACACCGAAATTGCATCAAAGGAACCATAGTCCAGTAAGAAATAAACATTAAAGTAATGTTACTGCAAGTCGCAGTACTTCTAAAAGCTGGAGTGTATGAGTAAGCATAATCCATAGAGCAAACTAGGATTTTTCTCCTAAACCAGACCATTTTAGAAAGCTTAAAAATAGTCTCCATTCCATACTGAATTCATGATTCTGTTTACCACAGCATGTACAACAGTCACATGACAACAGCTTTAAATATTACTATGAAACATTACAGCATGTAAACCTTTACAATGCCTAATATTGAATGTTACAAAAAAGTAGTAATTTACTAACATCAAACTCATGTGATTCTTCACACAATACTCAACGCACATTTTAAGAGACTGATATACAAATAATAGGGGAAAGGGAGTGTAACAGTTTATAATAAAGAACTGTTCTAGACCTTAATCTTTGGTTCATCTTTTGATCTGTCTCTTTCTTTTTCTGGGCATCTGTCTACTTTCTTCAGTTTTTCTGCTTCTTTTCTCTTCCTTCTCTCCTCCTCTTTCCATTTTCTTCTTTCTTCTTCTCTTTGTCGTTTTCTTTCCAATTCCCTTCTCCTCCTCTCCTCTCTTTTTTCTTCTCTCAGTCTCTGTGTGTGTAAAAGCAAAGACAAATAGTGTAACAAATAGTGTATTTCCACACTAGAAAATACCCCTCTAAGCCCAACAACATACCCTGCCACAAAGTGGTAAAGTATTTCATCACCAAATAACTCACCTCAAAACTATTCCTATTTTAAAAGGACCAAAGAAAGGAAAAGTTCCAATATCCCTGTTGCTCTGCTGTGAACCTGAACATGTTAGAGCAGTATTTCACTTTTTTTTTTGCCTTGCTCATAAGCCTTGATTCGTAGTCTTAAAAAACACACACCACCACTAGCCCTGGCCTTTATCGTTTTCATTTTAATTGGATCTGCCCCATCTATGACTTCTTCCGTTGCTAAAAGTTAAAATGAGATTACATGCTAGGAAAAAGATCCCCTACAACAACCTCAGCCACAACTGCATTAAAAATGAAAGCATTGAAACGGGATCTGGTTTGGCAGTGCCACAGAGATGTTTAGCTGCAACCAGAACGCACATAGAGCACTACTATTCCTACAATGGCCAGCAGTCTAGTGGCTTAAAATACGTGAGCCAGACATCAACAAGGAAACTTGGGTCAAAAGCTTCTTCAAAAGAAAGGGCAGAAGTATATCAAGACACTCATACACAACTACGCTTTAAATAAGCAAATTATACTTGCAAGCAACAAGAACATTCAGGAGATAAGTCTTACCTGTTTATTTTTCAAGAAGTTCAATAAAGGAGTAGTCTTTTTAGCTAAAGAATATATAAAAAAATAAAATGTAAACAATTGACATTATCCAATACTGCAATACCTACAACAAGAAAACCTATGTGAAATGAAGAAGCCTTATGGCTTATCCAGCCTATCTGCTCTCACATACAGCACTACAGCAGTAAAACAAGTATTTCAATCCTATCTCTGCACAGTGGCAGCTAGGATTCTATCAACTTCTTTAGGACGCTAAAATGATATCCAGTGCACCTATCTGTAAAGGAATATTCAGTTTGGATTAAGTTTTTCCCAGATTCTCTCACTTTGAAAGAGATACCTGCAACATGCTTACAGAGAACATTCTGGTCATTTTTGTGGTATTCTACCCAACCACAGTATCTTTTAACTTGTGCCTGCATGAAACCACTGCTCATAGCATTTTGCATTAAACATCACTGTATCTCACTGAAATGCAGCCATTTCACAGCCTAGTTTGGCTAACAAACATTTGATTATTAATTTAAAACAGGAAGGAAGGTTATCATACAAAACTTAAACCTAGAGAAGAATTTAGAGCATAGGAGAAAAAGAAAATACACTGAATAACCTTTAGCCTAAAGGTTTATCAAATACCAAGAAAGCACACAAAAGAATTCAGCTCCCTCAAGGTTGAGAAATCAGAGTTTCAAATTACACCGTATACATTTTCCTAGAGCATAAAAAAAACCCCCGTAACTACAGTACTTAGACTTCCATACCTATTAGCTCTTTGTTTCTTGCCTCTATTTCCTCCAACAAAGTTTCAGGAGTGGAGGTTAGTTTTTCATCATCTGCACTGTAGCTTTCCAAAAACTTCTTGTACTCTGGATCTACAGGGGAGGGAAAAGGGAAAAAAGGAAAGAAAAACAAGGAAAAAAAAAAAAATCAGTATCTACTGTCGCGTGAAAAGAATTTGCACTGCACACTGCTGGAAGTTTGGGTTAGATTTGCCTAAGTTGTGTTGTTTGTATGTCACCTTTTTGAAAGCTGGCAGCTCTCAAATGAACTGCTGCTTTATGTTTGTGTAGGACAATCGTATTTAAGAGACTGGCATCTGACAAAGCAGTGCTAATAAGCTTCACATATAATTAAGCAAATGTTATACTGATAAACTCCAGTGTCACAGAAAAAGTGTTATATTCAAATTACTCTAGGACTTTGAAGTCTACACACGCAAAACAAACTAGGTAGCTGTTATACCATCTTCTATAGTTCCAGTTTTGGCATCCTTTTTCTTGCTCTTCTTTTTTGCAGCTTTTTGGAAAGGTGCAAACTCAACTATGGCAGCGTATTCCTGACCTGTTAAGGGAAGAGGAGAAAATACATTAAAATAAATATGAAACAGATATAAAAGAGAGTATACTGTCCATGTCTGAAGCAGGAAGACAAGACTCACAAGAAGTATGCAATACTAGAAGAGGCTATTTGGAAAGCATAAAAAGATTTATCATATTTTGAAAGCCATTTAATAATAATAAAAACCCAACTATTCTAGAGACAGCAGAATTAATGAACTAAACACTGTCACCATTTCAACAAACCAGCAAACTCACAGCCTCACAACAAGGAGGAAATACTTGAAATACTCTTAAAAAAAATTAAGACTGCCCATAACTTCCATCTCAGCCACACCAAACCATGTAGTATCCTCATCTTACAGACTATGCATTCATTGTGCAAGTAGAAAAGAATATTTTAAGTTAACAAACTGAAGCAAATCCCACTTTTTGGCAAAATAAATGAAATGCAACATTCCAGGCTGGCTTTGAACTTTTATCTTCGGACTGCTGTTGGGTATGGCAAGAACAGTGTGCTGTCACACTGCAGACCAGCTTATTTAAAAGACCTAGGTGTCATTAGAACCTTGTCATGCAACCCTCCTACATACGGAGCAATCTTGTGGACAGAGCTTTGTGTCACATATAAAACTTGGCTGGATGAAGTGTAAAACACATGCGTTTGAAATGAGGTTCAAGGTGAAACCTTAGCCTTGTGAAGGCTTAGCCTAGTGAAGCCAACAGGGAGACTCTTTGGCTAAATATATAAATTTCAGGTCTACCAATAAGAGATTAACAACTTTTAGTGCTACCTAATGTAAGCAGTTTTGAAATGCAAAAATTAAAACCATGAAATGTACTG
Organism: Nycticryphes semicollaris; assembly: GCA_013400055.1. Taxonomy (NCBI): domain Eukaryota; kingdom Metazoa; phylum Chordata; class Aves; order Charadriiformes; family Rostratulidae; genus Nycticryphes; species Nycticryphes semicollaris. The sequence goes on from VXBJ01000046.1 coordinate 944,996, forward strand.
AATACCTAACGTGCATTTAGAAAGAAGTGGTAACTATGTACTTGGATATTTAACCAATGAAGTGAACAAAATACTTGTTTCCTACAGAAGAATGTCTCCAGAGAGCGGTCACTTTCACAACTTAAGACTGCAAAGAACAAGATGTTAATTTTACTGAATCAAAATGACTCGCTCAGTTTTAAACCAAAATAAGTAACAGTCTAATTAATAACTGACCAAAAAAATAAGTCACACTGCTAGAGGCGTACAGAACAGGTGAGGAGAGTTACTGAGGCTCACATCATTAACCTCAGCTTCAGTTAGTTTGGACAGCAACACCACCTACTCACTTTCACTTTCCAGATTTTATACTCAGGCATGACAACGCAAGTATTAACTTCAGTAACACAGCAACTGGTTTTATATTGATACCACTCTTACCTTGATGCACGCTTAACTGGGTTTTACACACAACGTAAAAAAAAAAAAATTTAGAAAAATACAAAATCAATTCAAATTAGCTTCCACAAAACACAAAACGTTTTCTTTGTTCTTTGAAACACTGCACTAAAAACTAACAAACCACAAGCAGCATGTTAGGCTGCTCACACTTGTCCCTCTAAAATTTCTAAAATTCAGCTAGCACACTGCAACACACAAGAACAGCCAAACGCCAGTCACTTACCTTTATGATCGACAAAAACATAGCCGTCAAAGCGATCCCTGAAGAGGACTATGTCTTCCTGGTTTTTAAAGTTGATGTAGGCTCTCGAGAACATGTAAGGGTACAAGCTGCAGAAAGACAAGACCAAGAGATCCGGGCTGACCCAGGGCCGGCACCTTCCGGGGCCCAGCTGACGGCAGCGGCGGCTCCCAGGAACCCCCGGGGGGTGTCTCGGCGGCCCTACCTGGAATCGTTGGCGAAGAACTCGAAGTAGTCGTGCTCAGGCAGGGGCTGGAGGTGCTCCTCCAGCTGCTCCTTCGTCAGGCTGGGCGGCAGCCGCCGGATCACCACCTGCGGCACGGCGGTTAGGGCGCTTAGGATGGTTAGGGCGACCCCAGCACCCCACCCTCGCCAACGGGCGCCCCGCGAGGCCCGTTACCACGGGCGGGGCGGGCCCAGCCCGCACCGAGCGGCGCGCAGGCCCCACCTTACTGAGCGTCTCCTTCTTATCCTTAGGCCGCTCCAGGCGATCGAGCTCGGCGCTGCCACTCCTGCCGTCCGTGCTGGTGGCGGTTCCCGTCCCCAGCAGGGCCCCCGGCCCAGCGGCGGGCCCACCGCGCCGCTCCTTAGGCCTGGCGTTTTCCTTGTCCTCCTTCATCCCGGGCCGCCGGACAGCCCCGCCCCGCCCAGCCCGCCCATTGGCCGCAGCGTCTCTGCGAGGCTGCGCCGTAAAGGGCCGCGAACCGCGCCCTCCACCCAGGCCTCCCCTGCGGACTACAGCCCCCAGCGTGCACCGCGCCGCGCGGGGCAGGCCGGGAGTGCCCGCAGGCAGGCCCGGGCGGTGGTGAGGGCAAGACGATCGGTGCGGCACCGGACCGGCGGGATGTGGTACGAGATCCTGCCTGGCATGGCCATCATGGGCATCTGCCTCGCTATCCCCGGCCTCTCCACCATCTACATGCACCGCTTGTGCAACGGCGGCAAGGTCAGCGCGGAGCGGGGCGACCGGGCCTACCCCTCTCACCTCAACACCCGGCGGCCCGGCCCCAGATCCCGGAGCACCGCTTCCCCCCAACCCCTTTTTCCTCCCCTGGGATCCCTTCCTTTCGGGTACCCGCTTCTCTCAGGACGTCTTCCTTCGGGGATCCCCCTTCCTCGGGGACCCCCCTTCCCTCAGAACCCCTTCTGAAAGAATCCCACTTCCCATCCCGATCTCCGATCCGTTGGAGATCCCACTTCCCCGGGGTCATGACAGGCAGCGCCGTGTATGCCCACAGGAGAAGCGGATCGCCCGCTATCCCTACCAGTGGACCATGATGGAACGAGACCGGCGGCTGTCGGGTGTCAACAAGTACTACGTCTCCAAGGCAGGTGCCGGGGGCATCGGGCAGGTACCACCGAGAGGGGAGCAGGAGCCCCAGACTCGGGGCTCCCACAGCCTCCGTGGTGGGCAGCGGCCACTCTTGGGATAGTGGGAGCTTGGGTACTTAAAAAGCATAATTTGATAAAACTATTGTCAGTTATGCACTCTTGCAAATTAGCAACAACAAGGGTACAGACGACTGTTACTTTTTCTTTTTCAGGGTCTGGAGAACATAGACTAAGGTGGCGGTGCTCTGAAGAATCCACATATCTATATAAAATGATTTAATTATATAATAAAGTTATACATGTCTTCAGCTCTTGTATCTGTGTTGCTGTGGTGGGTTGACGCTGGATGGATGCCAAAGCTGCTCTACTGCTCCCCTCCTCAGCTGGACAGAGGAGAAGATATAACAAAAGGCTCGTGGATTGCAATAGGACAGGGAGATCACTCAGGAATTNAGTGAAAAAAAAAAAAAAACCCACCAAATCTCAAAACACTTACCCCACACCACTTCCTCCCTTCCTGCGCTCAGCTTCATTCCTGATTTCTCTACCTCTTCCCCAAAGCAGCACAGGGGTACAGGGAATGGGGGTTCAGGTCAGTTCATCACACATTGTCTCTGCTGGTCCTTCCTCCTCAGGGGGAGGACTCTCACACTCTTCTCTCACTCCAGTGTGGGGTCCCTCCCACAGGAGATAGTCCTCCACAAACTTCTCCAACATGAGACCTTCCCGTGGGCTGCAGTTCTTCACTAACTGCTCCAGCGGAGGTCCCTTCCGAGGGTGCAGTCCTTCAGGAACAGAAGGGGTCTCCTGCAGGGTCACAAGACCTGCCAACAAACCTGCTCCAGCACAGGCTCCTCTCTCCACAGGGCTACAGATCCTGCCAGGAGCCTGCTCCAGCTTGGTCTTCCTACAGGGTCATAGCCCCCCTTGGGCATCCCCCTGCCTCCAGTGTGGGTTCCTCCATGGGCTTTAGGGCGACAGCCTACCTCACCATGATCTTCACCACAGGCTGCAGGGGAATCTGNGAGGTCCCTTCCGAGGGTGCAGTCCTTCAGGAACAGAAGGGGTCTCCTGCAGGGTCACAAGACCTGCCAACAAACCTGCTCCAGCACAGGCTCCTCTCTCCACAGGGCTACAGATCCTGCCAGGAGCCTGCTCCAGCTTGGTCTTCCTACAGGGTCATAGCCCCCCTTGGGCATCCCCCTGCCTCCAGTGTGGGTTCCTCCATGGGCTTTAGGGCGACAGCCTACCTCACCATGATCTTCACCACAGGCTGCAGGGGAATCTGCTCTGGTGCCTGGAGCATTTTCTGCCTCTCCTTCTTCACTGTCCTTGGTGTCTGCAGAGTTGTTCTTCTCACATCTTCTCACCCGTCTCTCTAACTGCAAGTGCTGTTGTGCAAGCAACTTTTTCCCCTTCTTAACTATGTTATCCCAGAGGTACTACCACCGTCACTGATGGACTCAGCCTTGGCCAGCAGAGGATCCATCCTGGAGCCAGCTGTCATTGGCTCTATCCAACCCATTAACCACTTCCCCTTCAGAAACTTCTCCATGTCTTGGCACAACTCCTACACCAGGGTCTTTTTCTCTGATCTGTCTTTCAAAGCCAACACCTATGGTGCAGTTTTCTTCCCAATTTTGTTACTGAAGGGACAAAAGCAAATGAAGAAAACTCTCATAAGAAGCACAGGACAAAGTGTGATAATGAGCAAAGGCAAGTTTCACCTCTCACTCTGTGGTATTATCCGTTGATACTCATTCTCCCATCTGGTACAAACCTAACCCAGCTATCCATGGCTCCCACTACCTCCTCTCACCTTCAAGCAGTAAGCATCTCTATCAGACCACGGGGACCAGGACCTACACTTTGCTTGTTTATTCCTCTAGTAAATGAATCCTTGGAGCAGTTGCTGGGAATTCATCATGCTGTGTTCTGCTAGAACATCTCTAGTCTCTCTTAGCATCTGTGGTCCTTTCCCCCTTGAAGAGCTCTGCGTCTCAAGCGGTGATGTGCAGAGCCTGCAGCAAGGGGCTGGGCTGGGACTGTGTGTAGCAGAACACAGACCGGAGTCTGGTTTAGTTCCGAAATTGTTGAGACTGGCAAAAACTTGACAAACAGAGAATCTGGCAGGATCCCACATCTGCTTTCCTGCTCATCCTGTCTTGCCCTTCCAGAAGGCTATAGCTGCCGGGGAGGAATTTCCCCAGGATCCCTGGTCCAAAGGGGCCCTGCAGTTCCCATCCATAGCGAAGCACACACACACCCCTCGCCCCCCTCAAATACCGATGGGGATGCTGGGAGCCCAGTGCTCCCATTGGCTGGCAGCCACCTTGCCATGGCAACATGGAGCAAACACTAACACAGCCTTGGGGGAAGCTCTCCTTCCCCCAGGGACAAAAGGACAGAGGCAGTGACACTGCCAGGGCCTGGGCAAAGCTCCCCAGGGACCAGCCACTCCCGTCTGGAACCAGACTCCTCTGGGTGGCCAGGACCCAACCAAGGCAAGAGCATTTGGAAGCAACAGCAATCTCTCTGGGCAGCTCTAAGTAGGGCTGAGCAGAGGCGAGCTACCGAACAAGGGGTCAGTAGAGGGATACTCACCAGCTGCTCTTTGTGCTGTTTGTGAACCTCTTTCCAGATCGGCCTGGAGTTTCTCAGATGGGTCCTGCAGCTCTGAAGACCAACTCTCTTCCAGTGCATTTCTCTTTCTAAAGGTGAAGACAATGGATGAGGGAGATGAATACTCCGGCAGTGACGGAAACACTCACATTCTCATGGAAAATGAGAGAAGTGATACAGAGAAATATCGTCCAGAGCTGGAGGAAAAAGAGAAAGGTAGCGCGCCTGCTCTATTTGTATGTGCCATGGTCTTCCCAGGATTTATCAGCATTTTATCTGTCTTAGAAAACAAGAGCATCATCAAAAATATCCAGTGGATCACAGGCAACAACTTCACAGTAGAGAGAGGACAACAGCAGATTGAAGAATACATTTCTGTGAGTAACAATTCCCTTCACTCAGGAAGGTCAGTTCCTTTTTATCACCTCCCTCAAGTCACCTTTACTAGACAGAGGGAATCTTAGTGTGATGCGTTTGTTCAGCAGACATGGGATGTTCACATAAGCTGGCTTCACTGGTCAGAATTTCTCCAGGAAGAAGAACTGAAGCACAGCAAGAGGTACCACTACAGAGTTTGCTGGAGTGTCCCAACACGCAGAAAACCCATCCCACGAGCAACAGCAAGTGTCTACTTTTTTATAGAGATCTCCAAAATCAAACCTGCTGTAAGTACTGTAAGTATTCAGAAATGGCATCCACCAGTCCTTCAAGGGTCAAGAGTACAGGGGATTTCCTGAGGCACAGAGATGAAGGGCAGGGGAGAGACTGGCCAGGAGCTGACAGCTCTCTCTTGAGACACTGACAATGCCTGGGTGTTGCCAGAATGTTATAGAATAAGGGGTCAGCAGAGGGAGACTGGCCCGCTGCTCTCTGTGCCATCTCAGAACCTCTTCGGCCTGAAGTTTGTCACCCAAACAATCAAATGTTGCAGCTTGAGGAAAAAATAAGAAAGAAATTGCACTGAGCAGACTTTTTACCTCCAGAACCGATGCTTAGCCCTACTGAACCTTAGCATTTCTTCTTGCTGGCTGTAGATGCCCAAGTGGCAGTCCACAAATGTCGTGGTTTAACCCCAGCTGGCAACTAAGGACCACACAGCTGCTCACTCACTCCCCCTGACCCACCTCTCCATGGGGAGAATTGGAAGCATGAAAGTCAGAAAACTCAGGGGTTGAGATAAAACCAGTTTAATAATAATAAAAAAATAATGACAACAAAATTTAAGGAAAAAAAATAACCAGGAGGAAAATAAGAACTAAGACAGGTGATGCAAATGAAAACAATTCCTCGCCACCAATCAGCCGATGTTCCCCCAGTCCCTGAGCAGCAGCTCCCCAGCCAATTTCTCACCTAGTTTTATTGCTGAGCATGACATCATACAGCATGGACTACCCCTTCGGCCAGTTGGCATCTGCTGTCCCCTCACAACTCCTTGTTGACCCCCAGCCCTCGCTGGTGAGGTGGTGCAAGGAGCAGAGAAGGCCCTGACTGTGTATGAGCACTGCTCAGCAGTAACGAAAACATCCCTGTCATCAACAGTTTCCACCATAAATCCAATCCATAGCTCCAAACTGGCTTCTGTGAAGAAAATGAACTCAACCCCAGCCAAAACCAGCACAACAGCTCATAGCCACTGGTCAGAAATCTTACATCCTATCACAAGCCTTAAATTGTGACATCTGAGTCTTTGCCTTCAGAAGAGAATACCCACAGAGGTTTTAAACTAAGACTATTCTAATCCATATCAGAAACGTTACACAAATATGCAGGTTATTTTTAAAGTAGATAGTAACTCTTATCTAATTTTGATGTCTGCTTTTTGAGGTCCTGTATGCAAACTCTGTCCTGTCTCTCCTCTTTTGCAGACCTCGCCTGTGGAGGTATTCTTCACTCTGGAGTCCAGCAGGCTGATTCACAGGTAAATGCTATTACTTTCCCATTACTGACACAACTTGGAAGGTTCTAGCAAGCTTTTCCATGCCAAAAAACAAAGAGGGAGCTTGACGTAAGTAAGTTTGCAATAATAGCAGAGAGGTGGAGGAAGCTGTCAAAATCTTGCTATGCAAAACCAAATGACCCTGCTTATCATCAGCTTCACTCCACCACAGGCATAGATGGGTACCCCATGAGCATTGGCCTTCTCTGTAATGAATTTGTCTTTGGTTTACACAGACTTAATTGGTGGTCTTTTTCTCAACAGACAGGCATGCCCTGTGAATAAAGGCGAGTTCTCAGCTGGCCAAACCTGGTTCAGTAATATTCTTACCATTTACCCTCTTTTATTCCATCCTCCAGGCCAGAACAGCATTCGTTTAGAGAAAAGTGGCTTAAGGACATAATTGAAAGTAAAATTGTCCTCATGGAAAGACTTCATTTCTAATGAACAGCTCCAATTCACCACCACAAATGCTCAGTTGGTATTTTGCAGAGGATCAAATAAACACAATGAAGAAAGAATGGCTCTTCCTTATTAGCATTTCTGCTTTGCAAATACACAAAAGGCATTAAATCTGTGCAAATCAACTATTTCCTGACCTGGCAGCTGATTTTACACGTTTACACGATGGTCCCTTGCAGGGATGGGTGGGTATGGCAAGAAGGGAACCAGGTTCCAGAATATACAGGGGAAGAGGCAGCTGGGCTGGACTTGCTGTTTGAAAACACCAGGTCTGTAGAACTCCCAAGACAAACATAGGATTTTATTTTCTTTATACAAATATACAAGACATCTCTGCTGCCAAAACTACAACACAGAGATTTAAAGGAATAAAACCAACCAACCAAACAACCAAAACAACAAACCTCTAGAAAACACTTTGTTTTTAAAAGTATTACAGAAAAAGAAGGCTAAGGAGGTGGATTATATTTGGAAACAGGTAGTTGAATCAAAGATCACAACCACAGAAGCACTACCTGGAGTAGGCCTCTGAGTACTGAGTTTAAGGGGAGTTATGTAATACTGCTGAAACATACCAAATTGAAATACCACAGAAGTTAAAATAAGGTTTTAATCTCGAACCTTTCCATAGGCAAAAAAAAAATTTAAAAAATTCAAATAAATTGAGATACATCCTTGTTACCACCTGTGTACATCCAGGGGTTCCAACCACTGCACCCTATTGCTCTGATACCTATGTATAACATAGGAGAAAAAGAAGCAAGCAATTTAGTTCTTCACCATGGGTGTTGGTAGATTGATGATCAGACCCTCCTATTACGATTATTTTACACCCCAATTGCAATCTGCTTGCTTTAAAGTAATTGAAGCTCATCTATATTAAATTACAAACTCATTTCTATTTACAAGTCTAATTTGAACGACAAACTGAAGTTCAACTGTTTTGAGAAAAAAATAAAACTAGAAGACTTATGAAAAAAAATACTTAAGTGTACAGTCTTAGATCTTAAACAGGAACTTAGGAATTCCTTCATTTTTGCTACTGTTACTAGTAGCTTGCTTCTGATGGCCAGTCTACTCTCATTAATCAAGATAAATGGGAAAAAAAAAAAAATCACACTTATTAGCATCAGGTAACAAAGCTCTTCCATGGAATCCTCCTGCTTGTCCGATTCATCGCTACCTCTAATCTTCCCTGCCCGTTCCTGCCTTCTCTGCCTTGTAGCCTTTCACTTTACAGGGATTCCTTCTAGATGGTGAAGAAATCATCCAAGAAAATATCACTAAAAGTAACTGTTTCCTTGATACAAGTAATCCAGTCCTGAAGCTTGGCCCTGTTGGGTGAAAGGCACTGCCGCACTTGTGGCTTTTTTCAAATCACGACTGGAACAGATGGGCTGCTGCTTGGTACAATCTCCAGTGGACAGTTCAAATAAAGAATTATTTTTCCTCTTTGCCTTTAGTCTTTCTGTAGACCATCTCTCGAAAGCTTGCAAGGATCTTATTCTCTCGTTTCCTCCTCTCTTCCTGGTTGAAGGATGCCAGAGCTCTCTTTTCATCTGCGCTGTAAATCTGGTTCTCTTTACGCAGACGCACAGCTTCCATTCGGCGATGTCTGCGGAGGAGAACATTGTGTACATCAGCATGGGCAGAGGGATATAACAGCCCCGTCACAGCTTCCACCCATCAACTGGCCTGAATGTTTTGAGTGGCTTATAAATAAAGATACCTACACTAGTAAATCCAAACAGCACACAAGCCTTGCCAGGAAGGAGTGTGGCAGAGCGAGGAACTGACTTCTGGGGGTGTCTGCTCTCAGGCTGTCAGCTGGAAGCCCCATTTACCCCCAGGGTGTCAGCTGCTGGCTCAAAGTTTAAGTGAAATTCATGTTGGACTCATAGAAAAAAAACACAGCCAACCTCTCACACTTTGATTTCTCTCCTATCAAAAAGCCAGCACATCACTACTGTTGTCCAAACACGTCACCCAACAGAAATATTTCCTCATTTGAAACACAAGATAATCAGAAGTATATTACCTGGAAAGAATTTTTGCTTGTGAGGAGAAAGAGTCTTTAAAAAACTCACCATCTATCTATAGCAATAGGGAGTTTAGTGTAGATTATTGCAAGCACAGAGATCGCTTTCTTTTCTGTGCTTTCAACTAGAGCTTGGAAGCAGTCTTCTGACTGGCCAACAGAGGAAGCAGCTCTTAAATACTTCACTAAGCCTTTCCCATCATCAAAACCATACCTGCTGCCGCTCATGACATAACCAGAGCTCTCGAATGATGCAATCTCTTCACTGGTCAAGCCGATTTCACCTCTCCGGGGTATACGTTTTCCTGCTTTTACGTACTCTGCCATTGCTGCACCTTCACCGGGCAAGAGGGCATGTCCATAGCTGAAAAAAAAAAAAAAAGCAGGGATTTGAATCAGTTCGAATAGAAAGAGCCTGAACCAACAATCCAGCTTCCCTGTTCACTACTTGCTACAGCTGCTTTTTAAAGTGCTTTCTTATTCTTTCCCACATAGTAGCCTGTTTCTTCCTTATGGCTAACACTAGCAACATCTCAAATTACCAGCTGAATCCATTCTGATTAAACAGTAATGAAGATATTATAAAGCCACAATACTGCAGAACATAAGAATAAAGGTATATTACAATTGATTTTCTAGGATTTGAGGCTAAAAAGCATAAACCAGACTTTTCTACCGGAATTCAGGCCAGGGTAAAGGGCAGCACCACTACTTCTGCCTGTGAGTTTGTGACACAGCATTTCTCTCCGATGCAGGTCCTGTTGTTATAACAGCCCTTCTGAACAGTAACCTTCAGGCTTGATTTGATCAAAGTGCCGTTAGAGCTGGCTACTCACTTCAAAGGCCTATCATCCTGAGATGCATGAGTTTTGGGAGCTTCTGGTCCAATCAAGCTATCAGCTTCTGTATTTTCTGCAACAATCAAATAATGAGTAAGATTAATATTGTGCCCCTTGTTCTTTGTTATCAGAACAGTTATACAGGTCGGCAACACCTAACAAAGAACTCAAGAAAAGGACACTAAGATGTTTCAATCCAAGTTTAAAGTCAGGTGAACCTACTTGATCTCTCAATCCAGAGATCTTCCCCTTGAAATGTTTCATCATCAGAATCGTCACTACTGGAATCACTCGATTCCTTCCTGCTCTTCTTACTTTTCTTTTTCTTATACTTCTTCCTGTGATAAAGTCAAAGACAGACATGGTATTTACCAAAATTTAAGATGAAAGTACTTGGAATCATATTCAAATCAACAGTTTCTCCAGACAACTCCCACCTCCAGGAAGACCAGCTGTTTGCATACAGATTGATGTCATTTCATAGCAAATGCCTCACAGCAAAACAAAGACTATGTATAAATTGTTATGCCTTCCATATAGTGTTAGAAAGCGGCTCCCTACATTTGCAGCAAGTCCTCTATGCTGCATGGTTCCGTAGATTTAAAGAAAATCCACCACATCAAGATTCTTCAACAGCATTTACAGCCCTAATTACAAGAGCATTCAGCCTTTCTCACTGTCCGCTCAGGAAGCGGTGGTGCTCTCTGTAGTCAAAACCAGGTAGAATTACACACAACAACCTGGAAACTTACTTTCTGTTCTTCTTTTTCTTCTTCTTGCTTTTCTTTTTATCTTCCTCTGAAAAAAAACCCGAAGTGTATCATCAAAAAGAGACGATTAGCTATATGTAACTAAGTAGTATACTGCACTGTAAATAACTAACTGCCTCCACGGGAACGCCTGAGTACACAGCTCCTCAGACGTGATTTGTTTAGGTACAAGGTAGCACTGAGAAAGTCTTAGGAGAACGTATCGGCCACATCTCTGGCATGAGACTCCCAAGGGATGCTACCTTCAGAAACCCTATTTCTTGAGGGCAGGCCGCAAGCACTCAAGGGAAAGGCACTGCAAACCCATCAAGATGGTGAAAGAACAGAACACCAGATTGATGCTGCAGCCGTGTACCTTCAGAATGCTGCAAGTGTGCAACAGAAGCCAGAAACGTTGCTTTGTGGTCAGAGGAGCAGAAGGAGAGCTCCTGCACCATGCATTAGCCAAAACCTGCTTTTCTTACCACTGGAGCTCTGCTCAGACTCTGACTCGCTGTCGCTGTCCTCTGAATGTTTTCTGCGTTTTCTTTTGGATGCCTTTCGCTTTTTCTTCTTTCTTTTCTTCTTCTTTTTCTTTTTTTCCTCTGGAATGTTTTTATAACATAACCTTAGAGAATGGACAAAGATCACCTTGCTCCATATGTATTTCCTGATCTTCCCAAAGAATTCTCCCCCTTCCACTGCAGCCCACAACACTCACTTCCACCCATCAACAAGCAGATTATGGACTTTGGAAGCTTCCCTATTTCAAAATGAGCTATGTAAGCAAAACAAAATACCTTCTGAGCTGGAATCTGAAGAACTACTCTTTGATTTTGCCTCTTCATCTTCTACTGGTGTATGCTCGTCAGAACTGAATGAAAATAAAAGTTTGCTATTTAAAGTCTATTCTGTAGTATTCAAGATCAAAGCTACATATACGGCCTGACACACACTTGCAGGTTTTAAGTCAATGCTTGCAATAGAGTAAAGAATTAAACAGTTAATTAGCAGCATGGGAACTGCTTTCAAAACCACATCACAAACGTCACCTGATCACCTAAATCCTATCTTGCATAACTGATAACTGGTATCCAGAATTATTTGGGGGGGGAGGACAGAGCAAGAATCTTGTTGTCCTTGTTATCTTGATTCAGAACTGAACTGACACAACATGACTTATGGTAAATGTAATAAACAACTGGAGGGTGATTTGCTAATCAAACTTTGTGAAGAAGAACAGCCTGTGCGCCAGGCATGGGAACATCCTGTGGGAGGGAACACTTAAACAATGATGTTATGTTAACAAGCACCATTTTTGTTCCAAGGACACATAAATAAAAATAAGAGAAGTCACGGAGGCGCCTGAAACATAAGTAAAGATAAGAGAAGTCAAGGAGGTGGAATGACTGATGGATGTAACAAGGATGTAGCAATTAACATCTGAGAGGATAAAAGGAATGCCTGAATTGCTCAAAAGCATGAGCCTTTGGTGGAGCTGTGACTCCCCGGCCGCCCAGCGCTGCTTTTGTTTTCCTACCTTAATAAATATCAGGTAATTCCATATTGGGCTGGAGTTGTCTTAATTTACTTATAACAGTAAAGGTACTAGTATAGGGATAAGACATTCTGTAAATTATGTACTGAATATCATAAAAAAAAACGAAGGGAAGAAAAAAGAATATTCCTTACTCGGGGTCAGGAACCTTTGGTGACAGTCCCCAGACTTCAGGTGCCCCCAGTTCTCCAATTCTCTCTCTCTCATTCAGTCTCCTGTAAAGAAAAACACTTTCACTGAAGCCTTCTGCTACACCCACCACATAAAGGACTGCAGCCCGCTCTCCATTACCGTTTCTAATCGCCTAAAGCAGCTACAACATGGAGAAAAACCCACCAGCGGCCCCGGAGGCCGGCAGCAAACGTCGGGTAACGGCAGGTCATGGGTGCGAGCACTCTCCCAGCCGAGTCCCGGCCTGTCCCCGACCGACCGACCGACCCTTCCACCTGTCCCGACGGCGGGGAAGGCCTCCCGCCACGGCACCGCGACACCGGCCCGTGAAAGGGCCTGCCACCCGCCCTGCCCTCCCCGCCGCGGGAGCGCCGGTTCCTCCGAGCAGAGGGGGAGAACCGGCGCGGCAGTGCCCTCGGGAGAGACCCGGGCCGGCGCTCGCCTCTGCCGCAGAATCTCCTCCTTCTCCTTCTCGTAGTACTCGGGCCAGGCCTTGCCGTGGTGGTGGTGGCCGTGGTGCGCGGCGGAGCGCGGCCCGCCGGGGGAACGGGAGCGGGACCAGCTGCGGCTCCGCCGGTGGCTCGGGCGCTTCAGGCCATTGCGTTCGCGGGAGCGGGACCGGGAGCGCGACCTGCGGCCGCGACGCTCGGGGCTGGCAGCCGGCGGGCTGCGGGAACGTGACGCCGGCGCCATGGCGGCTGGCTGCGGAGGAGCCGCTTCCGGGGCGGAAGCGAGGGGCGGGGAGAGCCCGCCCCGGGGCGCACAGCCCCACCCGCCCGTGCGGCCACACGACGCCGCGGCGA
>VXBJ01000046.1:963714-997269 GCA_013400055.1 Nycticryphes semicollaris
GTAGTGGTGGAGGGTCCTTAAGCCTCCTCATCTCCTCCTGCCCTACCGGGAGCGTGGGAATAAACTTTTAGGAGTAAAAGGAAAGGCTTGCCGCCTTTAACTCGTTGGTTGCTTATTTTGATGTTGGGGTTTTTTTTTGCACCTTGTTAGGGGGCGCCAAATGGGAAGTGCCGATAAATGGATTAGTTTGACTTTACAGATCTGTTTTGTCGCTGTGCTGCCTCAGGATCTTGGTTTCAGACACACAAGGCAACCTCACAAATGTACAAGAAGGGTTAAAGAAAAATGCTTCTTTTTGTGGGCAAGGAAGTGAAGTATCAGCAGCGTTTTCATGAACCTCAGTTGACTGGTAATATACAGATGGTCTTGTCTGTTCTGTAAATCACCTGGCTCTTATCAGGCTATCTCATAACAATTTACAGAATATTTTCACAATTAAAAATAAATCTCTAATAAAGCCTTTTCAGGGACCCGAGTCTTGCATCTTCTTGGTTTTCAAATTTACCTTATTTACTTTTTAATCAGGTGTCTCTCTGTTCTTCGCTTTCTAAGAGTAGAGGATGTCTTCAGAATTGCACACACTTTATGTGGAAAGAGGGACAAATAACAATAGGAAAAAAAGTTGCAGAGTGCTATAGCATATAAGCTTATAAATAGTATTTCAGCTTTGTTTTTTCAGAAGAAGGAATAAACAGTAGATGTGGGAATGTCACCATGCAGTTAAAGTGGTAAATCTGTATTTTTACTAATTCGATGCCTTTTACTTTCTCTTTGTAGGAATGGAGGGGAAAAACCTGATTTCTGCAACAGACACACAGTATTCTAGTGTGCTCCTTCAGTCTTTGAATGAGCAACGTGGCCATGGACTTTTCTGTGATGTTACTGTCATCGTGGAGGACCAGAAGTTTCGAGCTCACAGAAACATCCTTTCGGCCTCAAGCACGTATTTTCACCAACTTTTCTCAGTGGCTGGGCAAGTGGTTGAACTGAGCTTTGTTAGAGCAGAAATTTTTGCAGAAATTCTTAACTATATTTATAGTTCCAAAATAATCAGCATTCGATCTGATTTACTTGATGAACTGATTAAATCAGGGCAACAGCTGGGCATTAAATTCATAGCTGATCTGGGCGTATCTCCACCTGAAGGAAAAAACATGCCGAGCGAGGTTAAAGATGGTGCTTCAGAAACTTCAGCTTCCAGCCCAGCTCAAAAAGATGCTGAAACACAAGTACCTGTGATAAGGCCAGAGAGTCAAGAGGCAACAGATGGAATGCCGGTTATAACGCAATCATTCTCCTTACATGGCATAGAATATGAGACTACAAAAATTGCAGTGTGTAATTCAGATGATGAGGATGATGATGTAATTTTTTGCTCTGAGATTGTTCCTCCAAAAGAATGTACTAAAGATACAAATGCTGCAGTACAGAACCAACCCTCCCCAAGCCCAGCTGGAGCTTCTGACCAAAAATCATGTGGCAGTGGTGGCTCTCCCCATTCGATGAGCGCCACAGCAGCTCAAAAACTCACCTCTTCTGCCGGTCAGCTATGCCCAAACCAACCACAATCAAGTGCTGAACCACTTGTCTCTGCAACACCGCAGCATTTGACTCCTAATATCATTGTGCTAAATAAGCCTCTGCTTAACTCGTCTCTCAGTGCCAGCTCCTTGCATCAAACACGTGTGACCCCTACAATTAATTTACTGGAGGAGAACCAGCAGTCATCTAACAATGGCTCCTTAACTGAAGTGGAAACAACTGCTGTTGATGATGAAGAGGTTGTTGAAGATGATGTCGCTATCATTAGCTCCTCTAGTCCTGGTTCAGTCAGCAGTAGCTCTTTGGTTCAGCAATCTTCTGAACCCAAGGCAGCAACCACTGAAGGATCAGGTGTGCAGAAAAAACAGGTTGTTACATGTTCACAAGAGCCATTTTCCAAACCTGGAGAATTTAAAATAAAAATCTCAGACGTCCTTACTGGAAACAACAAGGAATTCAGTTCGGGTATAGCATCAAAGAATGTGTCAGAGGGACAGAAAATCATAACCTTAGATACAGCAACTGAAATAGAAGGCCTGTCCACGGGCTGCAAGGTTTATGCAAATATCGGTGAGGATACATATGACATAGTCATTCCTGTAAAGGGTGATTCCGAGGAAGGCAGAGCCAAGCTTGATGAAACACCTAGAACATCTGGTGGTGATTCTCCCAACAGGAAGCGCATGAAAGTAAAGCACGATGACCATTATGAGCTCATAGTGGATGGGAGAGTCTACTACATTTGTATTGTGTGCAAGAGATCATACGCTTGTCTGACAAGTTTACGGAGACATTTTAATGTTCATTCCTGGGAGAAAAAGTACCCGTGTCGATATTGTGACAAAGTTTTTGCTCTTGCAGAGTACCGTACGAAGCATGAAATTCACCACACGGGCGAGCGAAGGTACCAGTGCTTGACGTGTGGCAAATCTTTCATCAACTACCAAATTACGGCCTCCCACATAAGGTCGGTTCATAGCCAAGACCCTTCTGGAGATACCAAGCTTTATCGATTGCACCCTTGCAGGTCTCTGCAGATCAGACAGTATGCTTACATTACTAATCACTCAAGCAGCATACCAGTGATAAATGAGGGTGGAATTGTTTATCGTGTTGGCACGGGGAAGGATGGCACTGAAGGAACAACGTCTAACCCTCCAGCCAAACAAATTACCTGGGATGACATTTTCATTCCGCAGGGAAATGAAGCAATTTTTAAGCAAAATCCACCAGAGGGAAGTACTGAATTTGAGTTTGTAATTCCGGAATCTTACTGAAATGCATTAAATACTGGATAAAGGAGTCAGTGCAGAAATATTGCAGCTGTTTTAAAGCACCTGTTACAATCACTGTAAAACCAAATGTTAAATTGAAAACAAGTTAACTTGTTCTACCAAGTCATCAAATGGTAGCACTTAGATGGATCGTTAGTAGCTGCAAGTGATTTTGTGGAAGCGGTTCATCTCAAAGTTTACTTGAATAGGGAGTAAGACATTTCCAAGGAGCTGGCAGTGTTTTCTGGTATGTTAATTTTGATCAAAATGTGGGGATTTGTAGCGTGAAGAGTTAAAATTTCTTCTAAAGGAATTGACGTATTTTCTGTACCCACACTTACCATGTAAACCCTTTCTTTCATATTAGCACTTTAATGCTGCACTGTGTTTAGCTGTTAGCCAAGAAAACAGTAACATTTTTCATCGTGGTCTCTTGAATATGGAACCATTTTTTATGAAAACAAAAAATCGCACTACTCATATTTATTCCTGTGAACAATGCGTTGCTGCAAGGGTCCAAAATAACTGATTCAGTAGTTTGGAGCAGTGTATTTTTGAACTAGCATCTTAGTTCTGCTTTTATAAGCACTATGAGTCATCTGTCTTCATGCAAATAGTCTTGCCAACAAGAGATACTCAGTTAGGGCTAACTTGAACAAACTATACTTGGCAGTGTGGTGAGCAGAGTATTCGATGCCTGGACCATTGTATTTCACTCTTTTTGAAATGGGGAAAAAAATCCCAAACCCACAAAGCTCAATAGTGAATAAGCTTAGAACATTTAAGGAGATAATTTTGCTTTCAAATTTTGCTTTTCAAAGCTTGAGGAATAATGTTAGGTTTTATGGTTTTATTATTGCTGGAAAAGATGCCAGTAGTTAGTTTGGAATAAAGTGCTGTTCCTTTTTTTTTTCTTTTTCTCTTCAAGAAGGGCTTCAGTCTGGTATTTTTAAAAGAAGTGATACTTACAATAAAATAATTTATAATTATTTTTTTTTTATGGGAAGGCTTTGAAATTTACTTCTCAAAGCCATTAAATAATCTTAAGTACTCTATGAGTCTTGCACTGAGAACGCTGATGATCTTGTATGTCCATTTGGCTAGATATTTAAGTGAAACAGGGATTTGGAATTTTTTTCCCCATTTATAAGGTGTGGAAGCATGAGAACTAAACCAACAATCAAAAAATACCCTCCATCCACCGTAATCCAAAGTATCATTTCTCTGCAGTTGTGTAGTTGTCATCTATTTTCAGTTTTGGGTTTATTCTATTGTCCTTTTTTTTTTCTCCTTGCAATTGGTACACATTTAGGCACTTAGAAGATAAATTAGATGTCCAACTTGAACAGGAAACAGTAGAACTGAGAAAAACAAGCAGCTGTTTACTGGTGTCATAGTTTAGCATTTCAGATTAAGTGACTTGTTGAATTTTTGTAAATGGTAACATGAAAATTGCTTAAGTTCTAGAGATGACCGAGAAAGATTTTTGTGCATAGTACTAGTTAGTTACTGTCACTTTTCATTGCTTAAATTACAGTTAAAGCTTTTTCTTTTCTTTTTAATGTTTTAAGTAATCGTCTTGATCTTAACCTTCAAGGTTTTAGACATACAGTACTCCAGACAGAAAGACATTCAAATGGTAAATGGTTCAAATACAACTTGAGCTATAAAAAAGGGTACCAGAAATCTGTATGACCACCAACGGGAGAAGGAGGATTTATTGACCTTGTGCATGTAATGCTCAGCTCTTCTGTTTTGTAGGCCAAGAAGGTGATATACCTGATTATTTCCAGATCATATTGTAGACCCCTTTGACTATGATGGGGTATGATTTCACATGTTACAGGTTGGATGTTATCTGAGATGACATTTCGGCAGCCAGATGTGATCCTTACAAGACACAAGTGTGGGCTGCTGGTGTTATGGCAGGTAGCTCTGACTTAAGGGCTCCCTGCTACATTGAGACTTCCTGAACCTCTTGACAAGAAAAAATGTTATTTTTGTTATTGATGTGACACATCTGGAATTAAGCATAGATTGCAAAGTGTACATTCAGTAATAATTAAACATAATGGCTATCAATATTTGCTGCTGATATATTTAAAACCTTAAATTAAACTGTGCCTACTAAAGGCCTCTTTTTGGAGGAAAACTGGAAAATTAGGGCTTTGTAACTATTTTTGCTAGAAGACTCGTGCTTGCATGTGTCTCAGGGTCTTCAGTTTTCCTTGGAAGTAATTTTTAGTACAAAAAGTCCAGAGGTCATGTAAAGCAATTTTTTATTTCACTTACAGTATTTATTGGTTTGGAAACATGTTAAATCCATTCTTTTAAAACTTTTTTTTATGGGGCCATGAGCTTTTATATTTAGATTTCTAGCTATTGCACTTACATTTGGTTTTTTGTTTGTTTTTGTAAACACTTAGCTTCCAGTTTAACTTAATGAAAACCCTTATGTAAATACTAAGAAATTGGCTTTGGGCTGATGGAAGAAAAAGATTAAATCTGAAAATACATTTATATAAAAATTAAAAATTTCAACAGAGTATGGTAGCAAACCTCACAGTCATTTATATGCATATATATAAACGTTAATGAATCTGCTGCAAAATATGATAATGGTGGCTGCATCCTCATTGTATGGTTTCTTTGAGGATTCATACCATAGCATTCCAGTATGTGGATTAAACGAATTCTGAGTTAATAATTGACTGCTTATTTATTTTGTACTGTTAAGGCATGCAGCTTATAAAAAGATGCAGAAGCTGATGACTATATACATTGAACACTGGGTTCTGCAGCTATTGCCTAGGAACTGTTCCATGTGAGACATTTGTCATTTTTGCAAGACCTGTAATGTATATAGTTGTACAGTCTTTCCTTAACATACTTTTTAAAATTGTGTTCTACTTTTCATTAATCAATACTTGAGATTAGTTCTTAGAGCTTTCTATGGCAAAAAATAATAAAAAAATAAAAGAATTCTAAAGAGGAGTGCAGCATGTTTCTTTTTAATGACAACTCCACTTCTATAGTCTAACTTGTTAATTACCAACAATTTGTATCTTCCTTTCCCAGGTCTTATTTGTTCATTTGGGGCTTAGCTTTTTTGGTGGGTTTCTTGTTTGTTTGTTTGTTTTGGTGGCTTGGTTGGTTTGTTTTTTGTTTTGGGTTTTTTTTTTTTAGCATTTCCCAATAAATTATTTGAAAGACTCCACTGCATATTGTGATATATGCTAACTCTCAGACCAGGCGGAGCTGCTGTTAAACAGCCTGTCCAACTACTGCTGCCATGGCAAATGAGCTAGAAATCAAAGCAAAACATACATAGTGACCAGTACAATGCCTTTCAGCTATCTCATGGTTAGGGCTCCTCTTCTTACCAAGTTGCTGACTAGTTCTAATTTGGAAATGTTAGATTGTTGGTGAACTGTTGCGAACGTGGAGAAAAATCAGTTCCTTTATGTAAACTTATTACCAGTAAGGAACCTTAATAAGTAACATATCAAATGGTGTTTTAGATGCCTTCATCTCCTTGACTTCAGGCTTCCACCTACTTCTGCTAACATCAAAGAGTAGCTGACGTCATCAGGATAGAATTAGGCCCAGAGTAATACAGTAAACACTAAAGTAAGTAAAGGAGACATCGACTTTGCAACGTCTGAATTATTTGCCTCTGTGTTACGGAAAAAAACAGCTGTAACTTTACAATGATTGAAGTCGGGGCACCCTGTTATGCGGGTTCAGCTGCAGAATTATGAAGTGTGGGGGCATCTGGAGCTTTTAAAAAAAGAACTTAAAAAAGGTGTCTCTGGCTAATCTTGGTAGAAAAACTAATTTCCAATATAGCAAATACAGCTTTGTTGGCTTTGGGGTTTTTTTTTGGTTTTTTTTTGTTTGTTTGTTTGTTTTGTTTTTGTTTTTTGTTTTTTACTGCCTGATGCTATTATGCTGGAATGCCTCAACCAGCATTAAAGATGCTTGCAAAAGAGGAAAGTTGCTAAAATATAAAATGCAATTTATAAATGTTTACAAAAGTCACACAATTTTATTTAACTTTGGTAAAGTAATAAAAGGGTACATATGAGTCACAATCTTAACATTGTAATAAGAAATGATGAATACAGTGCAGAATGTTGCATTTACATTAAACGCTTAGTTTTACTCAAGCAGAAGGAAACAGGTAATGCAACAGAAAATCCCACCAGTAATTTTTTAAATGTGAAAATCGACTTGTCCTTTTATCATGAATTTAAAGCAGCAATGTAGTTTTTGCTTAAATCTTCCTTAAAAAAAAAAAAAGAATCTGGATAATTTCCTAAGTTTAGTATTTGTCAACTTAAACCCAATGAAAATTCATTTCCTAATTGGTTCTCTGCCACTAAGTTATGTTCCCCCCATGAGTTTCCTAGTCCTGTCCTGTAGCATCCCGTAGTCCTACCCCTGTTTAGTCAACAGGCACAAATGGTAGGGCATGTTTGTCAGAAGTGGGACAGGACTATTAACTTTTATTTCAAAGATGCAGCAATAAAATGTTCTCTGATATTAAATGAATGTGCCCTTCTGATTCTAGTTTTGTGGGGAATTTTATCAGGAGACGTACTGTCTATTTTGAAATTGCCCATGATCTCTTTCTCAAGATTTAATTCAGGAAAATGTAATATGAAGTGGATGAAGCCCTAGTATAAACATTTATTTCCAGTATGCAAATTTACAGGAGCTGCACTTCACCAATCTATAGTAAAGCAAAATGTCACTGGGATATGTTCTGCATACGCTACTGCTTTAAATCCCGAGTTGTATTCCTTTCTCCAGCCATTTGTTTTTCTTTGTTGCTGGAGAAAAGATAATGCTGCTTGCGTCTAGATAAACAGAATCGTCCTTTAGCTTATTAATACACTGATTAGTATTTGACAGTGGAAATGATATGGTGAACACATAGCCTAGCCTAAAGGCTTTGCAAATGCATAGGATTAAAAACAGCAGTAAAAAGTGTGGGTGTACTTTGAAAAGTGAGATCAGAGACTTCAGTGTTTGTTTTTGTATTTTTACAGTATTTCTTTTAGATTAAAAGTACAGAGATGCTAGAGTTTAAAATCCCAACTGGATTTTCCCCCCCCCCCCAGCATGTATTCCACTTTTAGATTCTGAAAACCAGATTTAGCTTTTAGGTACCTTTTTTGTCTGCATCAGTTGAAAGTTAAGGTAGACAACTCAGGATTAGTGTCAACAATCTGATGCCAAGTAAATTAAATCTTTAGGAAATAAGGAGTAAAATGTCAATACCTTATTTTTATCCCTGAAGTAAGCAGTTGAGAACGCTCAGGTTGAGCAGCTCAGATCTGAACGCTGTCATCTGAAATCACTTCTTCCTGGAGTAGAACCACACTTTACAGGACAGTGTGTCACACAACAAAGCTGACCTTCTTTTGTTATGCAGGATGCATGCAAAATCTGTTGGAATCTAGATCAATCAGCACAGTCATCAGCTGAAGGTTAAATGAAAGTCACAATAATTGCAAATTCCTATCAGCTTCTTCCTATATTACAGGGTGTTGAATTTTAGCCACGTGAGACTTAGATCATGGAGAACTAGTTGTGGATATTCCTTATGTGCAGCCCATAATACAGCTACTAAAACAGTGCTTATTCAGGGTATTGATTCAGTCCATTAAAAAAGTTGTAAGTACAAGCTTAAAAAAAATTCCCAACCAAACAGAAGGGGAAAAAAAAATAATAAAGTTTTCACTGCACTGTTTCAGTGATTTGTGGACAGTCCCTGATGTTCTTTATAGGAATACACAGAAGATTTAGGCAGTGCAACCACCCAAAATGTTTGACTTCAGCATTAGTTACACAGAATTCAGAGAGAGACAAACGCATTTCACCTTCTATCTTGAGAAGCATCCTGAAATAAAACCAACTTGCCTATTAAAGTTTTTTCCCCTCAAAAAAAAGCACAATATTCTGATTGTTTTGCTACAGGTATATGAAAATATCTTATGATGTTACTGTTTTTAATTAGTGTTAAGTTTGAGACACTGTTGCGGTTCCCCCCAAGATTTTTCCAGTGTGTAGGCTGTAACCAACAAGGGATATGAGCTAGGTTTTGTGGCCCCAAAAATCCCAGCAACTGGAGCCCCAAAAATCAAACAAAACAAGCATCAAGTTGAGCTGTCTGCAAGCACCCTCACCTTAAACGGACTGATACTCTCCAGCAACTATTGATCTTGGCTACCCTTACTTCAGCCTGGCACAAGATGGAGTAAGGCAGACCAGAATCTATCATCTGTGTTATATCGCTTTATTAAAAATCAAGGACTACATGAACCTCGTGGTAAAACAAAGAGGCTGGAATTTAGGTCACCCGCTACTCACTGACACTGGAAAATACCAGCAGTTTGTCCCCTTCCTCAAATCCATTGTTAAACCTCTGAAACAAGTCTCGCAAGAAAGAACATTCAAATCTAACATTTGTATTTGCAATTATCTTCTCTATCCTCCAGCTCCCTCCCACAGTAAAATATAAATACAAAATGTTCACAATTATTTCAATGGCAAGTATTTTCTTCTTCTTTCCCACGTTCTTTACGGTGTATAAGGTGGTGGCTTTTCAAAAGGTGGGAAATATGGTGGGGAGTAACGAGGTGGTGCATTAGAGGACCACATATAGCTGGGAGATGGTGACACCGACTGAGGGTCATCGGAGAGGCCAGAAGGAGTGGAAGCTGGAAACACGCTGGAATGCTGCAGGGAGACAGCAAGAAGGCTGTAATGTAACCACTTCTTAATGCAAAGGGCCCTGGCAAAGCGATACTTACATTAACAAGCAATGGAAGATTAGCATTTCCAGGCTCACTTCTGCAAAACAGCTACATTCAAATAAGCTTTTGAGTAATTGGTTGCATTCTAGGTAACCACAGCCCATAAGTAACAGCTTTGCATAGCGAAACTCCTTAGACTAGAAACTCAAGAAAGCATTTTAAAAAAAATAAAAAATAAATTTAAAAAAAATTCTCTTTCGTCACTTTTGTGCTGCATTTCCCCGAGGCTGGACACCTGAAAACTGATAAGCCTCTCTCTCAAATCTTGGGTTTCACACATCAGCCATTAGCAACAATGACGGGGCTGCATATAATTCCTTTTTACACTACTTTTTCTCTTCATCACAAATAAAGAAACGCCCAGAAATTAATGATAACAAAATTATTTATTCCTTCAGCTAAGTAAAAAAGCTTGAAAAAGTGGAGAAGCAAAATTTGTGCATGCCTAAAGATTCATTTCTGCTCTCCAAAATAACTTTGTTATCAAAAATACCTTAGCCCTGAAGCCTCAAATGATATGGTGCTGGCCTGCAGACCCCAAATGTGCCCAGCTGGAGGCCCCGGCAGAGGGAGAAGCGCGAGGAGGATTTACACCATGCTGTAATGGGCATGGGAGTGCAGCTGAGGGACTTGGACTGGGGACAGCAAGGTCAAGCTGCAGGCAGTAGTCACCATGGTCAGCATGAGAGATGACCTTGTTAACGAAGCTGACAGCTGGATAGATGGGTCTACCATTTTAGAGCTGTGTGTGAAAGCCAGGCTCTTGCAGGGGCTGAGACTTCCTTATAAATTCTAGAGTGCTGGGTTTTGTTTGTTTGTTTTCCTGTGAAAGATGTGTGGGAAGCACTGACTTGGCCAGCTCTTGCATCAGAGGAGGCCCAGCCTTGGAAAGGGATTTGAGTGGCAAGGCTGGGCTGGCTGCATGTGCTGTTGGATGGCAGGAGAGAAGATGACAGGGTGGTATGGACACTGCTCAGGTCAGAGCAGGGCTTCAAGGCAAGAGAAGGTCTACAGAGCCAGAGGCCTCAGCTAAAGCTTTCTCGCAGGCCAACAAGTTCCCTGGAAGATAAGCAAGGCTCGGAGCTGGAATTGCATTTGAAAGAGAAACTTGGCTATTTTAAATTTAGAATACCTCAACTGATGCTCAGCTTTTGCGTCAGCTCCTAAACCATGCCCTGTCACAGCAGTGACACTCAGAGACTGCCACCCACCCAGGTGGGGCTGTCAGCGTCAGCAGAGTCCCAGCAGTACTTCTAGCTGATGAGCAGGGCAAACCCACCCATGCTGAGCTCTCTGCTGGTGCTGTGGCTGCAGTACAGACAAACCCCCAGTTAAACAGCACTTCGTACCAGACAAGCAGCTGTGAAGAGGACTTTACAGCAGAGCTTCATTTGGTATGCGCTGAGGTTGGCATTTTTGTAACGGTAAAAAGTTATACAACACTAGTGAC
This sequence comes from Nycticryphes semicollaris, assembly GCA_013400055.1. Taxonomy (NCBI): domain Eukaryota; kingdom Metazoa; phylum Chordata; class Aves; order Charadriiformes; family Rostratulidae; genus Nycticryphes; species Nycticryphes semicollaris. The sequence goes on from VXBJ01000046.1 coordinate 974,805, forward strand.
TGTCCCAGGTTGTGTTAACCTCAAAAATGAGTCACTAATCTGTATAAATAAGTCCTAGAAATTCTGATTAAGTATTCAAATATTTCTAGGAAGTCCTGACAATGATTTGTCCAGTGGCACTAGCAGTGAAACCAGAAAGGTTTAGATTCATATCGCCTCTAATGCATAGCTCTGATGAGGGAAACGGTGGCTATCACAGAGCAGGCCTCTTAGTTGATACCCAAAACCTTAAGCTCTTGTTAATAAAAAAAATTTCCAGCCCTGATGGTTGCAAAGAAAAGGTATGAAAACACATTAACATCACTACCATGGTAACATCCACCTGACAGAAGAGCTGAGGAGGAAGTGTCCTCATATGCTTCGACAAATGAAAGCTGGTGCTGACAGCAAGGTTCACATGAATTCAAGGTTTCCAACAGCACAGCTCCATAATTCAGAAGAGGAAGGCATGCATTACAGCAGAGGTGATGTTTGCAGGGATCGTTTTTAGACCAGCTGAAGTGTGTGGAAAAAAACCCACAAACTTTTCAGCCAGTATGTGACTTCAAGAGCTCAAACAGCTTGTTCCCAAAAGCTCATCTGTTTCCCTCAGACATAGCAGTTGGATAAAAACTAGGCCCTTAACACCTGGCTTTGCCTCTCCCCTCAGAGCACTGCAGGAGCCAGAGGCAATGCCTATTTTTAATGTGGCCTCTACCAGTGAAGGACGGGGGAGACAGGCAGCAGGTTGCTCCTCAAGAACAGCTTTCAGGAAAACACTGCCTTAACAAGAGAGAGCGCTGCCAAGGACCGATGCCTAGTAGGAAAGATTTGGTAATCTCAGCTGGAACAGGAAAATTAAAGCGTGTGAATGATGGGAAGACAGGTCCTGCAGACTGCCTGGATTTAACCTTGCTGTGAAACAAGAAAACATCCTGTAATGCTCCCTACCTGAAAGTCGTAGGCAGAGTAGGGAGGCAGGTGAGGAGTGCTGTGGTAGTAGGTGTTGTAAGATGTCACTTGTGGCCTTGAGTAGTAGGAGACCGAAGGGTGTGCGTTTTCAACCGTACAGTTCAGAGTAGGGAGGGAAGGAGTCTGTGAAAAAAAAAAAAAAAATAAAAAATTTGTGTCTCTCAGGCTGCTAACCAAGTCACAGAAAGCTGACAGCTGAAGGAAAGCAGAAATGATCTAAAGGGTCACACTGTGTGTCTTCAGAGCTCGCTCTGCCAAATTAGCAGCTGGCAATCTGGTTCCCTCTCAGGCAGCAGGTGAGTCCCGAGGTCATTTCATTCCTCTGCCACCCATTGGTTTCTCTCAGATTCCACAGCACAAGCTGGCAGTATCCCAGCGCACGCCAGTACTCTAACAACACAATGTTCAGATCACATCCTCACAAGTAGGAGGAAGAACCCATGAATTCTGATTACTCTGTTATTCAGTGCATTTTGAGATCAGCATATTTCAAGTCCTCTGGTGCTGTTGTTCGCAGACACTTCTATACATTATTATTTTTTTTCAGAGGTTTACAGGGTGTCTGGTGTGCATCAAATCTCAAAAGGCCACAATGAGCAGCTGGAAATGTGTCTCCTGTTTTGTTTAGGAAGATGTTGGTAAGAGTAGGAAAATTCAGAGTTCTGAAATAAGGCACACATAGTGCAGGGCCCAAGATTTGTTTCTAAGAAAAATGTATTTCCAGGACAACAAATGCTTTTTTTCTGTGTGTCTCCTTTTATATTATTCTGAATGAGCCACAAGAGACTGAAAAAAACCCCAAATTGATCTGTTGAGTGTTCATTTCTCCCCTTTGATTTGTCCTCTGCATAACAAAACTGTATGGAAGGTAATAGGCAGCCTGGTTAAGTGAGGGTGTTTCAAAGCTCACATTGTCAGGATACCTTTTTTTCCCTTATCTGAAGCTTGCAATCTTTCACCTGGCTTTGGTCCCCAGTTCACTGTCTCAGATTCTGCACCACAAAGAAACTAGATGGAGAATTTCAGCCTGACAGGGGTGCTTAAACAGTCTGTAAAGCTCAGAACCCTACTACTGCTACAAATATCAACAATTCATGAGCAACCACCTCGCATTTCCTTGTAGAATGTCAATGTTATGAAAAGAAAGATCAATTTTTAAGAAAGAGCTTATTTGTATTCATCCCTGTATTGCCAACACCTTTGAGAAGGTTCCTTTTGTAAATACAATCTTCTGTTCATCTTTTCTAGTTGCATGCAGCTGGTGACACCAGATCAGAAGGTTACTCATTTCTACTTTCTCCTTACAGTTATCTCGTGCCCTTCTTTCGAGCCTGACTGCAGTGATGCATTGATCATTTGCACTGAAATGCCAATAGCTACTTTCACGATTATTTTTAAAAGGCAATTTGCCTGATTTGTTTTGTTTAGTGCACAGAGAGATTGGTACCATCTTACCATGTCTTTGAAGCCTCCAAGTATCGCTGCTGTAATGATCCCCAGGAAGAGCCCCACTATGTTCAGAATCGTGGCTGACCAAAGCAAGTGGTAAAGGTGGATGATGTCCTGGCAGCTGCTGACATCAATGTATTCATAGTAGCCTCCAGAAATCTCCACTCTGCTAGATTAATAAAAAACCAACAACGATAAAAAAAGCACCACACATCATAAAACCTAAGCACTTCTGCTGGACAGTGAAATGCATCCTGCAATTCAATGACAAGCCTGAACCTAACTGCCAAGGAAGTGGGGATAAAGCCTGCTAGATCCCCTGCTTCCAGCATCTGAGATCTCCCTGCATGACAATTGCAGAAGGCGGGTTGATCTGTTGTGAAACAACCAAGTTTTGCAAGGCCTGCAAATACTCAAACAACGGTGAGTCTGGATCTGCCTCTTATTTCTATCGTTTGAAATCCCCACAGAGATGCTGGAGGCTTCCCAAGGACAAACTAGTCTTGGAATTACCCAGGTAAATGAGCCCGTGCCCCGAGGAGTGGCAGTTGCCCCCAGGGCAGGGCTGGCTGCTCCTCACAGGCACAGGAGCAGCTGGGAAGGAAGGGCACGGGAGGGCACAGTCAGCCTCCTGGCACCACAGGGCTTGGCCACAAAGCTCACCCATCTCAGCTCCAGCTGCCTGCCCTTTGCAGCTCTGCAATGGCATGGGCTGACAGGACACCTGGGACCCTGGCAGAGAGAGAGGTCTTTCTGCTCACATTTTTAAGCTTTTCCACATGCAGAAAAGACACAGAGAAAACTTGGTTGAACCCACTTAGGTCATTATTTTGGAAAGGGAAGAGCGGTTCCTGCAATATGTGGGCTGGAGTCTTGCATGCAGGATTCTTCAGTAACGACTTCTCTCTGACTGCAGCTTGGGGGCTCAGGCTGGCCTTCGGCATAGCTTACTGGATTGTACTGGACTACAGCAGGTTTCCCTTAAGAAATGGTGTATTTGTCAGGGACAGACCTAACTCAGGTCTTATGAATGACTTGTCCCCCAGCTCATATATGGGGTTAGGCTCAAACTGCAGAAGAGCTTTGAGGAAATGGGGAAGAACAAGCTTATATTTAAGGCCAAACAGTAGGAAGTCCAGGCTCAGCTTCCCAGCAGACTCTGCAAGACCTGCAGGAACCTGCCCCCTTTCAAAAGAGCCAACCTCCTTCCTTTATTAATCAATTTTAATTTCTTCTTTTCCTTTTTTCCATATCTTCTTGTAGCAGAACGCTGCAGAAGAGACTGCAACAAGGAGACAGGGATTTCAAACAGAATCAAGGCAGACCGTAACCACAGGTTGAAAAAGCTTGTATGTTAGCCTGTATGACCTCTCTATAACCTCAGCACATACCGTGACTATCTTTAACAATACAACCTGTGTGTACTGTTTGTAAGAGCTTGTTCCTATGGAGATGTTTGAGAGTGCAAAGCTCTCAGCAAGCTTTGGTGTACCACTGAGAATGTTCAGCATTGTACAGATAAGTACAGCCTGTACTTATCCATGGCAAGGGGTTCCCAGCACCTGGAGGGATGCAAGATTGCTGTCACTTTTTCTATCATTTCCATCCTTTACACAACAGGTGAGCTAACTAGCCGTGAATGCCCGTGCCATTCTTACTGAGATCCCAGAACTAGCACCTCCTCAGTGCACAACAATTGTGTGGTACTAAGCAAGCCAGAGATGGTAACAAGAGGTATCTTAGAACAGAGATGGGAAAATGGGTCAGAGACAGGACCCTGAACCAGCCTGACTGAGGAAAGAGAAAAAATAATAAAATTACAAGTTTTTCTATTCCTAACACTTCTCTATCACTCTTTTCAGCTAGTAAAAAGAGATTGTGTTCTGTAAACTGTCAAAGAAGAGTGTGAGCATCATCCCTCTGCAGTGGCTCCCACAGTCCTACAGAGACCAGGGATCACCCTTCCCAGCATGTGGAACCACCCTCTCCCAACAGCAGCTTTTGATCTTCTTCCACCACAGTCAACGATTTAAGTGGGGACCAGCCCAACTAAGTACTGTGAGAAATGCTAAGCCTGAAACAGCCCTAGGCAAGAGCCACCTTTAAAAAAAATCAATTTATTAATTGCTTGCTGACACACATTAGACACTCCAAGTGGTGTAAGAAGCTCATGCTGTAAATTGTCTTAGGCACAGTAGCCAGATCTAATGCTGGTGTGATCACTATGTAGTGGTTCTTGATTGGTAACTGCCTTTCTGACTCATCTTTGCACAGCACTGGTACATCTTCCAACCTCTTGTGGCCATGAAAGCTATTCACTGGGCAGAGAGGGTGCTGATTTATGAACAGGCAGGCAGCACCAGCCTGTGAACTCTTCTCCCTGTTAGCAGGGTGCAGAATGAAGCCGTGACAAGATGAGGAAGAACAGTGTCCCAGTTTTTACATCTTCGATCTTCTAAAAAATAATAAACCCCAGGGAATAAGCAGTGCCAACAGAGAAGAAAGGTGTCAGGCCAAGGGAGACTCAATAGGGAAAACTGGGGAAGGCGCCAAGCATGAAAGTAATGGATACTCTTGCCTTCTTCATTTTTCCAGCTGGGCTGGCCTGAGCATGCTTACCCATAGCTGGGACTGCTTTAGTGTACTTCACACACCCTTTTACTTGATCATATTTTGCCTGGGAGTCCTTTGGCTTAAGCAAAGCAAAAGCAACCACAGTTTAAAATCCATTCCCACAACAGCTGTGATTAACAGATATTTTGCTCCTTCCCTGTCCTGGCCCTTCAGACACCTGTAAACCAGCATGACCACTCCTCATCCTTCCTACGGCTGGGAATGGTGTTTTTAGCTTACTCACTTTCCACAGTTGTACAGGTCACAGCAGAAGCAGGTGTTGGTCTTTATTTTTGGCGTGCAGGGTGCACGGCGCTGTGGGTGACAGATTGCCTGTGTGAATCCAGAAAAAAAATGCATAAAGAACATAAGGACACAATTACCAAAGGTGGTTTCTGCTGCTATTTGGCCTACTCTACATGTAGATTTTGCACTGATCTCCAGATGAGCCCCAGGCTGATTTTTTTTTTCCTTATCTTGCAGCACAGCTCCTGTAAAGTACACAGTTATACTTGAACAAAGACACACTAGACTAGAACAGACCAGCATTTCCTTTCACCACAGGGAAGTCACAGATAAGCACATGCCTGCCTAGCAAAGGAGTTGTGCAGCTCTTAACAAGCAGCCATGACCTTGTTGAACTAACACTCCTCACCACACAGCAACTCAGAGCAAAGAGCTGTCGATAGGACGATACAAACTCAGAGCAAGATTCTCATATTGATGAATAACTGACTATAGAGGTTCATTGTCTGCCTGTGGGTAATAACACCCAAATTATATGGACGATCTTTGGGCTGAAAAAAGAACGGACCCCACAAATGCCACTGTGTAGCGCTTTGCATCTCAAACAGGCGTTTTAATTTGGAATACAGTGGTTATTCAAAACTACTTGGAAACTTGTGAGGAAATCTCAGTGTACAGCAAAGACAGCCAAAGATGTCCACACACAGTATCAGTATGTGGCAGGAACATCTGTCCCCAACAGATGTCTTCTCTTCGGAGAGTGAATGCACAGCTGAAGATCTAGAGAAAATGGTGCATTTTCTCTCCTCCATCTTCTCCTCTCCACCTGTTCCCTCACTAATATGACAGCATGGAGAAATTCACTCCCTGAGTCCTCCTGGCACCTTGATCCCTCCCTAGGCCCAGCCTCCCACTCCTTCCTCACTTTGCAGACGTCCAGAACACTGGAGCAACAGCCCAGCAGCAGGTTCCTCCCACCTGCACCATGAAGCCAGCTCCTTCATGGAGACAGCACAGCCAAACCTGCTCTCACCTCTGGTGGAGTCGTGCTCTTGGAGTAGTACTGACATCGCCCTGCATACAGCGGCCTCAGATCCTGCCAACGAAAAAGCACCAGGCTTAGCATTGCAGCAAAACTAAAATGAGTCAGCTGGTGTGGGGAAAGGGGGGCAAGCTTTAGAGAGACCCTATTATTGCATCAGTACTGTGGCTGGTCTGCAACATCCCCACCCAGGGCAGCCCCCCTGAGCCCCAAGTGATGTGTAGCCCTGTTCCTTGGAGGCAGGTATTTGTTTCAGCTAGCACGGGAGGAGCAGGCTCTTAAGTCGGGCTCATTGGGTGAGGGCGGCCACCCTGAACAGAATGATTCATTCCTCATCCCCCCAGACACATCCCAGGGCTGCCTGATGTGTTTCTGAGGGTTCTTCAAGCTGAATCACAACAATTTCTCATTACATTGTTGGAAAATTTGTCTTTGTGGACTCTTAAGTGACTTGTGGGAAAGCTCTGGAGGTTTACCAATGGCTCAGCCTGCAAACATGCATTAACGTCTCACTTTGGGGCAGCCTGGTCTCCAGGGCAAAACCTCAGGGACAGCAACATCGGGTGTGTATCTGCACCAGCGAGCCCTTCCCAGGAGCAGCTGGACATGCTCTCTGGGCATTCAATTCAAAGCTTGGGGAGGCTGGGCAGCAGCAGGCGACGGGGGGAACACTATGTGCTAATGTGGCAGGAGCACGTCTCTAGAAAGACAGTGACATTTTTGGGCTGTTAGGGGGTGAAGAGAGGCCAAAAGCACATCCACTCATCAAAAGGCAGAAACCAGAGCCATCCCAATGGCTCAGCTCTGGCTGCCTCAGACACACAGACATCCCTGGGGCCAGCTGGGAGGAGGTGCCAGCTCATGCCACCGCCCGACCCATGAGGTCAGCACCTAAAAATCCCACAGCAGGTCTGTGGGGCTCAGAACCACATGGATAGGATCAGGAATCGAAGGAGCTCCACCATTTTATCAAAGCTAATGCTTCACATGCCCTTGCAAGGGTGGTCAGAGATGACCAAGGCTTGTTGGTTGCTCCCTGACAGATGGAGACCTATCATGCAGCTGAACTTTGCTCTGTCAGCAGATCCTGCCATACAGCCACCTTCCCACTGCTGGAACACTCAGGGATGGGAAAGGGGAGCTGGCTTTGCAAGGCAAATAATAAGCCATCTGACATGGGAAGCTTCAATTTCATGGGCAATTCTGACCTGAAATTCCTTTCCATTTAATCCCATTTTGCCAAAATTTTTTTTAAAAAAGTCACCTAACTGCAGATTGGCAAGACAAAAATTTGTTTGCAGTTATAAATTTCAATTAAAAAGTTGAAATGGAATTATGTTTCTTTATTTCTATACTAATAACTGAAGCTGCACATCCCACTGAACTAGCAATCGGTAATGACAGCAGTAGTTTGTATTTTTTTAAGTCATCAGATGGAAACTGAGAACCAGCAAGTGCTTCCTGTTTATACTGTAATATTTTAATGAGCTTCATATCAAATTGCTTCATTTGACCACAACATCCAGCAGGTCAATCAGCATGAAGAACTACCTCTGTTAACATTTAAAATGCTGTAGATATCCTGCTTGTACATTGTCCTTTGGCAATCACTGTAGTTCATGTTACATTTTATAGTTTTGAGACTCAGTAAACACATAAAGCATACACAAAAAAAACCCTAAAGCAAAGTTTTAAGACCTTAAGGCTTGCTGCTAATTTAAAAATATTTTTAAAGAACTGATGCATTTTTTCTAAAGTTTATGATTTAAAACAGCATTCAGCACATGACACATATTTACAGGGTTTGATGTGGCCTGATACAGGATTACGGACACCATCACCTGTATTCCTAGAGTAAAAGCATTGCAGGACCTGTGTTTTCCTGGAAACACTTACTATGTGTCTGGCAGCAAAGACACCATCTACTATGGCACAGCAGAACGCAGCAATGACGCCAAAGCTGATGAAGACGATCGATGCAACCAGCTGAGAAAGGAAAACAAAGTGAAGTATCATCTGTCTCTCCACAACCAATCGTTTTGTGCTCTCTCCAGAAGGATACATAAACCACAGTCAATAAGCCCTCAAGCAACCAATGACCCAAATGTTTGCCCAGGCTGCACAGACTGGTCTCATTGAAGGCAATGGGATGTGCATCTGAGAGGAGAGCATCTGCTCCTGCATGGCAGCAGGAGTAGTAGCGTTGTGCCAGACTGGTTCTCTGGGGACTCAATGCTGTAATGCAAGTTTTTCCATGATTCCAAAGTGCTAAACTTAGGCTGAGGATACACCTCCTCTTCTGGCAGTTTCTGTCCTTAACTCTTCCTTGGTGAGAAAGGAGGGGTGTTCTTCTCTCCCCACTCTGCAAGTGCCATGGAGAGTGACTCCTGTGAGCACTTCCCAGGCTTTGAGGGCACAGGAGGCTGCTGTGTGCAAACCTCTTCAGTGGGACTGTGCCTTCAGGAAACAACACTTTCATGCAGGCATAAGAACAAAGCAGAGACCAGAAGACAGGTGACCAGCCTATGCCAGGGGTGTTGTACACCCTCACAGCAGCCTGGCTGGGCTCCTCAGTGCTGGATTGCAGTGAGCACAGCCCATGAGGCCTCCTCCTGGCTTGAGGGAGCTGCAAGGAGAGGTATCTTCACCTACTCCAGAGTAAGTCAGACAGGTCTGATCTTCTTCCACTGGCCCCATCCTTCCCATTCTTAAAATTAGTGTGAAAGCATTCAGAAGGTAAACCAGAAACACTCAAACCTCAACTCAGTTATGAGAAACAGTCTCTACTCCCACAACATCACTTTAAGACCACTTCTGTTTAAAGTGCCAGTGCTCAGTCAGGGGAACTGTGCACAAGTGCCAAGAAGACCCCTCTCCTTGCTTCTGAGCAGCAGCTGAGTCACTGCAAGTGGGCTCCAGACCAGCTCATCACACACAGAGCTCTCAGTACCAATCCTAATCCCCCTCACTGAAACATATGGGGGATACTGACATGGCTATGGAGGGAAGGAAAGTGCAGCATTCAGACAGGTTCAGAAAAATGCAGCTTGAGGAACAGCAGTATTTCCATTTAAAGGACTGAAAGATATAGTGGGTTTTTTTCCTGGTGCTTTTCCAGTCCAATGACCACAGCCTTCAAGTGTCAGTTGCTGGCAGTTGTTAAAAACTGCTTCTCCACAAGTACAAATGTGAGTCTGCTTATTGGGAGCTTGGAGCAAAAGCAAAAATCACTAATAGTACAAATACAAAGATAACAGCTTGGCAAGGACTGAGCTATCTCGGGCCTCCTAGCATAGGGATGTTTGTTTTAAAGATCCAAGTGCTGGGTTTGCTTGAAAACCTTGGTTTCTGCCACTGCAGAAGGATCCAGTTCTCAGTAAGACCAGCCAAACCCCTTGGCAAACACAAGTCAGAAGGCTCCTATATGTATTTCTAAAGTATCTCAGGATTTTAATGTTAATCACAGTGTTTTCAGAGTGATTAGGTTAATCACACTCCTTCAGTGAAAACAGACCTTCCTCCAGAAACATGCATGTACAGACCAGGTCAGCTTGAGCAATGAGTGGAGATGCAGGAGGGCTCAGGTGGGATGGTGGAAATGGTCCCTGTGGAACTGCTTACTTCAGTTAGCTTCGAGATGAAAAAAAATTCAATGGTTTTCTAGATGAGGCAAGTATTCAAGACATACACTGTCCTACCACAAATAAAAACTGCAGTAGTAGATAGACCAGACTGTGAAATTAGCCTGGTGACCACCAAACAAGTGATGGTCACTAGTAACAAGCTGTTGCTGGAATATTAGATGCTGTGCCACAAAGTACTTGCAGATGGCAGCAGGTGACAAGTTTTCCAGAATTAGGTCCTAAGGTCCTATCCGGGACCCTGTTTCTGTCAGGTGTAAACACCAGCATTTCCTCTCACTGCCTCCCCCTGACTTGGAGCCACACCACCTCCACATCTGGGTCACAGCTTGCACCACCCACTACAGCAGTCACACAGTTTCACTGCCACAGCCGGCGAAACCACAAAAGGGGAGGAAACTCAGCTTCTTACACTCATGGTGGAAGAAACAGGGTTTACGGTTTAGGTTATTTTGTAGCACATTTAGTTTTAATCTGTACTTTGTTTCATACACACGGGAAAAGGACATTCTCCCTAAATAGCCATGACCCCTGGAGATGGGAAGCGAGCCAAATGCTAAATATACACACAATTAGGGTGTTTATCAGTTGCCCCTGCTTGCAGATAGGAGCTGCTAATGTGGTTATTTAAAATAACAGAACGTTAATGATGTTACTTTCATAGCAGCCCTACTAAAATATAAGGATCTGGTGTTAGAAATGAGTTTGCTTGCTTTATTTACAGAGTTTCCTCTCTCAGCTGGAGAAAGAAAAGCCTGAAAAACCAAACACTGAGAATTTATGACAAAGAAAATCAAACAGCAAATAAAAAACATACAAATTCATTTAAAAAATCCCATGGTTTTCAGCTAATCTCATGTTTTGCCAACAAGACTTTTGATCTGAGGTTGACAAAACTGTTACTGCAGCAAGCATATGTCCTTCTCAAGTGCTTTGTGATATATGTGATTGCTCTTTGCTCATCTAACTCCTGCCTAAGTCAACCACACCAAGAAGCATTTGGACAAGAAAAGACAAACTGGGTTCAGAGAGTGAAGGAACCATGAAGGAGAAGTGTCATGGGCTGAGGTTCTCTTTAGGCCATGGTCCAGCGACACATGGGCTGTGAAGCTGTTGGTTATTACTTTTCCATTGCATGGATGACTGTCACAAAGGCACCTAAAACGCTGACTCCTCACTTGAAAACTGCTGAGCAGGCGGCTGGGGTGTAAGTAGGAGCTGCTGGCAATGCTGACGGGCAGCTTGGCCCCCTTGGAGACACGAAAGTTCTCCCTTACTCTGACATGTGTGAAGTGCAGACACGCGGCATGAAAACCAATAGGCTTGGGCGGGAAAAACAAGACGTGTCTATTCCTGTCGGCAGGAGAGAAGTGGAGAACTGCTTCAGGGTATCTCTCCATGTCAGCCACGCCAGCTCACTCAGCTCCTCATGCTCCCCCAGCCAGCTTACGGGCAGAAATATGCACAAGAACACAGCAGCAGAAATTGCTTTTAGCTCCTCTTGCCATCACTGATGAACAAGTGTGTAACAAGCACACTAAGCCTGCCTTTTAGCAAACTAGGACACTGGAGAAGCTCACAGAAGATAAAAAAAGAATAATCCTGCACTACCAGTGGTATTATGGAAACATGTAATGGACAAAACTGCCACAGTAAAGTTCTCCTTGGCAAGGAGGAGATGTTACTAAAGCATGGGGATGGCAAGTGACAGCTACTGCGGTCAGAGCAGAGACACGCAAGCTGCCAGCTGAGGCAGTAGTGACGCAATCCCTGCAAAGCTGGGTCATGCATGTTTTTTAGGACACAAAATGATAAAGAGATTAAAAGAATAAACATGGGCTACCCAGAGCTCTTCAGAATAAATGAAGAATTCAAGCCAGAGCCACACTGTCACTCATGGGCACTGCTGTGAAGAACGCAGAACTGGCATAAGGTGGTCATTGCTCAATCAGACCCTGACACGCTAGTAATACAGGATGAGCAAGAGGCTTGGAAACACTGCTAGGACAGAAAGAATGGGACACGCTGCTCTTGCAGAGACAGGGTGAAAACAACAAAAAATATCCACTTGAAAACTCACCTGCTGTGCACCCTGTCTGACTGTGGGAAAGGCAAATTTCTTCTCCTACAGGTCCTGCCTCACTCTCTCCCTCTTGCTCTGCAGCGAGCATGCTATTGACAAAGCAAAGGGCAAGGCAGCCCAGCCTCTGGATTAGGACAAACAGGAATTTCTCGCAGCCCCCTCTGCAGCTTGGCAAACATGCTTTAGCGTTGGTCAGCAGCACACCCTGCTAATCTGGTCCCTGAGGCCCCACGCAGAGGCAGTTCTGCCCTCGCAAAATCAGGCAGCTGTGCTGGGCCAGTGGGACAGGTTGCAGGGCTAGCACAATACACCCTTGGCCCTGTGCAGCCTCATCTGAGAAAGGATGGAGAGGTCTTCCTGCCAGAGGATGGGGCAACCACCAGGGAGGGGGACTGCAGCCACTCTAGGAGAACCAAGCAGAAGCAGGCATGCCCACAGAGCATTCCATGAGCTTGACTGTATCTCCCCACATGCTACCTCTAGCCAGCCCACGTGAGGCAAGCAGAGCAAACAGGCTAGGAAAGATTGAGCTTGATAGCCTGCCTGGACCGCATCGGTTACCAACTTCTTTCGATTTCTCTCTATCCAACCCTTTTGCTATATTCTCCTAAAAGTCTTTAAGTCCTGTTACTGGCACCCTCCAAGCACTACAGCTCCTACCTTCAAGGCACAGGGAGAAAAATGAGGAGGTTGTTAAATAGCATGTGCAAGACATGTTTAGGGGCCATCAGAGACCCAGTTAAGTCCACACAAGTCCCCTGTGCTTGCCAAAGGGGATAATCTGGTCCAGCTCTGTCCCTGCTGCACTGAGAAACTGTCTCCTACCCCCAGCACAAGCTCAGTTGTGATTGTATCATATTGGTAGCACTGGTTTGATCTGGTTTGTGCTATCTGCTTGTTCAATGCCCACCTGCTCTTTTTTGAGTATTGCTCCCACAGGATGGGGGAGCAGACACTTGTCTAGGCAGTGGCTGCCCCGTCCCAGCAAACAAAAGCCTCCTTGCAGTGCAAGGAGGGAACCAGAGAGTGCTGCAGTCCACACATGTGGCCTAGTTAACATCATCTGTGCATATCTGGTCCCCAGCTACTGCTTTACAGCATGCAGAATTTCTTGGTTTTCCTTCCTACCTGAAAAGATGTTTGGAAACAAGGACCAGCAACACGCATATTAATCAGCAACACTGGAGGAAGCAGTTTCTTTTCACTTACACTGGGCTTCATGCTTTTTGTCATCTTGATCTCAAGTGACTTTTTCTCTAGATGTACCTAGAACAGAGAGCTCTGAGCACCCTGTCCTCAGGAAGGACTTTGTGCTGGGCCCTCTGTGGTCTTTCACTTCCAGTCTCTGGGCTGGCTGTTACACCACCTGTGGCTACATCTCTCTATCCTTTGCTTAGAACAGAACGTGAAGTACTGACTACCCTGAAAGCTCCAAACCCTCCATTTCAAGCCCTTTAAAAAAATCTCCCTGCTTATCATGAGACTGTGTAGAGTCACTGTGCCTCCTTGAGTGTTTTGTTTTCTTTAATTTAAAAATATCAGGGTTAACAGCCTTGTTCTCCTGGGCTATCAGAAACCATCTCTAGTTCTCAAGAGATATGTGATACTACCCTGGAAGAGTAGGAAAACCAATAATACTCTTTACATAAAAAATTTGAGTTACTGTCATTGTTTTAAAAAGTTTTTATAATGAACTTACCATTTGCCTTTTGTTTTCTATCAAGTTTGATCCAATTATTCCAAGAAATGACCCAAAACCAAGCTGAAAAACAACATATGGTTAGCATTTAGATCAGGACAATATCGAACATGTTTTACATACAGACAGAACACAATTAAATCCAGAAGCAACAAAAGAACATATTGCGGATGTGTGAGCACTCTTCCTTCAGCAAGGAATCAGTGTAGTCTCTCACTAGCAGGAAATATCAAGTGTTTCCCTTAAATGACACTGAAAGCATGTGTGGAAACCAAAAGGATGAGGTCTGAATTCCAGCTCCTCCTCAGTGATGCTGAGAAATGGCTGGTGGATGAGCATATACATTGCTGTCTTGGAGAAACCCTACAAACACTCAGAAGCCTCCAGATGCAAACCTAAGAGAACCGTGTAAATAGCATCTGCAGGACCAGTCTTTCGGAACCTCACCAAGGCTGTGAGCAATCACCTAAATTTTCAACTCAGAGAGTTTCTTGATGTGAAGTATGAAATAAAGGAGAATTATACTTGGAAAGATTTAGAAGTTTTCTGCCATCTTCTATTCCTCCCGTATTTCCAGGGTTGAGGATGCATCAACCAGGGTCTTCTACCAGAAGAGCTCACACCAGCCCAGCCAACAGAATAAGCTACTGCAGCAAAAGCATCTTTTCTTGCTGTCATAACTGATAACACTGTTCTTATTTCAGGTCAGTGAAGTCAGTCACAAGTGCAATTTCCCACCTCCTTTCTCCATAGCCTTAAGCTATTTAGCTACACTAAAACAGAAGTTTCTAGGACAGAGCACACCTCAGCCAGGCCAGAAACAGGGACTTCAACCAGGAGCCATGGACTACAGGAGGAGATGCAGAAGTACTTCTGTGTCACACCGAGAAACATCTTTGACTGGTGTAGAGCATAGCCAACTCCACCTCTATGGGTAGGCAACATGAGAAATGCTGGAAAAGTCCTACAATTGGACTGCTCATATTAAGCAGGTACAAATCCAGTCAATAGACTAGGGGACAGTGAAGATCCAGGTCAGAATGCCAAATAACTGGCCAGCTCCTCAGGAAGCAGACTAAGGCACAAGACAAACTGCAGTGATTCAAGAATGAGTCAACTAACCCGGAATCGATATTTTCAGATCTAGGAAGAGAAAACAAAGGTTTAATAAATCCGATACTAACAAACAGTGGCACATGCAGAGATTAGCAGACACAAACACGATGAAAAGTTGGGCTTAACTCTTTCCCTGCTCTGCTTAAGACCAGCAACGTCTGGTGCTGTGCCTCGGGCAGCAAGGGCTGCTGGCTCAAACAGCAGGGATTAAAGCGGAGCAGCTGATGAGGCTGCTGCTTCTTGGCTGCCACCCTTGCACTCTGAGCTCTCAGAGACCATTGTCCCCACATCAGGGACAAAATGCCATGGTGGGAAGCACAGCAACAAAACCAGGTACTGCTCAACACCGGGGCAGCAGGCAGGCAGGGCAGAGAGCCAGAGGCATTGCTGAACTGCCCCAAACGGATCTGCTGGTGCTTCTGGACTTACTATTTTGCTCAATTTGGGCAAGCAACAACCCCCACCTTCTTCAAGCAACAGGAGTTTTACAGCTCAATTCCAAGACTAAAACCTGGGAGATCCAGGCATTAACAGTGACATGGATCCAAGCATTATTTTCATATAGTGATGTTTAGCAGCAAGGAAATTATGTGGCAACACACACCTAAGGCAAATGCTCAAGAAAAATGTTTTGTGCCCTTTGAGCTTGATCCAACATGTTTAAGAGAAATGTTCATGTGTTGCTTCAGAATGGCCTCCAATGAAAATGTTAAATCTTAAGACACTTTAAGATAATTCAAAAAGAAGAAATTAGAGCAAGTCTGTACATCAAAAGGTGAAGACAAAATAATCAGTGGATTCTCATTAATTAATGGGAATTCTCATTGCATGAATAGGAAAACCAGTAATTCTTCTATGAATGGGACAAAGAGATCTTAGTAATCTGTATCAATTGCATCACTTACTTGCTGGTGAATATGATCCACTGGGATGTCTGTCTAAAAGGAGGGCAGGACACAAAACGAACATGCTTTTCCAGAGTAAAGCCCAAGGTCTAGACGCTTGAGAAAGAACAACTACAGAAGAGGTTTGCCAGTCAAGGTCTGAGAAAGGTCAACCATCTAACACAGATGCTAGAAGCTGGTATAACTTGGAGACAACACATGTATCTCACAGAGCCTTACTTCTACAAGGGTGTCTGCTCTCTGCACCCAACTGTTAATCTTGTCTGCTGAGCATCACTATTATGATCTAGGCACAGGGCAGTCATCCAGCCATAGGTGAGAATATTTCCCACAGGGGCACAGCTGGAGGGTTCGTATGTAGTCAAGAAGGTGTCAGTGGTCATGGAGAAGGGTGAAGGCAGCCTGACTATGGGATATATCATTGTACCCTCTGCTTCAGCTCATTCAGTTGTGTCAATGAGGAACTGCACTGTTTGGGAAAACAAATAAACCACNTACAAACAAGATCTCACTGATGTGTGGAAGCTCTCCAGTGCTCGCTTCTGTCCTTCCTTGAGCGCAGAGGCCTGGGAAGATAATCCCCCACATCAGACTGTCACTTCTTCGCATGCTTCCTCCTTGCACAAGAGGTGCTTGCCCAAGACACACAGGTTAAAGAACGGTGCATTAGGCCTGGCAGCAATGAGACATCTGATGTCCCATGAGATGATCCCATCCATGGATCTGGTTCACCCACCACACAAATAGTCTATCTTTTCCTTATCAATGCAGGGCATTCAGGGTATGACTAATGCTGGTGCACCACTAACAGTCCACAGAAACCGCCGATGGAGATGCACACAGGCCTAACTGGTGTGAAGTTCTGGATGGCAAGACCTGCAAGGACATATTTTGTCAGGGCTGTGGAAACCACCAGCTTGGGGACAGCTCATTGAATACTCATGTGCCACACAGCAAGCCCTTTTTCCACAGTAAAAGGAGAAATCCTAGCTTGTTACAAAACATCAGCTATTTTAAGCACCTGCTGAAGCATCCAGCAGCACACTGAATTGTTTCTCTGTGCAGGGAGACAGTTGAAGTTGCCACACATTTCCACACAGCAGATTAATGAACTAAACAAGAGGGGGTGACAAACACAAACTGCCAGGGTGACCCTGAATAAAGTAACTCAACGCCCTTCCCAAGTCCAGGAATTCATTAATTCCTTGAGTAGACTGAGTCTAACAAAAGCGTAAGTGATGCTGACGTTCCAGGAGCATAAATAGCACAGGAGATGCCAAGGGGATGTGAACAACAGGCTTTACCCTTCTGCATCGGTCTGCAGGACATGCTTTGAAGCACGAGGTTCATCTTAGGCTGACAGAGCGTGGGCTGAGCATGGAGAGTTTGAAGTCAGCCTGTCACCTTTCTCAACACCTTCCTTCTATACTGCTCTTTAAAAAAGATCAGGCCTAAAAGCCGGAGTTACTGGGACAAGCCAAAAAACCATGTCAGAGACCCAACACAGTCTGTAACAATGGCCCATGCTAATGGCTGTAAACGGGCTTTCTTCAGTCATAGAAGAGCTTGTCCATGGAGAAGCACAAACCCCCATGAGATCAGCAATGTGATCAAACCGCAATAAGGCAAGGACAAGTCTCCACCTAGTTATCTGGGCTGGTTTCAAGCCTCCAGCTTCAAGGCTCCAAACCTGTAGCTGGGAGGCTGCAGCTACACTCAACCTGCTAAGTCACCTAATTTGCCTGCAGCTCAGCTTCTTTTTGACCATGCCTCAGACATGTGCAGGAACAGGCCAGGACTTGCTTTCCAGCTCATGTTAGACCTCCACTCCTGCCGGCAGAGGCATGATGTACTTGCCCCTTATGCTTCTGCACGAGGCTATACATCTACTGACAAGAAGGCTAGGCACCAGTGGTCTTCTCTAAATTGAGTCATTTGAAGCTACAAGATTGTCCTTTCCCATTTTCATCTGTTGATAACAAAAAAGAAGAAATGGATGTCCTAACTGCTTTGATGGCAAGCTCTCCTGGCAACCTGCCACAGCTATTGCTCATGTGCTTCTCTGCATTCAGGGACTCCAAATCATTAAACACTTCTGCAAGTGAATTTTATGACCATGAGTTCATGCGTTTCAAGACCTGGTCTCTCAAATGTTCTTGGCACCCACGGCCCTTCCTTGCCTTCCTTCTGCCTGGGGTTAATGTCACGCATGCAAACAAAGAACTTCTTGGGTTGCTTTGACTGACATAAGACATATTTATCTGTCTCAAAAGCATGTTATTACCTAAGCTCAGAGGAAGCTGCCACTTGGATGGGATTTTTTGCATGGGAATGAGCAGCAGGTGCAAAATAATAATAAAACAAAGAAATCAAATGGCAATGAAGTAGCCAAGCATAATATTTAGGACGAGATCACCCTTTATAACATTTGCAGCATTACAAGGGACTTTGTAGGCAATAAGTTTTCTAGACCTACCTAGGAGTTCTATACTTACAATAACCCCTGGGTAATAACCTCCAACAGTCACATTTTGGGTTCTTGTTGTAGCAGCTAGGCCCACCGTTAGAATTAATACTGACACAATGAGGAGAGTCACAGTTACGTAGAGGGAATTTCTTTTTCTTCTATTGAACGACCCTAAAAACACACATACACAACAGAATTTGCTGATTCCATCTGGGTACAGTCCCGGTACCGCAAATTTCTCCTCCCACCACCAACCACATCGTGGTGAATTTTCTTCCTTATAACTTCAGAATATTTTTGGGTTTGGCTGTCACTTTTCACCTTCACTAACATGCTTTATCAAGCATTACTAGGGAACCTGAATTCATATTTACTTATCATTGCTCTGATGTAGATGAAGAAAGTCTTAAGAACTGCAGCCTTGCAAAGCTCATTTGAATACATTGGAGCCTCCCAAGCCCTCTGGCCCGGGGCAATTAAACTAATAAGAAATGTTACCGTTAGGCGTCTATATATTTTCTCATCTGTCTACTTGCATCAAGCTAAATAACCACATGTTGTTTTGAGCGGGGGAAATCTTGGCTGCAATCATATCAAAAGGCATCCACAATTTTCCATGTAAATGAGACATCACTGGTAACAGCCACTTCTCCTGTAGTATCATCCTCTACTTTCAGCAAGGACTAGGTATTTTTAGATGCTTGAATAATGCATTTCTGGATTAGTAAAACTCATCTACAGCTGCCTGATTATGTTTTTTTAATATATATATATATATTTATAGGTCTCCCAAATGAACAAAAATATAAAATAGTGATTCCATCAGCCAAGAGGGAAGCTGGCTGCGACGTTATGCTCAGCAACATCTTTAGGCGTGTTTGTTCAGTGTGTGCTCTGCCATCTTTACATCACTGTGGAACAATCCTTTTGATTATATTTCATACATTATATAGACATATTCCTGCACCCGCTAGAGCAGCTGGTAAGATAAAGGACTTTAATGGTCCCCTGCCATGCTCCCTGTGAGCTGCTGGGGCAACCTTGAATCCCATCCCCACAGCCTGGGGCTCTCCAACACACCCCAGGAGCAGGAAAAGGTATTTCGCACCCCAGAGGTTCCCAAGTGATGTTTATGCTACTAGCACTTCTCAGAGTGCTTCAAAAGGGAGATGTCCTAAGAGCAAAGAGTTGCTTCCACCATCACCGAGCTTATTCCCTGTAACAAATCGTGTTGGGAACCCCCATCTGAGGGGTTCAGGGGCTCCCTGTGGCGAGATAAAACACCCGCAATCAGGCTGGGAGGAAAGAGTCGGACACACCAAGCACAATCTCCTTGTCCAAATTCTCCAGGGAGAAGAGCACACCAGGCCTTGCTGGGCAGCTTTCTCTCTTGAAGATGTACACCCCAGGTGCCCACAGGCCCCTCTTTAGGGCTTGCACGCATTTGCAGCACAGTTAGAGAGATGTCTTCACCCTCACAGCTACACTGATGCAGCTGTACAGACACACAGTGGTACAAATTATCTCCCTTCTTCCACAGGGACAGCTCTCCCCAGGAAAAAGTGCAGCAGTTCCACTGCTCCTCCACACCCACCCCAACTGGACCCGCCAGCTGTGCCTGCTGGAGGATCACTCCCTTTCCATGCTCTGGGCTGGCAGGGCTGTCATGGGCATGGAGCTGGACCATTTCAGCAACACCAACCAGATGACCTTGAAATCACAGAAAAGTCCTAAACTTGGGGCTTAAAAGCCCAACGCAAGGAAAGCCAAGAGAGGTTTCCATTTTGACTGACCAGTGTCTCTGGAAGGAAAGCTCCCCATCCAAAAACCTTCTACTCATGTCCTGGAGTACAGCTGTGACTGCACCGCTGGGACATCACTGGGTCTAAGAGCAAGGAGTCTAACAACTAGTTAGCCCTTAGCTGGAATTAATAGTTAGAAAGTTACTAATTTCAAATAAATTAAATAACTGGTAGAGAACTCTAAGATGCAGAATGAATCTTTTATCAGTGATCCTTAGTTTTTCATGCCATTTTTTTTGCAGGATGGAGTTAAAGGTGCCCAACCATTTGCTGCAGGTTGCATTTGGGGTTAATCTTTTTATTTTCCTACATCTGTCAAATAAGCTAATAATACAAAATCTAGACTTTTAAAGCATTAAAAATTCATCAAGATGTTAGGCCATTCTGTATGTATTGCCCCCCAAATGTTATAGCATGTGCTGTGCACCAGTTCCAATGTGTTCATTTAAATGCAGATATAAATGCCTGAAAGTTCCTAAGTACTTGGGACCAAAGGTTTAGCTGAACAAAACTTTAGAAACTGGAGAAAAAAAATGTGACTTCCTACATAGACTAGTTCTGAAAGGAGAGAAAGAATGAACGTGTCTTGCTTACACACATGGTAGGTGACTAACAAACTTCTGATTTTCGCTAGAGTTTGGCTGGCAAATGAACTGCAGATAAATAAACACAGCCATATGTTCCTTACACAGCTTAGACTCTTTACGGTTAGGCTGTGTGGGTGCACAGATGTTTGTGTGCTGTGCAAAACCACCCTGCAGAGCATCGTGGGTACACGAGCATGGCCTTTATGCACATAAACCAGAATTCCTGCATTTCCATCTGAGATGCTTCAAAGTCAGTGAAAAAAATGGCAAAACCGCATCATTTTCCTCAAGCCCTGAGTGTTTTGTAATGGCATTTCTGCAGGAAAACACTCTAAAAAAAAGCAGCTTGAAACACTGTTCATGGATGCTGAGCTTGTTTCAGAACTATCGTGTTTTCCACTCTTACGGTTCCACATTGTTTCTCAGTTCACAACTGGCACGCATCAACATGCGATACAGAAGTGAAATAAAAGGTTTCCAACTGGACAATTTCTGAAAAGTTTTCAATATTCCTCATACGATTTAAAAAACCCCACCCAACCCCTCCCCAAAAAAACCCCAACCCACTCAAAAAACAAACCACCACCACACAAAAAACCCCAAATGCTTTTATTCCAATTCCTGACAAAACCAACAAACCAACCACAATCCTTCAACTTGATACTGGAGAGAGAGTCATATTGAAGAGATAACATGATTTGTCTCCACTTCAGCTCTGTACTGGGACACTAATTCCATTTCTTCTTCCTCTGAAAACAGGTTTTGTTACGTGTATATAGAGAAAGTGGTTTTGTACTTCTGTGAGGATGCCTGCAGCTGCTCCAGCATACAAGGACTCATACTCAATATCTTCACTGCTGGCTGCTGAGGGGCAAAATCCTCTCTCAACTTTAATGTTTGCGGAAAGTATTCCCCATCAAATCGTTTTCCTGCTA
Source organism: Nycticryphes semicollaris (assembly GCA_013400055.1). NCBI lineage: Eukaryota > Metazoa > Chordata > Aves > Charadriiformes > Rostratulidae > Nycticryphes > Nycticryphes semicollaris. The sequence continues at coordinate 996,341 of VXBJ01000046.1, forward strand.
CTGAGTTGGGTATACCTCTACACACAGAAGTGGAGCTAGGATGGCTCTGCTATCTCTGCTTTTAAGAGACAGTAACAGCCTTCCCTCTGTGATTTACCTCAATTAGATACCTCAAAACTTGCAGTGCTTACCTCAATGTGAGTATACAAGGTGTTTTGAAACACTGTGCTTAACTCTGTGAGGAAGATGTAAAGAAATTAATGGTGTCTATATTCTGACTATTTCTTTTCCTAAAATGGCACTCCGAATGTGAACAGTCTTCAGAAAGATCATTTTTATTTGTAAGCCTCCAAAACATCCTCTTATTATAGTTGTCCTACATAGGCCTACTCTAAAAACAAGGTTGTAGCAGGTTTTTCCAGATTACTTCAAAAGTTTGCAATAATGCCTATCTACGTACTGCCCCTGATTTATTTAAGATTTTTTTTTTCCCTGCTTATCAGAAGAAAACAGACAAGATGGCACAGAAACATCACGAACTTCTCCATCTTGTTCTTTGGGGGGAAAAGCCACAAGCCAAGAATAAGCGCAAAGCAGCCCAAGGAAGCCAGCTTTAACTTTTACCCGAGGAGAACCGGGGGCAAATGGCACCGAGCCGTTCTCCTTCCCAGCCCTTCTCCTTTTGCTCCACTTCTCTGCTAAAAAACCGTTAGCGTGACCCAAACCGCACTCTAATTATGGGCCCCGTTTGGTAGGCCCGCGGGAGGGGGTCTGCAGGCGTCTGGGGGCCTCGTCTCCTACTGGAATGGGTGTGGAAATTGCAATTAGCAGCCGGCGCGGAGCGGTGTGAGGGTTTCTCTGACCTAATTAGGGAGGTGCAGGAGCGCTGCTCTCCGTCCCCGCTCCCAAGGATGCTGCGCGACCCGGGGGGCTGCGGGGGGCCGGTAACCGCCTCCGCCCGGGCAGCGGGCCGCCCCGCGGGGGTCTCC
>VXBJ01000046.1:997907-1010153 GCA_013400055.1 Nycticryphes semicollaris
AAAGGGACCGTCCTCCTGCGGCTGATATCGCGCCTGAATGGGCAAGGGAGCGGGGCCGGGGGACGCGGCGGGCGTTCGGCCGCGACTGGGGGGCCGGTCCGGTCCGGGCGACACCCCCGGAGACCCACCGTCCAAAATGGCCGCGCATCCCCGACCCCCGCACACTGCCCCGCATCCTACCGCCCCGGCGGGCATCCATCCCATCGTACCCGCGGCACTTACCCACGGAGTCGGGCAGGGCCACGCCGCCCGGGCGCTGCTGAGTCAGGGACTGCCGCATGCTGCTGCCGNTTTTTGGTTTTTTTGGTGGTTTTTGTTTGGTTGGGTTTTGTTTTTTGTTTGTTTGTTTGTTTGTTTGTTTGTTTTCTTGCAGGGGGAGGTATAGAGCTCCGGCCCCATCTCCGTGAGGTTCTTGGTGCTGCACCCTTCTGCACCTCCCTGGCGTTGGGTCTCCCCATCTTTTCCCCAGTCCCTTTGCACCCCAGCAGCTTCCAGGGCATTCTGTCCTTCACCAAGCAATTCCCTGTGCCCTCCATCTGCCCTCCCTGTCTCCCTCCTCCCGGCAGTGCTGAGCCCCAGAACAGTGCTGGTGGCACTTCCAGGCAGCCACCAAGCCATGGCCACGAGTCCAGTTTTTTTACTACTTCGTACTCTGAGATCTCTGCACCAGTGGTAATGTCCATTGCTGCCTGTGCCCTGTCCCATGGAGGCAGCACTCCCAGGGCAAGACATGCTCCCCATGTCTTGGCCAAAGAGTTGGGGCTAGCCTTCAGCCTCTGTTTTCCATATAGTATCTATAAAATGGGGATAAAAACATCTTCCCAGCAGGCTTCATAATTGTTTGTAGAACCCTTTAATGCCCTCGGCTGAGAGGTAGTAAGTGCAAATCATGTAATTATTTCAAGCCAAAGCATATTTCATCAAGTTAAGAGAAAGTAATCCTATCTCTGCTTCAAAAACCTCCACACTTTTATTGGATAAGAGCCTAATTACCAGCTTTTCCCAGGAGGAAAGAGAAAGTGTACGCTGACAGTGGTGCAAGAGGCAAGTTACAAATGCCCAGATCAATTAATGGCAAAGAACATATCATCTCCAGAGAAAACAGCAGTTGTTTCCTCAGATGAACTATGGGAGCCCTATACTCACTGCCTGTGCTCCACCAAGCAGCAAGGCTGGCACTGTCCCCGTCCTGTTCAGTCACCCCAAGCTCCATGCCAGTGATGGAGGGGATGGGTCTCGGCTCCCTCCTCTACTCCATGCCAGGACTGGGCTGTGCAGCAGCACAACTGCTGTGACAGGGTGTGTATGCTCTGGGGAGCTGCTGGAGTCCCACCAGGCTGATTTAAATCCCTGTGCCCCATCCCTCTGGCTCCGAGGCCCCAGCTGCACTGGGGAGAGCCAGCTGTGAGCATGGCTGCCTGCATGCCCTCCCTCCAGTGGGTCTGGCTGTGACCAGGTACCAGTACTGGTACCGCCAGCCCTGCCTGCGTACCCAGCAGCAGACGTGTGGCAGCCCCGGCCAACTTGGCGCAGACCGGGGCAGCTGCCAGGCCTTTTGCTTTCCCACTGCGCCCGTTTATCAGCACAGCCGGTGAGTGGCTTTCAGCCACGTTTAGAAGAAGAAAGGGAGAAATGGTGCTTTGCCTGCTTGGACAGCGAGGTGCAGCCCCACAGGAGCCTGGGGGGGATGTCCCCGTGGCTCCAGGCAAAGCCCCAGCCAGAGTTAAGTCAGCCTTTCCCCACCATTGAACAAGGTCTGGCTCTTCTGGAAAGGGAAGAGTTGCCAGCCCCATTGGAAACGTGCTGAGGGAATGAGCTGATAGATGGTGCCAAGCTCCTGCTGGGACAGACAGTGTAAAACAAGACAGTGTAAAACAAGCCCCACTGTTCCTCGAGAGCTGCACGGGGCACAGCCAGGGACAGGCAGCCCTCGCATGCTGCCATCGCACTGCTGGAGCCATTCCCGGCCCTGTTGCATGTGCAGCAGCAGGCAGGGTTTTGGTGAGCCTGGCCTGACACCAGTGCCCTGTCCCCCTGCTGCCCCCCAGCACTCCCACCACACCAGCCCCTCATAGCAGCAGGACTCCAGCATGCACACNGGGGGTAAACCTGATACTTCCCAGTCTGCAGGGTGTCACAGCAAGGTGTCCCTCTGGATTTTGTCTCAGTGGCTGTGGCCAGCACTTACAGCAACGCTGGGGAAGCCAACACTGCGTACTCCTCGCTGTCTTATCAATTCGAAGGGATAAATATAGACCTGCCCCTTGCACTACCCCTTCACTGCAAAAAAGATTTTGCAAGCATTAACCATGGCCTGGCTGTGACTGACAAGCACATCTTGACAGACACACGTGGCCATCAAGAGCCCTAGCGATTTGCTAATGTTTATTAACAGCTACACGTTCTCCCCAGGGCGGAGAGCCCAGTTTCCCCATGTAGGGTGCTGGTTGGCTTTGGAGGGGGCTTGAGCATGGGGCAGGATGCTGTGAGGGTGCTGCAAAGGGCACCAGATGCCAGGGGGCTCGGGATGGGATCCTGTTGCATTGATCTCACCCCTCTTAGAAAAGCAAGTTATTTTTTGATCCTCTCCTGAACGCTGAAGTTCTGCAGGGTAAGGAGGGGAAGCAGCGTGATTCCCCACAGGCAGGCAAAGGTCTTGGTGCAGCTGTGCTTGTTCAGCCTTTTTGGGGGGTGCTGTGGGGCTTGGGAGTTGTGCTGGGGAGGGGGCTGTGCCCATGGGTCCCCAAAGGCTGGGGCAACATGGCACCCATGATGGGGCTGGTGCTGCTGGGCTCAGCCCTGGGCTCCTGCACTGCTAATGCTCACGTTTCTCCATGTTTCCCACTCAGGGATGGACGGGAATGCCAGCACCAGTAGCACAGAGGGTCAGCACAGGAGCCCCCACCAGGAGGCGGTGAGTCTTTTGGGGGCTGCTGGCCACCCTCTGAGAGGCGAGGTGGGGGCTACTGCAAAGGACCTGCTTTGTGACTGATAAATATAGCTACTTTGCTTTAGGAAATGCTGCTTCGTCCCTTAGGCAAACTGTAAGGACTTTGCACTGAGAGGAGAAGGGGCACCAGGGGGTCTGGCTGGTGGTCCTGTGCAGTGAGGAGGGCTAGGACACCTGGTCACGGGCCACCCTCTGCACACCTGGCTTTCAGCAGGAGGAATGTGCCATTGAGAGCTGACCTGGTCTGGGGTGAGAATGTGGAAAAGCCCCTAGCCTCCCCCAGGACACCCACGACTCTCAGCACAGCATGATCCCACAAGAAATGAACCCCAGCTTTGCTTTGCCAACTGGAGTCACCCAGGCTGCCATGGAAGCAGAAGCCTGGGGCTGTTTAGTGCCCCAACAGGTCCTGCCATGATTATGCTCCCTCCCTGCCCCAGCACACTCCTATCCTGGATCCTGCTGCAAAGTCAGAACACCTGGGAGGTGTTGCAATCCATACCCAAGCCCTCTGACACTTTGAGAAAAAGTTTCCAGAACAGCTACTGGTAGCTCTTTTATTTAACATGGAGAGAAAGAGGAAGGACTCCTCCTCCTCCTCTTCCTCCTCTTCTTCCTCTTCTTCCATTGCTTCCTCCTCTACGGGCACCCTGGCAGCCAGCAGCCCCTGGACCTCCTCTCCCATGCCTCTGCCAGTGACTTGTGCTGTGGTTGCTGCTTGCACACTCTGAAATCTTCTGGTTTCATCAGCCCTGCATGGTACAGGGCTGTGGCTGTGAGGGAACTGGCTCAGGAAGGTCTCCAGCCCCAGGGCACGGGACTCAGGCCAAGCATTGCCTTCACTGTATGGGTTGCCACAGGCATTTTGCCGGCAGCAGTGCTCTGACGCAGGCGCGCTCTCAGAAGACACCCACTGGGGCTTTAACCGGGTCCAACTGGGGCAATCAACAGGGTACAGAGAGATTTGTGTTCCTGAGCTCTGGACAAATGATTTTTCACCACGGAGGCAAAACACCAACTCTCACCGCCTGGGGAGATGCTTTTCCCGAGAACTTAGTGTAACTAAAAAATGACAACATGGGGATTTCTCCAAAGACTATACACTTGCTCACATGCCAAGAAAAACAAATTGGATGACCTCTAAAATAATCCTGCCTGCTGTCATCTGTGATAGCACAGAAAACGTGCACCTGAGCTCAGAGGCATTGCAGAAGCGTGGGAACAGCTCTGGCCCACTCAGCTTGCAGGTTTTCTTTGGTCATGTTCAGGCAGGTGGAAAAAAGATGAGTTTCTGTAAATGCCAGGACAAGGAGACAGTACTTGGTGTGACGGCAGTATCGTACATGTCATGGAAAAATGGATGCTGGGATCTAAGCAATCTTAAGTCGGAACAGCCAAAACTGCCTCTCTTTAACTCAAGAGTGATGATGGGAAAATGGAAATTTGAAACATTTCCAGCTATTAAGTGCTTTTGCATTTATTTTTGACCAATGAGATGTTCAGCTTGCACGTGGGGGTTGTGTTCTTTAACTCTTCCAGGAAAATAAGCATGAGGAGAAGGTCCAGGATCCTGATAGAGGGAAGGACAAGACCAACGCAGAGATGGGGAGCAAAACCTGGGCAGACCTGGCTGGGGAGATGAAGATATTCCTGTGGAACCCAGAGGAGAGAACATGCCTAGGGAGAACAGCCAAGAGCTGGGGTAGGTCCTTGCTCAAGCCCTGCTTTCAGGGATCATTGCCTTTTCTGCTTCACGATGGATGCACTTGCCTGTGAATGTCGTTGATAGCTCGGACTGACCACCCCCTCCCACATTTTCAGGGTAGCTGTTTCTAACCAGCAGAATAAAGAACTAGTGAGGGGAACAAGCAGAAAACCTTGGGAAAGTTACTCTTGGTTTGGATGTGAAAGTTTACTGAGAACTTAAAAGCAAGGATTTCGAGCTGCCCAGACTGTATATTGGGAAGAAATTAAAAGTCTGACCAAGCATGGAAGCTGCAGGTCAGTTTGTCACAGCCACGCACCCCTCCTGCCACCAGCGACCCATCTTCTGCCTGAGTAAGTCAGGTGCCCATGGGGAGGTGGATTTGGGGTGATCAGTGTTGGTGGGGCAATAGTACCTGGGTCACAGGGCAGATGTTTTGGGGAGGTTGCACACCATGGGACTGAGCAGCCCTCCTTACCTGCATGTGCCTTGGCTCTGGAGCAGGAAGGGCTGGTCACTGTCACCCTGCAGCTTCCCGGTGCCCACAGCAGAGCCCGCAGGTGCTACTGGGGCCAGTGGGCTGGGATGTGTCAGTGATAGTGCCATGTCTATTTTATTCATATCCACACGCTCTTCAAAAATTATCACTGAGCCTGGAGGTGCCCTGGGTGGTTAGGAGCAGCCCACGGATGTGGGGCTCAGAGTCCAAGGTGCCACAGCACACGCGATGCCGCCCATCTTTGCAGCTCTGTTCTCCCTGCACTGTAGAGCCCCCACAGCAGAGTGAAAATTCCCAGCCTCAGCCCAGCTTCATGTCCACATCCACATGAGTGTGAAGCTTCAACTTGCTGAGGGCTGCTGCTGCTCAGCATTTGCAGCCCTTGGCAGCTGGTGTTGGCAACACACTCACAAGCCCTGCAGCCTGCTCATGCCCCCACCAAGCACTTCTGCAAAGCTTGTGGGGACAGCCAGGAGAAGCAAAGGAAGCTGCCCACGAGCACCAGAGGAACCTGAAAACCCACAAGCACAAGTCTGGGGCAGTCCTCGAAATCCACATTTGCTCCCCTGTGCCTTTTGCTGGCTGTGGAGGCAGCCTGGTTTTGTTGCCCCTTTCCTGGATGTGCGGGAGCAGTATGGGGGTGACAGTCCTTAGGAACGTGAATTTGGGTTTCTGCCCAAACCTCTGCCAGTTGCTGAGAAAAGCCCTGTGAGAGGACTTTCTCAGGCTGGTGTGGATGTGGCCCTGGCTAGCTACTGCTGGAAGGTATTTATTTACAGCCTCTGGGAGGGTGCAGTGTCATTCTGTGCCCTGGGAGCATAATGATGTCCTATATGTCCCCACTGCCCTATGGACACACATATCCCCAGCTGTGCACATGTGTGTGCTCATGTGCCTGTAAAGGAGTGGCAGGAGAGAGGCATTGAAGCTACTGTGAAAATGAAATTTTCTTTTAAAATGAGAGTGTTTGGAGGTGAATGGGGCTGAACTTTCCTGCTCTCATCTCATAGGTGAGGAGGAGGGAGCTTTCTCAGCCTGGAGCTGCTCCCCCATGCTGGCCCTGAAGATGGTCCTCAGGGATGGGGTCACTCAGGGAACTTGGGATGCCAAAATACAGGGAGCTGTTGGCCATAGGGTCAGAACTGGAGGCCCCAGCCCCTGGCTCTGCCAGTGATAACACTTTCTGCTGCATTGCAGGACACATAAAAATGGGAAACCGTTTCCCAAAAAGCGCTGGCTTTGAACCCCAGCAGCAGCTCCAGCCCTGCCAGGCTGGTGCAGAGGCACCGTCCCAGCATCACTGTGGCAGGGCTGGATGTTTTCCTTGGTGTAATGGTCCTATCCAGCGGTGATGGTCCTATCTGCCCCAGCTTGTCCCGCAGCAGGACAAGGCCCTGCAGTAGTTCCCAGCTCCAAGTCCCCAGCAGAAGCACGGCAGGAGTGCACATCTGTGTTCCCAGGGCTCCCTCCGAGCTGCCGGCATGTTTCTCCTGGGAAATGTTTGGGTTAGGGCTTCACTTTGCTTTCTGAGCCACTGGGTTTTATTCATAGGCTGTGGCCTCTTGAGACATCCTCAGCCATCAGCCTGGTCCAGAGGAAAAACAAACCCATTCCCTGGATGTCAGGGCTATGGAACAGCCAGTGGTGCCATAGCCCCGAGTGATGGCCACTTGCTTCATTCCCAGCGCTGGGTTCCCTGCTGTGCAGTGACATGATCTGGGGCAGGAGCACTGACTCTCAGCCCCTATGGAATTCAGACATGCTGAAGCCACTGGGTACCCTTGTGTGTTACCCTGCCCAGAGCGTGTGGGAAGGGCAAGAGCAAAGTTTGGGGGCTGTCTGTCGGAGAGAGCCGAGGCAGGTGGACACATGGACTTCCTCCTGACCCAGCTCTGGGGAGGGCCACACAGCAAAAGGGGTGCTGAGCCAAACCACAGCTGCCCCATTCCCAGGGCTGTGCAGGGAGTGTGTCTGGGTGAGATATACCTAAAAAATGCCAGGATCTGTGTATGGAGGACTGCAAGCTCCCACCTCCACGATGGACTCAGAGCTGCAGAGGACACCATGCTGAGCCTGGCTGTGCATCCCTGCGGGACACAGCCCATGGGACATGCTCTGGTTGCATTAACAGCAATATGCCCTCTCTCTTTTGCAGGCTTGATCTTACTGTTCTACTTCATTTTCTACACGTGCCTGGCAGGAATGTTTGCTTTTTGCATGTACGTGATGCTGCTCACTCTGAGTCCCTACACACCCACCTACCGGGACCGTGTATCTCCACCAGGTATGTACCCCAGCCAGCCTGGTCCCGGGCACCTCTGCTGGCACTCGCCCAGCCAATTGCTACCAAAATAATGTGATAGGGACCTCGGGTAAAGCCCTGCTGGAGAGGTACACTTCTATGGCCAAGCAGCCCTCCAAAACACAGGGTGTTATTGCTAACCTGAGGGCACTGACGGTGCTGCAGGTTCTCTGCAGGTGACTAAGGGTGTTATATAGCCCCACGTGAAGCATTCATTTTAACTATACTAATTTTTATTCTAATTATTAAGCTAATTATACTCACGGCAAACAGGCAAGATTAGGAATTTCAAGATGATGGTCAATCATTTCAGCTGCTGTCCCCTTATACCTCATATCTTCAAAATAGCATGCAGATCAAGAGTAGTTTTCATGCATTACTATTTGGGGAGCCCTGACAATACAGTCTTCAAAAACTCCATTCCCTATGTAGCACTTTCTCTGTGTTTTCATGTCTGTGGGGAACATGATGCCCCCTTGCCCTGCTCCCTTCCAGGAGCGTGCAACCTGGCTGGGAGCATGGGGCACCCCTCAACTTCCGTGTGCAGCCCCAAGCCTGTCACTTTCTTGCAGCGCTGCTGAGACCTTCCAGGTCTCTCATGTTTCCCGGGATATTTTGATGTGCATGGTGTTCTCTGGGGGTGAAATGGAGGTGAAGGATCAGGGGGTTGAGGAGAGAGTTTGTGGGCTGGTGCTGCTGCTCTCGTGTCTGTGCCCAGCCCCAAGTTCATCTGCAGTGCAACCTGCACCAACCAAGTTACTCTATAGTCCACCAACCTGTTAGCTTGCTCTAACAAGAGCTGTTTCCTTCTTCAGGAGTAATGATCAGGCCGTACTTGAACGGGTTCACCATTGCCTTCAATGTCTCTCAGCCCAAAACGTGGCAACCCTACGTGGACAGTATGCACCACTTCCTAGCAGGTAAGGTCTTAGGAACCCCAGGAGTCATATTGGCAAGTTGTTTTCATCCATGCTCACAGTGGAGGGGTCTCCTCATGATGTGCATATCAGCTCTTGGCATCTCATGAGCTTTCATCTAGACAGGGAGGCTCTTAAGTTGTTCAGGGGAGCTTCTGTGGGAGGGAGCCTTGCCTTTCTTGGTGGGACTTTCTAACTCCCTTGACATGCAGATGTACTCTGAGCCTGTGGGTCTGTGCAGGTCTTGAGAAACATTAACAAGTCTCTTGGTCCCCACCAGCTTATGATGACAAAGTTCAAGAGGAGAAGAATATTGAGTGCGTCTCAGGACAGTACTTCATCCAAGGGGGCAATGAAAGCGAGGAGAAGAAGGCCTGCCAGTTCAAGCGCTCACTGCTGCAGAACTGCTCTGGCATTGAGGACCCAACATTTGGTTACTCTAAAGGCCAGCCCTGCATCCTGCTGAAGATGAACCGGGTACAGAGAAAGCCCATTGTCTTAATTCCTTCTTTCAGTGCCTCCCAGTGTAACAGAGTAAAGACCATGCAGAGACTGAAACACTTCTATTTTTCAGGCCCATGGAAAAAGGGAACTAGAATCCCCAAACTTGTTGGCTCATACCTCCTAGAAAACATAAAAAAGAAACACCAAAAAAACTTGCTCAATGTAATTTGTTGAGGCCTGTGTGCTTGGAGAGTCTTGTGCCAGGTGCCTGTGTGTGGGAGGAATTGAGCTTTAGGGCTACACCCCAGACCCCACTCTCTTTATAATTGGAATTTTCATAGAATCAATTTCATTTGAAATTTTGGTGGCTCAGTGTATATTGCTGGGAAAATAAAGGTGGGATGTGTGTGAGCTGCGTGGGCAGGCGGCTGTGTTGCTGCAGGGAGCCTGGGTTCTCTGGGTGCTCTGCTCTCCCTCCATTCTCAGGCACTGATCCTGCACTCGAGCACGGATGAGCTGCATTGCTCGGGGTGGCAGACACTGCTTCCAGGGGCACATAACGTCTGTCCTCAGGAATGTGATTGGCACACAGAAGAGCTTAAGCCCTGGAGAAGGGAGTTGGCACATACTTGGCACTGCATTTCATATAAGCATGGATGTCTCTTGTTTTTGCAGATCATAGGCTACCGCCCTGGAGCTGGGGTTCCCGTGAGTGTGGACTGCAAAGTGCAGGTATGCTTTCATTCATGCTCAGCAGCACAGTATTTAGAAGGCCAAATGTCTCCCTCTGATGGACCCCAACAATATCTGTCCTCATTTCAGCCCCAGACACTCACAGGACCTAGCGTTGGCAGTGCCTGTGGGTGCAAGTGGGGATTGATCTGCTGAAAACAACAGAGGCCACCAGTCTCCTCCTTCCCACCCTGTTCCTCACCCTCTGAGTGCTGCTGGCTCCCATCAGCCTCACCAGCAGTGCTCGGCTCAGCCCCTGAGGGCAGGCTGAGTACCGGGGTGCCAGCAAGAGCCTGGAGCTGGCAGGGGAAGAGGCAGGATCTGCTCACATCCATCTCCACCCACTCCACAGGACCCTTGGTCCTGGGGAGCACTCTGCAAGCCAACTGCAGTAGGGTGAAGGAAGGGCTCCCACTGCCCAGGCAGCAGCAGGGTCCTACCCTTAGAGAGCAGTAAAGCAGTAGGCAAGTGCAGAGAGGGATTGACAGGCAGCAAATTCTGTAACCTTCACCTGTGCCTTTGTAGCTCTGTTATGCTCTGGCGCACTGCAGTAGCAGCTGGCCATCCCAGCAAACACGCTGTGTCCAGCAGGCAGAGGCAGCCAAACCCTGGCATGAATTTGCAAGAGTCATCTGTAATAAAGCTCCTTCACCTTACTCTGGAGGGAGCTGTATTTTATGTCCCACATGTTATCTGTGTAGCTTTATTATTTTTTTTTTTCCAATCACAGAAAGGCAATGAGAGTGATCTCAGGTCGGTGGACTTCTACCCTGGAAACGGGACTTTTGATCTCATGTATTACCCCTACTACGGCAAGATGACCCATGTGAGTAAGAACTCTGGCATCTTTGTTACGTCTCCTTGGGAAGGAGAGGGCAGGAGCTGCTGCACAGGGTACAGATGTGCTTTCTGGCTATTTTGGGCAGATGCAGGCAGGAGGGAGGCCATGGGCACTGGGATTACAGCACTCTATTTCTGTCTCTGACAAACTGTGGGAAATCCTTGGGGACTCCAGTTGCCCCTTGCCAGCAATGGGACTGATTACATTTATCATCTGGCTTTGCTAACTCTCAGAGAATGTCTCAACACCAGCATTTTCCCAGGGCGTTGGGGAAGTCAGGGGTTAGGTGACACAAGAGGAAAAGGAGGGGGCTTCTGTCAAAGCTATGACAAAACCACTTCAGGCTGGGTGGCTCAAAACAGAACAGTCTAACATCAGTGGCTCTTTCTGAATGTGCTGGCCCACACTGCTTTGGTCTGCGCTGAACTGTAGAGTATGAGGTAGCGCACCTTCACACCAAAACCCAAAAGAGAAGACAAGGCAGGCACAAGCCTCCTATTGTCATACTGCTGCTGGCTGAGGAGGAGTAAAAGCCCCAGGTGCGAGGTTTGCATGTCCTTTGAGCACAAAGATCTGAGGAACACCATGGATTTCTTATTACAACCCATAGGTCGGTTTTCAGAACAGCAGAAAACAGTTGAGAGTCCCATTATCTGGCATTACCTGTCCTGACTAATCAACCCAAGAGGCATGGTGCAATGTAAAACCCGACCATGACTCTGTCCCCGAGGCACCAGCACAGAAAGGCTCAGCGTCAGCGTCCCGAGGGACCAGGATGGACATCAGGCAAACGCACTCAGATGCCTGGGAACTGCAAAGCAATTACTGATTATTTTTACCAAACACGAAGGCACTGCCTGCTTTTCTGCTCTCTAAATTTACACTTAAATCTCCCTTCTTTTCAGGTCAACTATACCTCCCCACTGGTGGCTATGCACTTTACAGATGTGAAGAAGAGTAATTTGGTCCATATTCAGTGCAGCCTGAATGGGAAAGGTATTATCAACAACCTTAACAGTGATCGCTTCCTGGGCCGAATCATCTTCACACTCAGCATTGGAAAGTAGCCACTGCAAACACTGGGCACTTAGAATAAGTCAATCAGAGGCTTTTTCCTTTTTAAAGCCAGCATATTTTCTGCTAGCAAAAACAGGTAGAGGGAGATTTTTGTTAATTTATTTTTTTGTTCATAGTTCGGAAACAAATGAGATGAAATTGAGCGTGGAACCACATTTTTCATCATCTGATGTAAATCATAATTCGTAAAAATTAAAAGTTATCTTCTAGGCAGAAAACCTGCAAAAGCATTTCAGTTTTAATTAAAAAAAACCTCTGGTATCTGAATACTGTTTTCATAAAGTCTTTTACGAGTAACCCCTGTGGAATGCATTTTTCCTGGCTTTAATCTTTACCATAGTTTTATGTGCATTTCTCAGGCAACAGTTATCAAGAGAGTAGTTTATTAGCACTATTCTTGTTAAAATAATAAACAGCAAAAAATCTGGATTATGCCTGCTATGACACAGCTAAAAAGTGAAAATAGCAGCTCTCAAAATGCCTCCTAGGATCTTCGGCACCAGGAGCATCTTGACTGCAGCGTTTGGACTTGTGCAGCACACCCAAGGTGTTGGGGCAAAGGCCATAATAGAAAATCATTTGCCCTTGAACCTACCCAACTGTTCCCTTCTGAAGTGGGAACATGAACGCGTTTCTCCCTCCTCCTCACTCCAGTACTTCCCTCTGCTCCAGGAATCCCCATCAAGTCTATTAGGCTGGGACAAGCAAAATGAGCTCTTCTTTCCCTGTCACAGTTTGCTGGTTGACAGCTCTTCCTTCCCCTGTTCTGGCACAGAAAT
>VXBJ01000046.1:1013366-1051534 GCA_013400055.1 Nycticryphes semicollaris
CAAGTATTGTGAGAGCAAAAGTACAACACAAAAGACCAAGACAACCAACACCAGAACACACAGTCCAACTCAGCAGCATTAAATTACATGCCTAAAAAAAGCCCAACTCAATTCAAGAGCCCATTTGTGGTACAAAAATCAGTTTTGCCAGATTCAGGAAAAACTTTTCTTTTGTCACAGTAAGGACAAGAGTAATTGAAACTACAGGTATTTGTCAAGCATCAAAATTAGCGCTTTAGAAAATCTCCTTTCCCTGAATATATGGTTATTGTGAGTTACTTAAACATCGGTGTTGGCTGTCTCCTTTGTGAATGTGAACTACTGGAGGTCTTTTCCCTCCACCACAGATACAGGCTCAATGCACAAAGAGATCAAATGTTAAAGTAGCTTTAGTAAACACTTGCTGCAGAGGACAGAAACTTTGTGTGCTGGCAGTAGCTCTCTACAGATCTGGCAGCTCCTGAGCTGTCCCATAGTTGGAAATCAGGGTTCACTAGCAGCAAAAGGCTTTGACCAAGATGGATCAAAGAGCCTGAAAGGGCAAGAGGCTCCTTTCATCCTATCAACATGAACCTGGTGGGAATGAAGCAGAGCACAACCACAAACGACTAGCTTCTATTTTGGTAGAGTTTAGATATGGAACATAGAATTGCAAAACGTATGGCATTAATAACAAAGAAAGCATCTTCAAACAAGTCAGATGCTCTCATTCCTTCAGAAGTCACTTTCTTCACTAGATATCTCTATTAGTTTCTGCTTTATGATCACCTTTCCTCACGCTAGCAATTTTGTGCTCTTACACCATTCAACTCCTTTTTGAGAGAGCAATAATTAGGATGTTAAAAGCAGATTCATCCTATCAAAATAGATTGTTATTTACAGCTTCACTTGTGTTCCTAGATCACAGCTTTTCAGTGATCTCTTGTTAACCCAAGAAAACTGCCCAAAGGGACCGTAGGAAGAATTTGCATTCTTAGTCTTTGAGAGCTCTCAAAACACCCCTGAGCCTCACATGGACCAGTGCGGACACACTGCACAGTTTCTTTTATGTGCACAGAATCAAAGCCGAGACAAACTGCAGCCAGTGAAATTCCATCCTCCAGTGAAATTCCATCCTCCCACTCTCATTCCACAATTGAGCTCAGAACAAAAGGTAAAGCACAATCAAACACAACAGCACAAGACGCACTTCCTTCAGCAGACTGTTGGCTTTTCTGAGTAGCAACAGTTCTCCAGGACTGAGCCTTATCTTAGTGAATAAACACATTAAAGACATCATGCCCATGCAAAGCTATAGGACATACATTAGCAGTCAACTTCTCCCTCCTGATGTTAAACAAATTAATTTACTGGAAGAATATGTTCTTCTCGTATTATGTTACTTTATTAGCGAGATAAGGTACTACCTTTTACATTCAGAAGGAATAGGAAACTCAGACCAATTCACAATAAGCTGCTAATGAAAAAAGACAACAGCCATACGCTCAGTTGCCAATAAAAGTCTGTTAAGAGCTTGGTATTTTCCCATAGCACATACAGTCCCTTCCAACATAGCATTCACACCTTTAATTATGGTTTTAGCTTTAGCATTATCTGAGATAAGCTGGATACAACTAGAAATTTCCTTGTATAAAAAGATTAAACAGAAATAAAGACTCATAGATGTCGTCTTTACTCAAAAATAATCACATTTCTCACCTGGACAGACATCAACCCTACTCAGTTCTATGGTCCTTGGAACACTTTCTCCAAAATCATACAGTAGCTTCAAGTAATTCTGCAACTCCTCTTCAGACTCATGGCATGTTATTCTGTTGTGAAGTGTTTTTTAATAAAGAAATTATGAATTAATTTGTTTATACTCTTTTTAAAGGAACAGATCAAGGTAGTCTGGAAAAGGAGAAGGGCAGGGAAGGTGCCAACAGAGATGGAATTAAGAGGTTATACAGACTGATAGCCAGTACGACTTTTTCTTCTCCCAATGATATAAGATATAAAGACAAGAATGATAAGGAAGCCGAGTGCCATGCCCACTGCGATGGGAATAAGAAAGTTCAGGTCAGAATCGGCAAGGCATTCTTCAGCTGCAGAAAGAAGAAAAGAAAAAAAAAAGCAAGGGAGAATAAATTAGTAAAGGAAATCAAACATTAGAAACCAAAGTAAGCAAGGAGCAAACACTTGAGAACTTACACTCTATTAGATACATCTAAAGTAAAATCAGTATTGAATAAAGAATGGACAGAAAGATTCATTTCTTTAAGTATATATGCACTACACAAATGATTTGTATTGGTAACATACTTCTTCCAATTTGTACGTTTAATTTCATCTTCCTCTAGTGAGCAGCTCCTCAGTTCAGAAATGTGAAAACAAAGCAGCAGTTTGAGCATGCGTTAGCTGACCACACCTCAGAGTTAACAGCAATGGAACAACAACAAAAGACACATTGGCACGTTACTGCCTTGTCCAAGTGACTTCCCAAACCTTCAAGTCACCAGCACTGCCCTAGGTTCTTGACATGAAGAGAAGTAACAGACTGCAAACCAAGGAACAAAATAGAAACGTACTGAAATCTGCAAGAGACAACAAAGATACATATGCTCAAAGCACTGAATGGAAAACACCAAGAGACTCTCTCTTTGGCTGGGCAACTTTATTTATTTTCAATGCAAATACAAGAAAAGAGTTAGTTTCAGCTGACAACTATGCAGTTATTACCAAAATCAACATAGGAGGAAAAAAACCACAAAACCAAAAGAAGAGATAGCTGTTATGTTACAGTGGTTTTTAATATACAGGTTGTAAAACACGTGAACTCCTCGCTGATACAAACATCAATGCAAGGATTAGCAAACAAGACTGGAACTGGTTTCAAACCCCGTGATAGACCTGAGACAGGGAGGCAGGGCCGGGCATTCTTCCCCTGGTAGCAAAGAGAGCAGAGCTCCACCCGTGCGGTGCCAAGATGAGATCTTCAGGGAGACAGGGCACAGCATCTCTGTACTCCTTCAATGCTCTAAGGCTGATTGACTTCCGTGCTTTTAACGAAGCAGAACTCCTTATAAAACTTTTTGGGTTTTTTTTTGCTTGAGTTTCTCTTAGAACAAAGCGCCACACGTACATTCAAGGCTTTATCACAAGTTAGCCATTGTGTTACGTGAGTATTAAATCATTTGACCCTCTAACTGAATCAACCTTAGTTATGGGGAATTTACTGTCTTGATTTAGCTGGCTACAGTCCAGGACGCACTCGCCGCTATCCTTTCATGAAAGGGGTAAAGCCTTTGGTTCTGAGGAACAAAAACAACTCACAGAGGTCCAGCACCTGAAAATGCTGAACTTGGAGAATTTGAAGGCACCTACTGCCAAGCAGAGCAACACGGGAGGGGAGGAAAAAAAAAGAAAACCAAACCCACAGAAGAAGAAATGAAGTATGTACATTATACAGTAAGCTATTTAAAAATATTCTGACTACTGAGAAAGCACTTAAGCATCTTGAAAAGAGAACTGCATTTGATGCTTAGTCATCTTTGTTCACTGAAGATCAGTGTACACAATTTAAGTACTACGTGCTGGATAATGGGTTGTTAATAGTAAACGTGAATGAATTTGCCAAGGATGAAAGGTGCCCAGCAGGCAGTGACAGAAATTCCCATTCTCTTTTCTCTAAAGGAAGGAGATCACTGCAATATGCGTTACTCTATGGCACTGTTACAAGGAATATCCAGGGGAAAAAAAAAACCACAACAGTTTAATGTTGATACCAGGAACATTTCATCCTTTACCTCTCCAGTTTGCCAGTGTTGTTGGCACACATCTGTCCGTGTACTGTTCCTCTACAATGTTTATGAGCTTCAGAGAAGCATCTTGAAATGCAGAACCTGGTAACTCTCCACCACAAGCGGATTCCACATTCAGGCCAGGAGTAGCAGCTTTTTTGGCAAATTTGGTCAAATGTGTCTCCATTCAAAATAATAAAGAATTTTGGCCCCCAATATTTTTAGTCCAAGTAGAAAGGCATCTTCCCCTTCAAAGCCAGTCATAAGATGCAACTGACAGCCCAAAACTTTTTACTGGTATTTGGTATAATAAATACAATAGAGAAGACAGTGGTAAGTTAAATAAAATCAAAAACCCCAACCAAACAAAAAGGCATTCATTGGCTGGAAAAGCTTCTTTTGAGGACTGCTAGCATTGCATCTTTCAGCTAGAAGATCAGAAATCTTGGTAACTTATAGAACAATTTTAATATTTCGTAAACTGTATATAAGGCACAATCAATAGTAATCAAAACCTGCAGTCTGTTATAGATAATACACATTAATATTTAACATCCACAAGTTAAATGCTGTTTCCACAAGCCAGAATAAAACCATTTTTATTCACATAATGCCACTGCATGCTTTTAATATTCTGAAATTAAAAGTGTGGTAATTTTGGAAGAACTGAAATTAATTAATCAATTGGTTATGAACTAAAACATACTCGAAGTTGTTAGGTTCAAACATAAACTATGACAACACACTTTGTGTCATTTCTTAACCAGGTTTCAAAGTGTGGACCTTTGAAAAACAAACCATTTGCTTGACTCTTTAACACTATCATCTCCCTCACATTATTTAAAAGTTATACCTTCCCCCAGCAGCACATCAGAGAGTCATCCACAAAACCCTGACCTCCTCCCCCTCCCCTTGAAGGCAACACCAACAGCTCCCCTTCCCAAATGTCACAACTAACAGACTCATCATTCTGTGAGATACTACTGTAGTTTGACCATTATTGTACACCACAAATCTTCCAATCTTCCGGTGTCTACATAATCACTGCAAGGCTCCAGGAGAGACAACAATACTGGAGATAGAATCACAGTTAAAAGTTTGGGGTTTTTTTTTTAGGTCAAAGCAAGTCTTACACTTCTTACAGGACAGCACTAACTCCTGCTTGTCCCAAATTTTGTCACAGACTCTTGCAGACTGATCTGTAACCATAACTTGTCAGAGATTTGATGCCTGCAGTTCCCTTGTAGTTTAAATTCACCTCGACTGACCTACATCCTTAGGAGCCCCACTGTTAAGCTCTTTCACCAGAGTCTATTAAAATATTTCTGTTTTCCTTCATGTTAAAAAAGCTTCAGCTGACACTTCAGAAAGGTGCTAACGTTATTTTGACTTGGTGTAGCAGATAAGAAGGTAGCTGTCACATAATGATTACAGAAGTAGTGCAGGCTAGAACCAAGAAGAAAGAATATAGGATTAGACCGCACTTTTTCCTCTTGTCATATGACCATAGAGTTCACAAGATGGGTCAGTAAGAGGTATGGTAAAGGGAAGGACTACTTAAACTCTTGATGCAGAAAAAAAAAAAAAGCATATAGTAGTGCTGTTACTGGAAGAACTGGCAGCACAGACAGGATCAACACAGCCTTAGAGAATGAAGCTACTGCTGAGTTCCTGGAAGACTCCCTATGGTGAACACAGAGACCAATCTCATTTTCCAGAACTACCACAAGAAGCTGAAGTGTTCACAGCTGTACACCAATTTAGGATGGCTAGCAAAATCAATCATAAAAACATCTTGTTTGCATAGAGCTACAACTGCTAAAAAGGTTACAAGCAGATTTCTCATCATGAACCAGATGTACAGTGTTTCTATTAGTTCAAGCTGTCCTCTGCTGGTGGGTTGTACCCAAGCACACCTCAGAACGTGCTGCAAAGCAAGGCATTAAGACACAGACAACAGAGGATTCTTCGAGGAACACCTTCACCAGCTATGTAAGAGAATCTCAGATATAGACTGATCAACCTTAACCTTATTCAGTTAGTTTATTTTCTTTATAAAGAGACAGTACAAGATGTCTGTTTTCCAATCAGTTAAAAAATGTGAACAAGTTTCCTTAAGAAATAGAACGATCTTTATTATTTAGAGCACATGTTGAACAGGTTAACAGTCCCTATGGAGAAATACATACAGGAAAACTAGTGGTTTTATAACAACAGGCAGTCAGGTGAAACTTAGATGTTCTTTTGAACCAGTTATCTGGACATCAGTCTAGTAGTACTCCAGTCTCTGAGCCAATATACTTGTAATTGAAGATTAACTCGCCAGTTTTTGCAAGCATACTTCTGGTATTGTTGAATTTTGGGAGCAGTTTGCACTAATCTTTTATTGTCACTTAGAAACCATGCTCAGCTCATAAATTCACTTGGTCAGATGAATACAGTGTGGTAACTACTCCTTTAATAGAAATGCACATGTAACTGGTGTCACTGAACATCAGTCACCAAAATGCTAAAAATCTATATGAACTTCTGTATTTAAGGATATATTAATATGAAAATCATTAGATCCACTTTTTTTTTTTTTTAAATTAAAATGGAGTCTTGCAGCCTGTTTCAGGATTAAACTTATGGTAGCTCCTCACTTTCGTTAAAATGAATTTCAGTTACCGATGCAAAATTCAAGCTGTAGACTACAAGCTACAGTAAGCATTATCCACCCATACTTGCCTCCCTAGCTTGTGTCAAGAATAAACTGTTTTTACAAAAAAAAAATAATTACTGAAAGAAGTGTATTTTATTATTTCTATACAAACATGCCACAGATCTCTACAACCCTAGAAAACACTAATAAAACACGAAACCAGCTTTGATGCAGGCTAAACTCATTCTAAAGGGGGAGACAATGTTACGTTCATTAACTAACTAGTTTTAGGCAGCTCATGTTATGACCTATGCAAAAAAGCCACACTTACCTAAGAGGCTAAAAGACCTTTCTTTTTTTTTTTCCCATGCAGTAAAAACTATGTATTACAGCACAAGGAGGGCAGAGAAAAACTGTGCAGCAAGGGTTAGTCTCTACAGAGCTGCAGTTTAAGAACAGTCTAGTTGCACACGTTTTGAAGCTAGTTATCCTTTCCATACAGCAAGGGAAAAAACAGGTGGTGTGGGTCCATCTCAAACTCGTTTGGCTTTTGCATTCTTAACACTAATAAATGCTACACAATCAAACACAAAGTACATTAAACATTCAGAATGCCAATGGCGGGCAGTTACAATGTGAATTTTGGTTGGCAGAAGCCATTCAAGATGAAGATTTAAAGACAGCTCAAGCTGCAACAACAGATACTGGCTCATTAAATGAAAGCATCTTTAAACAATGGTCATTCAAAGCAACAAGACAGACCAGTTCTGTGCAGAGTACGATATAAAGTTAAGTGCACTTTAAAGTTCTGGAATATTTAGAAAGGTTATTCCCTTTAAACTGATGCCAGCAGAAAAGCTTGCATTAATTTAGTAGAACACTGCCTCAGTTGATTATTTTAGATTACTGCCAAGGTACAATAAGTGATGAAGAATTCAGTGCCTAACAATAATTTTGTTGTTGTTGCTGTTGAGAGAATTTGGAAATGGCACTGGCATCTTCCTATACATGCACCACTTGGCAAGTACAGATCACCCATTTTATTTGTACAGCCAGGGTATAGGAATGATTCCTGAAACTACACCAAAGCAGGAGTAAACGACTCCAATTCTCTCAAAGCTAAGTTACTGGTGCCACTTCAAAAGATCACTTAATCACCAGCCTGAAGTTCAGTTCTGTGAAAAACAAAGTTGTTATTGGGCATCATACGATCCTTGTTAAGTACTATAGGAGTCACCACAGTGACTAATGCTGCCAGCTTAACCCACAGTTACGACAACGCCTAAGGAACACAGAGGAGAGAAGCAAGTACAAATTCTATGCTGTTCTGGGAGTTGCCCAATATACATCAGTATAGAATGTGTTCTGGTTTCAGGCTACAATTTGTAAAAAGCAGAAATAAATCCTAAATTCTTTAGGGTTTTTGCAAGTTAAAATCCTTAGCCTAGTAATTCATCCGATATTTGACATCTTGAAAACAGCTATGAAACCCACGTCGTCTTCTTAGAGCAGGAAAACTAAAAACGTAGTTCTGCTTCAGCTGAGATAAACATTCTCTCTTTGTTTCTCAACTCCAATTAGCTGTGGCTAGCAATTACTCCTAGGGTTTGGGTTGTTTTTGGACTTCAGAACTTGCACTTGCTTTGTTTACAGTGAAATCAGAACAGGAATTGCATTTAGATTCACAAAGTTTGATATCCGGCATAGCTTTTTCTTCTGCCAATTATGTAAGCAACCACTATAATGGCAATCAAGACAGCAAGTGAAGCACCAACTACAATTGGGATTAGAATGCTGTCATCATCCAGCGAACACTCCTGGGCTGTAGATAGAAAAAGGTTACAACAAGGAATAAATAAACACAGAATTACTTGCCAAGTGTGGTATAAAAATTTGTTTTCCTTACAAAAAAAAAATCAAGTATTACTACTTTTTTAAATTAAGAGAGAAAGAACTGCAGAGGTCTCATGGGTACACCTAACATACATTAAGCACTGTGATCACTTGGTACATTTGATAAACTAATGTAGTAAGCTAATGGAAGTGTCCCTCGTGTATGAGTTTTTACACGCACAAGGTCTGTACTAGACAATGGAGTAGCCATTCTTCTCCTTTTAAGACAGAACCAGGTTTATCTATTTCAATCTTAAGGCAAGTTCGGGGCTTAAATCATTAAGAATAAATGATTTGGTATCAAGAACCTATCCAGAAGGGAAAGGTGTTAGAGAGATGAAAGACTGACAGTTAGGAAAAGGAGGAAGCTAGCTGCAACTTGAACTACAGAGTGAAATGCGACCCTAACTCTTCAGAATGTATTATCATAAATACTGTTTACCCTGCACACATTTGGGGAGTTAGCTTACCTCTGCCTAAAAATAAAAGTAGGTAAAAAATCTGCACCCAGTGTATTTGTCTACAGATTAGTCTAGTAAGACTATGCTGCAAGTATTAAGTACAAAGACCAGGTTACACTACAGATTAGGTGGTCATTTAAGCCATTCCAGTTTTCCCCAGACAAGACCAGGATAATACAGCAAACAAACATTTCAGAATCTTTCGTTAGTTCTGGATATTCCAAGACTGCTTCTGAAAGAAGTTCTGATGGTTCCCCCCCTCCTCCGCCCCCAAAACACCTATTCCTTAAACTGTCAGGTAAAAAGAAACTAAACAACAAACGGTATTATCAGCATCTACTTCTGCTAAAGTTTTGTCCTGTTTTCTTATATATTTGAGCTACAAAAGAAAAAAAATTATGTCAGATAAGCATTGCCTTGCAGAATAGGTTAGAAGTTAAGTCCCTCTTCAGTGTCTCTAGCACCTTCAAATTTTACGAAGGAGAACCAACGTACTTAGCAGATATTTTTAAGTGAAAAAAATCTCTCCTTGAATTTGAATGTCAGTCTCAGAACTTATGTTCAAAAAAAACCCACAACCAAACCCCCCAAAAAATAAATCAACCAGAACAAGACCTTTAAACAGAAAGTGCTTGTACCCAATGCTGGTGTTATTTAGCAAGTAAGAATTTTGCAAGAATTAACAAAAAAAAAAACAAACAAAAAACAAACTGTTACCTGTAGAGAACTTATTTTCCTTCACGAGGAACGGCTGAATCCATAGATTAAAAGTATGTATTTGAAACTTTTCATTAACCTGAAGAGTTTGCTCTTTTCGGCACATATAAGAACTACCAAGGAAAGCATCCCACTTGCTGAAATTGTTGTTAGCTGCACTTGAAATGACTAAATAAAGGAGAAAAAAAAAAAAAAAAATTTGCATGCCCACTTTAAACACAAGAGAATTGCTAATACAAATCAGAAGACTAAGGAGCTGAATCTAGAGTGGCCAACTTTTCAGCACTGACTACTCTGATAAACAAGGTGTTTTGAAGTGCGACCGATCTGCTTAACTAGAAGTCAGGCTCTGAAGTTATTACAGTACTTGGTGGTAACCTCTCTTCCATACAGGCTTTCCTTGTACCTCCACCGATCCCAAAATTGCAGAGCTACAAGCGTTTTAGTCTTAGTGCCCTTTTAACTGCAGTAGCTGTCACAAGCAACTTTTAAAAAAAAAACCAAACCAAACATATTCTGATTTGGAATAAAGTAGGCTTTAGTTTTTGAAGGATTGGCTTCTTTTCCCACTGAGAGTTAAGTAGAAGCAGTTAGAAGACAGTAGCATCTTCAATCAAAGAAGACAGCAGCTGGTTTAAGAAAAACAAGGGTTTATACAACCCTATTTCACACCTGGAAAGATTATGTTACTGAAACCAGTTACATATATGAGGGCTTCTTTGTTTATCACCAAATAAGAGACTCCATTAGCAGAAGTTTCAGGAAAAAAAGAATGATCCCACACTGTTCAAAGTAACTCATAGGAATTTCTGCTTATACTTACTTTTGTTCCTACCAACTTATATTAGGATCTAAGCATGAACAGCATTGACAAAAGAGTCAGAAATATTCGATAAATACTAGACACTGAATAAAAGCTTACACTCGCTTTAAAGCAGACATTATTTCTTACCAGAACCATTCAGACGGTTGAGCAGGGTAACATTCACCTCTTTCAGATAAAATTTTTGTACACTTGCACTTTCATTTTTCTGTTTAAGAAGCAAGAAACAACTGTCAGGATGCAACTCTGCATTTTTGATTTTATAACACATGCTTTACAAAGGCTAATGCATTTACCATAGCCTTATATTTCCTACAACTTTAACTGGTCTTGAGGCAGTCAGCTAGAGCCAGTTCCAACTCCTATATGGGAACAGCCGACCACCAAAAAGCAACAGAAGGATTTTACTATGAGCAATCATCATGCAGTGCTGTTGAAGTAGAAGCGTGGTTTAGAAGAAAAGAAATTACTTACAACAACAAACGTGAACCCAATCAATGTGCTATTTCCATCATTCAGTTTCAGAGTAGCTGTTTTGTTACCACATGTACCATCTGCACTAGTTGTCTTTGGATTGATGTTGATCAGAAGAGGCTGAAATACAGACACACTGTGTCAAAGACATGTGGCTGCCATTAGGCGGCATGCATTGTTT
This sequence comes from Nycticryphes semicollaris, assembly GCA_013400055.1. NCBI lineage: Eukaryota > Metazoa > Chordata > Aves > Charadriiformes > Rostratulidae > Nycticryphes > Nycticryphes semicollaris. Next base: position 1,024,336 of record VXBJ01000046.1, read on the forward strand.
CAGTCTGCAGCAGTCTCAAGTTAGAAGGGCTTGTCATGAATACGACAGCAGTAAGATCGAGCCTGGCTGCTATTGAACCAAGGCTACTTGAGTTTACACGCCAGTAATACTGAAGCAAACAAATTGCCCGGTGAAGTCTCAATTTTCATAGGTTAGCTCTGGCTCCCTCTGTGGGGAAAAAGACTATCTGCAGGGATCAACAGTCTTGAAAGCTTTTGAAAGTTCCAGGCTTTCAACGTTAGAGGTACCCCCAGTAACAAGTTACTGTCAAATCCATGTAAGGTTTTGAAGCTAGGTATTGCACCACAAAACTATTCTGACATCAGAGAGGTGCCATGTGCACCACAAAACTATTCTGACATCAGAGAGGTGCCATGTGCAACTCTTCAAAGCGGTTCTGGACAGCCAGCAGTGTACAAAGCTAATACCCTGCACCCACATTTCACACCAAGTAACTACAGCAACCTTTCTACTCTTCTATTTTAGAAGATAAGCACCTTGTCTTGGGAGACATTCAGCTGCAGCCCCACAGTAGCCAGAAGACAAGTTTTATTTCCACTTTTAAGAGAATAGTTTCCTGTGTCTGGATTCTCCACAGGTTTGGGAGCAGTGGTCGGAGCAGGTGATAAAGTGGTGGTAGACGCAGTGGTTACATTGGCAGTAGTAGGCGGGACAGTAGGTGTAGAAGTAGGTATATCAGCACGACATCTAGACTCTGAAAAGCAAATTTTAACCACCATTTCAGTGCTAAAATTTTCTTAAAATCTGTACTGAACTGACCTCTGAATGACAACACATCAACTTCTCTGTTGAAATCTAGGCTTCCTACATAGCTAAGCTGTTATAAAAGTGTAATATGTATTTGCCGTAGATAAATCAACCCTATGAAGCTATATGTAGCAGGATGATGTGCTCATCTCTTGAGTAGTTGAGGTCTGAGATGAGGCAACAGGCCCTGGACTATTTAAACAAAAAAGGAGAGGCTAGCACTGAAAACCAGAGGCAGTCAGTTAAAAACCTTGGAACTCAAACGACCTGGTCAGCAACAGTAGTTTTGAAGTGCTTACTTTTAATACCCCTATTACCAGAACACACACTTTATTAAACTACCACCTTGGCACGGGAACAATCTGCATTACTATACACCACTAAATCTGTTCTACTAATCTATTTTTCCAGGAACAAGGAAAGACGTACTAAAGGATATTTACATGAATATTATTCAACACACCACATCTTAGAACTGGTGGATTTTTCACTGTGGGACTTTGCTCCCTGCACTAAGGCACAATACAAAATCCAGCTCATTCACAAATGTAAACGCTCACCTTTTTTACTGATTGTGCCATTCTGAACAAAAGGCTGCAGAGTAACATTCCAGAAAACCTGTGTTACATTTTCTGCTTCGAGAAAGTCAGTATTATGACACACGAAGACATTATTCAGTCGAACTGGATGCATAGTATCCTTTACAACAATAGTAACGGGTCCTACAAATAAGCAGAAATATTTTAATACCTTATAAACTACAAGAACATTTATAGGTAGTGTTATGCTTTATTAATACCAGAAGACAGAGTATGCGATAGTTACAACAATCCCAGCCCCTCTTCAATGTTTTACGTGTGCATCCTGACCTAGAGCGCTACGCAATGCTGAGAAGTAACCAAGCTTCCAGAACTAGACAAACCATTAAAAAAGTGAACTTTTTTTTAATTAAGTTTTTCTTTAAGGAAAAAAAAATAATCTTATTATTAATAGGCATTAGTACATGGAAAGCCTAACACTGTAGTGCTTTGCTAGGTGGAGAGCCAAGTAGGGCATACTAAAATGAATCTTCCATATGCCTGTGGTCTATTAACAGTACCTCACAGATCAAGGCTCTTCAGTTAACCTTTCCCTCCCATTCCACTTACAGGAACCATACATTCAGTGACTCTAACTAGTCTGTGTTCTTACAGAGTAGGTAAGTACAGTGAACAATAGTTAGGCATCATACGGCATAGAAGTAATTAGATACGTGATGAGTCCATCTAACTTTGAAAAAGCCACCCAAGGTCAAGGTACAGGAGATCTGACACCTGCATCCAAGATTGTTTTGTGCAATGTTCTGCACTGAACGTTACCTTTTCTTTTAGCATCAGGAAACACAGCAGTATCATTGGTGTTGTAAGTAAATGTGATAAAGTCCGCCTGGTAAGTTTCATTGGTTTTGGTGAAGTTCACGCTCCAAGAGTGACCTTCTCCGAACTGTACTGCCACAAGTGCAGCTTGTGTGTCATTGCCACAGACGCTTCCATTGTGTGTCACACTGGATGTCAAATTCAGGGCTGCAATTTTCTAGACAAAAGGACAATTTAAAAGTGTTTTCACAGATAGCAATTCTTTCCCATGACAACATTATAAACCTGCTGGAGTCAGATGGAACCTTGCACAAAATTAGCAAGATTATTTTAGGTTATTCAGATAATACTCCCTGACATCTGACTTAGAAAGGAGCCACATCAGATCAAGTGCAGAGGTACAAATCTAACTTGCCTGTAAATCTTGACCATACTGAGCTGCAACTTACACTAATTGGGCTACGAATATTACTACACTGATATCAAAACCCACCAAGTTTGAACAGTACACCATTTAAGTAAGTTTAAGGGCACTTTCAGTTATTTATATTATTAACTGAGAATATATGCTTTGCTTTAAACTGATTGTTTAGAAATACTCTTATAGTGGGAAAAAAAAAAAAGTGATAAAAACCCCAAACACCCTAGGTAAGAGAGTGTACGTAAGCTTCTACCCAGGACAAAATAAAGTTATCAACAAAAGTTAACTCCAAATACTTACATAATCACTACTGTTTGTTTCATATTTTATCAAGAATCTCATCATCCATTCTGCATACAGGCACGTAGCATTAGAGGCATCCTTTATATCTACTTCCACTGCATAGGACTGGAAAAAACCTGTAAGATAGGATTACTAGCTATTAAGACATTGCTTTTACTTCATTTCCTAGAACCACTCAAGAGGACAGCTCATTACTAAGCAGCAAGTTATTCCAGGACTGGATTCAATTTACCAGACACTACAATAGTAGCTAGATTTCTAGAAGTATTAAAACTAGGAAGCACACCATGAAGTTATCAAGACTAGATAAAAAGTTGAGAGAATGTTTTACAGTCTGTTTACCTGGCAAAGACTAATAATCTAAAGGAGCATTAGCTTTCTGGTGACAGACTGAGTAAATCAAAGTGCATCAACACAGCACTTAAATGATGCTCTGCTTGTACACTGGGGTCTTCCTATTACCTTCACCATAAAAACATACAACATGTCAACTTCAACCCATAAGGATCGAGTCCAGCTCCTTGCAGGGCTGCCTAAGACTAAACCATATAACTAAGAGCATCACCCAGATGCTCCTTGAACTCCAACAGGCTTGGCATCATGACCACTTCCGTGGGGAGCCTGTTCCAGTGACCGATGACCCTCTCAGTGAAGGGCCCTTCCTAACACCCAACCTGATGGAGTGTCATTCTATTTCGTTGTGTCCTGTCACTGGCCACCAGAGAAAGGAGATCAACAGCTCCCCCTCTGCTGCTCGCCTTGAGGAAGGCGCAGACTGCCACTAGGGCACCCCTCAGCCCTCTCTCCTCCAAGCTGAAGGAGCCAAGTGACCTCTGCCACTCCTCAGAAGTCTTGCCCTCGAGACCTTTCACCATCTTGGTCACGCTCTGGACACACTCTAACAGTTTATCTCCTCCTTGTATTGAGGAACCCCAAACTGCACACAGCATCTTCTCCACATCACCAGCGGCAGGACTCAGGCTGACATTTAGATGAGATCGGGGTACCTTCATTGTGCTTCCACAATTTCTGCCTCAAAAGACACGGTATTAAATTGCCTTTACGTTTGTCGTGAACTTTTTATAGCTGCTGGGTTTCTAACCCAATGAATCTCCGTAGTCAGCTCCGATCCGCCCATCTGTGCCTGCTGACCCTCACGGCTATGGAGCCGGGGCTGACCCAGGTAACCAAGGGCCTTGGAACGCCGCCCGGCTGGGCCAGCAGCGAGCCGGCCGTCCTGGCCCACAGCCCTCAGCTCAAACACGGGCGTCAGCCGCTGGGCCAGACCCGTCGCCGGCAGCAGCAACGGGGTCTGGGCCAGATCTGGGCTCCTGCTCCCCTTCCGCTGACAGCCCGGTGAAGCTGCCGCTAGGCTGAGGCGGCGCCGGGCCCGCCAGGGCCTCGTCAGCCCGCGGCACCCCCAGCAGTTGAGCGACGCCGCGTCACCTACACACACACCCACCCCCCAAACCCCACACATACACCCCGCCCCGCCACCGGCCGCCGCCCCGCTCACCGGAGGCGCCGAGCAGCAGGACGAAGAGAAAGCAAGAGGAGGAGGAGCAGCGCGGCGCCATACTGGCGGCAGCAGCAGGCGACGAGGGGCGAACAGACGAGGCGAGCGGGCGCGACGAACAGCTCGCCATCGGTCATGTGAGGGAGAGGAGGGGGCGGTGCCGCCCGGGCGCCGCCAATCGCCGCGCTGCGGGTCTCGATTCGATGGGTCGCGGACAGGGCGCCGGGTGCGCACCGCCTCGGGCGGGCAGGTCTACCCTTGCAGCTTGTGCTGGCCTTCGGCGGCCACCACTGTCTCTTGTGAAGCAGCTCCAAGAAGAAAGGAGGAAGCTGAAAGGAGATGTGCATTCGAAGAAGCTTGATATAGAGGCTTTCACTGAGAAAATAAATAATTAGGATATTTTCTATGTTTTCAGTACACAGAAAAGAGGGGAAATGGGATAATTTGACCTAAACATTCAAGCCAGTGGTGATGCAATAGCAAGAGCAGTGCAGTGGGTTACCAGTGCATTTGAGACTGGAAGGAGATATAAAATATGATGGAGGTTGGATTGCAGCCTAGAGAGTGTTGATTTTGCAGAAGAGGAAAAGGAGAGCTAGCCTGGCAAAGGAAGGGGAAACGGGGAAGAAGAGATAGGGGCTGGGAGACAGCAGGGAAAATGGCAGGTGGATGCTCAGCTGTCTGGGGAGACAGGAGCTCTGGGGTGAGCAAGAAAGGGCCCTCCTGGAATAACATATTCCTGTTTCTGACGCTGTGAGAGAGCTGAAAATAGTATTTTGAAAAAACTAAGCACTAAGAGGTGTGCCCAATCATGGAGGAGGAAAACAAAAGCTCTTGAAGAAGACAATAAAACAGTGACTTGAGACAGTGGGAGTGTAGCCGGCGTTGATAGGAAAGCAGTTAGGAAGTCTTGAGGAAGTAGAAATAATGCAATTTATGATTAAGAGTCAGTTAAGTACTCTTAGTTGTATACTTGCAATACCATACTTTTCCAAAAAGTAACACAAACCCAAGCCTGGTGAGAGAAGAGCACCACCGAAACCTGTCCCATTGTACAGATGGTTCCACGCACAAACACTGGCCTGGTCAGACATTCACTGCTTCTTTGCATTTTCTTTTGTGCTTGATAACTGCACCTAGAACCAACTTACCATGCGCGGCACATACCTGCACGTGCATGTCTAAGAATCATTGCATGTGAATTAATGTCATTTCAAAATACTTGGAAAGAGTATTTTTTTTTTAATTTAGCCTTTAGGCTTAATTTACTGAAAACTTATCTGAAAAAATAAAGTTTATGTTTAATAACTGAGCCAGCACTTGCTGTGGGCTGTGGGGGAGCGTCCAGTAACAGCAGAGCAGACAAAACCACAACTTCTGAAAGCAGTGAGGCTTTTGTCTTTCTCGGCTCCACCGCAGAGAATAGAGCACGTCAGAGGCGAGGGAGAGTCCTGCTGCTGGGGCTTTTGCATCTCCTCAGGCTTCACTGTTTTAGTGCAAAGTCCTGTTTTTAAAAAGGGATCTCTCAGGGAGTTAGGAGCAATGAAATTAAGAGGATTGAACTATTAGGAGAGAGACTTAGAATTAAGCTTTAATTAATTGGAGGAGGAGAAAATTATTGGTCTGTTCCAGGCAGTTTGTGTGGTGGAATGTCACTTTTTGCATCAGCTGGAACATTTACTTCAGGATGTGTTGCTTTATGTATAGATACTGGTATGTTCAAACACCCCCTTGTTCTGAGTGCACAATCCTAAATGTTTTGATCTCTTCCTTGCATGTAGGAAATAGACTATAAAATGACTAGGTGTTCTGTAGACATAAATGGAAGACTGACTACCTTGTTTCTTTTATGACAGTCTGGTGAAGCTTGAAATGAAATCAAATGCTAGTTATCATAACAAGAAAATCTGCTTCTGTTGAGTAACAATAAAAATAGCAACTGGTGTGGGATTAAAAGAACAATATAGTCTATATAATTTAGCATAATGAAAAATATATTGTTTTAGACCAGAAATACTGTAATTAATATCGGAACACAGATTATTCTCCTCTTTTTTTCCTCTTTTTTTTTTTTTTTTTTTTTTTTGCAGCTGGTTGCTTTGTTGTCTCTGCCATATAACTGCTTTCCATGGGCACTTTGTGGTATGACATCATTTTACTCTTGTTTGAGCTAACACAGGCAGGACATAGGAACAACCACAAAACCATGGATGAAACACAAAGAACAAATTCAATTTTGATACCTTACAGACAGGGAGATCTCTGAAGCAGTAGCCAGGCAGAGGCATGCACAGACAGGGGACAGAGGCACTGTGGAGCAAGAGAGTCTTTGTTAGTGAGAGAGCGAGAGCTCAAACTTGCTGTCCTCACCTGTATTTCAAGGAGTCAAGCACACATAGTTCTTCACTGTGCTTTGAACTTCTTCAGCAACAGGGCAGGAATCTCAGACATGTTTGATAAGGTGCCCCTGAGTCCATCATAGGCCTATGTTATCTAAGTACGGATGTTCTACTTGTCAAGCACGTAAGACTAAACACCAATTAGTGTGATGTATGTGTTTTCCAGCACCCCACATGTGAGTCATTTCAGCTTGTTTGAAGTCCTCCTCGCCAATCTTCAGTCATTTTCCCACAACTGTGTTCTTAGCAGGTGCACTTTTTATTTAGAGGCTTACTTCTTGCTTGCTGTATCAGTCAAGATAAATGAGAGGACAGTTCCTCCCTTAGACCTTTGGAAAAACAATGTACAGCCTAATCCTGCTTTCGGTTAAGTCAATGCCAAACTGGCTCTAGGAGTAGCTTAGTAGAAAGATGAAGTTTTATGAATTCAGACTGTGAACTGGTGGTTTACTTTTGTTGTCGCAGAACACCACAGGAGAGACTGATGTGCCTGTGGTGTGTGTACATCACGTCTCACCCTAGTGACAATGTGGAAAGAGACACCGAAAAGGTTTCTGGCCTTGGATGGAGTCCTTGGGGAGACCAAAGGATCAAATTCCCCCAGCAGGGAGTCAGTACAGCCACCTCACATTCATGTGTGGGATGATGTTTGCCCAGAAAAGCTCACATGCTCCAGCCATCTGAACGTGTTAAAATGTGCACTTGCATTAGCACAGTCATAGTCTTCTCTTGCCCAGCCAACTGATAGAAGCTTGGTTTTGGCACTACTCTCCCTAAATGGAGAATTTTGGGGCAGTTCCTGAAGCATATCTCTTGTTTGTAGCTCTGAATGGAGCAAAAATGAAACCCTATTCCCCTTTTATTTAATAAATCCTGCAGCTTTCCTTAGGAAAAAAAAAAATTAGTGGTTGGGGTCAGATGTTTTCAGATAGTTATTATATTCAGTGCTTTCAGGTTTCAAACTCTACAAACATCCACCACGTTTATCATGTATAATTTCTTTGTTGATTGTGGCAGTCTTAAAGAATGATAGGGTTTATGTGATAGTTGGACTCCAGTAACACAAAATCAAACTCACACAATCAGCTGTTCTCCTTTAATGATTTTTACTGTGTGAATGACTGTTACTATGATGCAGAGAAAATGCCTTACCCTCTTGCTTACCAGAGGGACATCATTGTGTGTTTGGCATGATTTTGGGAACCACTGATGGATGGAGAGCTGATCCTGTTTTTTTAAGACATTCCTTATGTTGATTGCTGGATGTGAAAATGAAGACTGTAATGTTTCTTTACAGTTTTACGTTTTTACTTAGTTATACTAGTTATACTTAGTCTGATGTCAGTAGCTTTAAGAAGGTATTGACATGTACTGATAACAAATACGCAAAACCTCATGATTTCTTTTTAAAGCTTGCTTCATCAAGGAATATAAATTCATGCCTAATATCAAATGTATAGGCCATTCTGTGACTTTTATTCCCGTCATATTCTTTATGTCCATCTTATGTTTAATCTTTTATGAACCTTTAGCAGTTTCAGGCGGTTAGATGTTACATGTGTAATCAAACTTTTCTTAGCTCTGGGACTTGCAAAAATGGATGTATGTGTGTGGTCAGAAGCAAAGTGTCCAGTTTTTAATAAAGCACTGACCAACTTAAGGTTCCCAATATCTGGTGTAGACGCAGCTTGTGGTAAAAACGAGAAAGAGATAATACCAGGACATGCATTAATCACTGCTTTGCTCTAATGTATTTTTATTCATTCTCTCATATGTCTCTTTAAACAACACGGCACTTCCTTTGTATTTTCCAGGGACAAGATTACAGTAGAACCAATTACTCCTTTCCAGGAGGCAGAGGAAGGATTTGGTACCATTTCACATGGGAGAGGGGAAAAGAGGAATAGGTTAATGCTGGCCAGAGAGGTCACAGATTCGCTCGGCGTGAATCACGGGGACCTTCTTGGGACTCTGGCAGCAGCTGTGAGAGTTACAGCTATTCACCAATGTTTTCCTTCTCGTCCAGCCCCAGTTTGTAGCCTGGGGAAGGACACCATAATGAAGACCGTACTTTGTCCAGCACAGCGTGACATCTGCAGGGCTTCAGTGGGTGGGAAAGGGATGGCTCTGCTGTGCTAGCTCTGGAAAAAAAAAAATAATAAAAATTGGCTTGTTATCTACAAGGCGCCAAAGCTGTGGCTCACCACTTTTCCGAGCAGATGGCAGTGTTTCTGAGCCGCCGGGTTCTGGAGGAGGTGGTGGTGGGAAACCAAACCATTAAACCCAGCTGCAGAGGAAACTGCTGAGTCAAGAGTGGAGCAATCACGTGAAATGCCAAAAAAAGAAACCTCGGTGGGGAGGTGAAGGGCTCGGCGAGCAGGTGGCGGCGGGGAGAGGCAAAATTTCCGGCAAAAGCACTCGGAAATGAAAAACACATTCCCCGCTGGGCAGGGAGAAGGAGAAGCTCGGGGTGGGGGGGTGGTGGATTGCGGATTTGTTACCAGTACATGGCAACACCTTCTTAAAACTAATGAAAATGCCCCGTTGTTTAAAAAAAACATCAGCTGCCGGGGGGTGACATGAGGCGGGGGTCGGTGACACGGTGCTGGTACCCGGGTGTCCCTCGTTCCATCCCCCGGCGCGGGGCCAGGCGGTGCCGCCGGCGCGGGAGCATCCCCAGCCCCGTCGTGTGCCACCGGCGCTGGAGCACCGGGCAGCACGGTGGAACTCTGCCAGCAGATCGGATTTGTGAGTTTTCTGGGTCACGCTAAGCTACTTCTAGCTGTAGGTCTGTTTAATGTGGAAAAAAAATCCCACCCCACCAACTTGCTTGGCTGACAAGCCCGGCACATTATTTGGGCTTGTAACAGCAAAGTAGGAAAATGTCAATACTCCCAATTTTGTGGGTTTTTTTGGTTAATATTCGTTGCTAACTTGCCAGAGAGACATCTGTCAGCTTCAGAGCAGAAGTTATTTTGTAAAAATGGTTGGCTCTGCACACAAGGCACCTCCCACTTCCAATGAAAGATGTGTTGACTGTAACTTTTCCTGAGAAACTTCAGCAGGAAATTTCAAACTTCATTGGGAAGTTATATCCAAAGTACAGGGTTGGAACGGAGAGTGTATTATACAATCATTTTCAAATCTGGATATTTAAACTGCAGGACTTTGGTGCTACAGGGCTGCTTTTGGCTTGAAATAACATTACATCCCTTCTACAGAGAGCATATTAGGGCTGACAACATACACAACTATTATTTATGTAATTAGCCTACAGTTTGCAGCTCTGACAGAGGTAGGAGACCAGGTCTGGCAAACCCTGTTTTTTTGCCTGGTCACTGCCATTGTCCTGAGCAACAAAACTTTTCGGGAGAATGATCTTTCTCCAGTTTGAGGTTGTGTGTCTGCTTTGTGCTTTTATAGAGCTAGGATTTGAAGCAGCAGGTGCTGCCTTAAGAATAAAAAGGAAGAAACTGAAGGGATTCACAGACAGTGGGAGTTCTACAAGTGAGAGAATCGCAGCCCTTCGGTTGCAGAACCAGTTCTCAGGAGGGAGCGAGACTGACCCGCTCCCTGGCCACAGCCTCCAAACAAGCTTTACCTGCACGGTGAGGAGGTTCCAGCTCACCTCTGCAGAAGCTGTGCTTTGTAATCTTTGTTCCTGTCTCATGCCCAAAAGCTGTACCTCCTACCCAGCACGCTCCTGGCAGAACTTGGCCTGCACAGCACCTTTCCCAGCCTTTAGCGGCAACAAGTAGAGCAGCCTTGTTTTGAGCCTCAGACTGGCACCAACAAGGTTTTCTTACTGCAGTTAAAGGACTGCTTTTGAGAAAGGTATCTGGGTTTGACTGTGGCAACAAGTTCTTCTCAGATACACTTCAATCCCCAGAGACTATACAAGGGCGAAACAGAACATGCATTGTGATAGTTCTATATGAGGTTTGGCATGGGAGGGAAGAAAAGCTACATATTAAGTGAACATCTTGCTAATAACCCAGCACTGGTATTTATGCTGTATTAAAACTACTTACCACTCCAAATGATAAAAAAGAAATCCATTCCATACATTCTTAGATGCATTTTACTTGCATGCTAGCCCCTCTCCATTTGCAAAGTCATGGTGATTAAGCTTTGCAGAGCAGCATTGTGACCCTTGAGCTCTGCAACGGCCAAGGCATTACCGAGCTGATGTGCACCTCAATTGCATAAAGCATCTAAATGTAGGATTGGCTGGAAAAGCAATTACTGTAACTTCCTTATTACTGAAAATATCATTAAATGAAGCAGAACCTCTAGACTCACAAATTTTTTGAAAAGACAAGATTTCATGACAAAAGCAAGTGAAGATTACTTCGGCATTTTATCACAGAAGTGTGTATTGACATCCCTATTTTCCTCCAGCTCTAAACCACAGGTGTTTCAAGCTGACAAACAACCCATTATTTTAAGGAGTAAGCTAAAGAACTATCATCAGTGTTATAGAAAAAAATTGATTAACTGTACTCTACTCTCTGAAAAGTCTCATTTAGCATCGGTGGCCTAGCATGAGCAGATAAAGTAGCTGCAGCCCTGGGCCATGACCAAGCCTAAACTTTTGATAAAACTAATGCTGCTAACAAAGAACTCCCTGAATTCAGCAGATAAGTGGAAAGATGAGGACCAAGGAGGCAATTCCAAGAGGATGAAGTAACTTCAGAAGGCGGCCAGCCCAGCCACAGTGAAAACCAGTAAGAAACCTAGAGACCACTGAACAGAATTAGGTGGTTGCACCCAGGGATGGGGTAAAGGGTGGAACAGGTGTAACAGAGGCATGGTTTTGGGTAAGGATCCCTCTCTGGAGGCACCCAGTGTGAGCTGTAACCAAAGAACTAATGAAAGACAAATTGGAAACCTTCTCTTGGACATGGCATCCTCAGCAGGACCCTAGGGCCAGGCCCCGCTACAGTGACCAGCGTGTGTAAATCCGTAATAACCAATGAAAATTTAGTATTTGCTGGATGCAAACTACTTTCCCCCAGCTTAAGACAAGGGGTTTATCTACAGTGCTGCACTGTCTTACTGATTTTAGGAAAATAACTTTCAAAGTTACTTTTCTTCTTTTGTTTGTATCCTAATGCTCATTTCCCACAAGCAACAGCAAGACAAGTTCTAAGGGTCATTTTAAGGGTGAGCTTGTATCAGGGAACAGTTACTTAATCAGAAGAAAAACATGCTCCATTGTGGGTTGATCAATGTCCATTGCTGCTTTTCCCAGCTAACATTTCCCAGATACCCTTCTGTACAAAATCCAATGTCTCTTGACTGTTGGGGGGGGGGGATAAGGGGTGTGGGTGGGGAAATGCTAAACCCAAAGCTACTCTCTTAAGTTTGATTTGGCACCAGTTTCTCTTCAAATCAGGAGAAAGCACAGTAATGTATATTGCACTTCATACAGTAACAGAAATTAAAAGTATTTACTGCTCTGGTATTTTTCTCAGCACAGACAGAAGCCCTATCAGTCTCCCAACTATCCATCTGCTTTTGTAGAACTTATTTTTTAAACGACATTCCGTAGGGTTGTGAACATAGGAAACATTATCTTTTAAGGAGAAATTGTTAGCGGAAAAACAATCCCATGCATTTAAATGCCTCCAGAGAGTTCGTGGAAGATGTTTACCAGACCTGCTGAAAGCCACCACGCACTAGGAACATTCTGTGACTGCAGCAGTGCTGTGCAAGGCCAGCCTCCCTGCAGCACATGAGCTTTCACCTGAGGTCAGTTTGGAGGATCAGCACTTGCTTTGCTGCAGCCAACCGTGTTTCCAAACCACCCCTCGGGCTCAGAAGGAAAAAACAAACCACTCCACCTCCCCCTCTCCAACCAACACCTCGAGTGCCTACACTGGGAAAAGCTGGGCTGAAGGTACATCTGAGAAATTCTGCTCAGATTTAGTCCAGCAGTTCCAAACAGCTGAAGAAAAATTAAGAAATGGTCCAGTTGGCCATCATCAGTAACAGAAACAAGTTCTCTCTTCCTTTGTACTTCAGCAATTTTATCAGAGACACTAAAAAAGTTACCAACTGTGCTGGGAGACAAGGAGTACACCAGGAGAACAGCCTCCTCTACGAGCAACAAGCCACCACCTTTGCTATTTCTGTACCATTTTTGGCACTCCTACACATTCCAATCCCAAGTCAGAGTTTGCAAGGATGCTTGTTTCCTTCCCCTCCAATAACCTTGTGTAAGACTTCATTAAAAAAAATTAGGAATGGAAGCCACTTAGAAAACTCAAGGGATTTTAATGACTGAATGAAGAAGGAACTAATTATTAAGTATCAAACATGTAATTTTGCTATCAAAGCACAAGCTAAAGAATTTAAAGAAGCCACAAACATTAGTAAGCCCAACATACAGAACTTTGAGTAAGAAGGCATTTTACACACAAGAGTTTATCAACACAAAACTGTTTAATATTTATTAAATGACACAAAATACCTAGATAACAGACTCACTCTCTGAAAGGACATGTATTTACATTATTTACCAACTTAAGAAAGACTCTCTGTACCCATATCAGACTTATGAAACATAAAAAAAGGTTTTGCTGCTTTTTGCATCGAAGGATGCAATGGTGACACATGCCCTGTTTGCAAGTCTGCATAAACTATAACTTTTTGATGCAGTGAAAAAGCACAATTTTATATTCTGGTAGCCGAGTGAAGAGGCTTCTGAAAAGTAACAGGGTTAGTTCCCTCCCCCCCATCCCCTCCAGACATACTCTGAAGAACTGTTATACAAAAAGTATATTACATTTTTGAATGCTGCTGTACTCTTACAATTTTAGTGTAACATTTCGAAGAAAATATTCTTCCTACTATATGAAATCACTAAAAAAAGTGGTATTTGAACATTTCTTTAGATGCACTTTTTTTTTTTTTAAAAGAAAGCATTAGGGCAAATGATATGTCTAGGAAGAAGTGAAAGACTGACAAAAAAAATGCAAAGACCAAAATATGAAGATCAGCTAAAGCAACTTAACAATTTGCTAGGGTTTGTTTGTTTTATTAACTAATTACTTTGGCACCTTTGTGTAAACTAGAGAACAAAACAACGTTTACAACACATTTGCAATTACAGCATTTAAACAAAATGGTCACTTTTTAAACCAGCCAAGACAAAAAAATAGTCCATTTATGGGTATAAAGATTAAAAAACCTAAAATATATATTTCTAAGAATAAACTGCAATTTCTTATGAACAAGGTGCTATAAACTGCATGCAAGAGTCAAGATTAAAAATGTGTGGCCACAGACAAGCTGTGTTATAGCCAGATGAGTTGTGGTCCAAGCCCACTTTCATTTTATTCTTTTTTTCTTATAGAGATATATATGGCTCAATAGGCAGGCACATGATCCCAGCAAGAAGTTGCGGAGTTGTACGGCTGGACAATAAATCTTGGCTGCAGCTTTGTCATTAACCAGGAATGAGCGAGACCTTAGCAAAAGAGATGATTGGGTTCTCAGGGAAAAGCCATGAAGATGTAAGAAGGAGAAGCCTTCTCCTCTCCCCTCCCCTCTCTCGGCCTAGCCAGGGTTCTCAAAGTCCGTTCTTTGGGTTGCTTTAACTAGATTGCTGCTTAGGGTCTGCCTCAGATCGTGGAAGTCTGATCAGATTTGAGGACATTTTCTAGATAACGTTTTCTACATTTAAGTTACTGAAATGGATGGGATAAAAATTAAATAAACTTTCAGACCTTTCTGGTTAGTTTGGCTGAATACAACACACTTAGCTGATGAGGGAAGATTCTACCAGAACAGGTACTTAATATGTAGCGGTGTTAGATTTATATGCTACAACAGACTGAATGGAATCAGTTCAATATTAATTCATTCAATTCATCATCTCCCGCCTCCCAAGAGTTAAGTTTTACACTCCTTCTCCAAAACACCTTTTTAAAAGGACTCTTTTATTGGCTAAAGATACAAAATGCATACAAGAAAAAAGAGCGTTGAATGCAAAATACAGAAGGTCTTTTTGGAGGGCATTCTTTCCTCCCCAGTGGATCTCTATATTTGAACTAATACTTAGAAGATTTGCAGGAGCAGTCTTCAAGTTTCTTACCAGATAACTCTACTGTTAGGATTTTTCTTACAGAGGCAAGGGTGGTCCTGGATGTCTACCAGTGGTTATGCTGCAATAGTGTCAAAAGGTAAGGTAGATTTTCTGCAGATCACAAAGGGCTGTATGACAGTAGAGGGTGACAGCAAATAATTTAGTAGGAGGAAAAAAAGACACCTGCTTCATCTGTCAGCTGAGGACTGCATATAAAAGAGCTTGGGAGAAAACACAGCTGGAGAAAATATGGAATTGAACAGTAGATCAAAAAAGTGTTAAGGATGGGATGTGTCAGGTACAAAATACACACACACACATTCTCCCTCTCTCACACATTCACACCCCTGAATGTGGGATCACAGTGATAAAAGTTATAGATCATAGAGAGCTAAGTTACTGCCATTAAACAAAAGTAACATCTTGCTTTCAAGAAGTATCTGGTATTTCCCAGGACTATCAGTGCCTGAAAGAGGATGAGGTTTTCATTGTGCTCTGCAACACAGCTGATCATAGGTCTAAAGCCTGTCTGGGTAAGGAAGAACTGTTACGTGGAGGAGTTACCTTTTCTGCTGATACCTTTTTTTTTTTTTCTCCATGTATTCCTGGCACGTGCTTCTATAGCAATAAGAAAAAAAAAAAAGCAAAAAACAACATTTTGTTGAAATAAAGCTCTACATTCAAGTGACTTGTTCTCCCACGTCTTATAAAGATGTAAAGAATGCTCTCTGGTCATCTAAGAAAATATATTTTAGATGCCTTGTAGCAATATTTAACTTTCTATATGAGAGGTAGGCTTCTGGGTTCTAGGAGGCCTGCCACATCTAGGGCTGAGTTCTTAAAGCTTTAAGTTAAAGCAATCCAAAGCAGGGCAGTCTCAGAAGAGCTACCCTGTCTAAACCTTGAGGTTAGTTCAAGTTTAGAATGTTGCAAAGCAAAACAAGTATTAAAATCAATTTGCAGTTTTTGTTCTTACAGCTTTACCACAAGAACAGTGTGGCTTTTCATAGCTATCTGTAAATAGACTCTCTTTTTTAGAGTATTGCTGCCAAGAGGTGAAGGCCTCCTACCCATGACTAGTAAAAACTGTCACTTTTTTTCTGTTATGGCTGTTTTATGCTTAAAATTCCCAAAGGTGAACACTAAGTCTTAGAGGCAAGCCATATAAATCTAATCTGAACTTGTTTTGTTGTAGCAATTATTTAAGAATGGTGTTTGTATATACAGTATATATGCCCACACTGCAAACTTTATACATTATTTTATATTGGTACCATTTTGTCTTAATTGCAACCAAGAGTATTTTCCATTAGATCAGCAATAAGCATAGCTTTGCTCATTCCCCATTTTTCCCCTCCCTCAAGGGAAAAATCCAAGTGTGGGCATCAACTAAACCAATGGCATGTTACTAACTGAAATGCATTCTGTACAGTAAATTAAAAGTTTGCATGCAGTTTAAGCATTTTAAAGGCTATTTTCTTATATTAATTAACCTTCTGTTTTCATTTAAAGGTGTGAAAGACATCTGTCATATATCAAGGGACTCCTCTTCAGACCCAGAGACAAATGGAATCACAAAGACCAGGTACTTTCTTTCAGCTGTCTGCACATCTTACTAAATAACATGCAAAGAGTTCAACAGCATTCTTCTTAAAATGTAAATAGTACTCTTTAAATGGGCATGTTAACCACTGAAGGAAGTCCACTCTACTAAACTTTTCCGTTACACTGCTTTCATTCAATCATCGGTAGTATAAAAAGTCAATTAACGGGATCAACAGGCTAGTTTATCCACTGGCAACTGTGTATGACACCAAGTGTGCAGTAAAACAAAGGCCAACATATGTTTATGCGATATAGTTGTACTGATTCGGGTTTTCTTTATCTCGTTCCATGTAGTCCCTGTCAATTAAGGATTCTATTCTCTTCTTAAGGTCAGCAGGCTGTGAAATAAAGCAGATGTCAGCATTATTACTTGGCAATAGAAATGTCTCAGTTTTTTCATTCTACTTAAGGCAAATTTCTGTATTGTTTAAGATGTACGAGGAAATAGAAATCACAGCTTAAAATAATAAATTCTTAAAGTATCAAAGCTTCTCGAGTGTGCAATGTACAATTACTGGAAGTGAAAATTACAAAGTTAGCTTGTCACCTGTAATAAGCATAGACTTTTACAGCAGAGAAAAATATTTGCTGGTGTTTGCATTACAGAACTGCAATTCATGCATTATGTACAGAAGTGTTTCTACTTCTGACTTCTGCCTGGCAAAAGATGGTACAGGTTTTATTCGATCTTGAGGCGAGTGAGTTTTGCAACAGCTTGGGTGCCCCAAGATTTTGCTGGGTGAAGGAATCTATAAAAATCCCTCATGATAAAGAATGAGAAAAAGCATTTAAATCATGCTGTGACCTTGCAAAGCCCAACTGCAGTTTGTGCAATACTTACAGGCCTGCAGGAACTTACTGTGGTAACAAAACAGAATGATACAGCACTATCGTTTATTTTAGATTCCCAATGATAGAAAGCACTGTATATCTGAACTGAAACAAACGTGCCACTGTCTATTTGAAAATCCATTTCCATTTGTAGACAGTAAGTTATTCATTTTATATTGCAACTGTGGACTTTGAAGCATTTACCAGTATCTAATTTTAATTCCACATATATCTGTATACATAGCAATAAATATAATGTCTGGAAAAAACCACTGTATGCTTATTGGTTACTAATTTATTAAAAAGTGTCAATTAAGTTAAGAATCAAACCCAATTCTGCATTACACAGCCGAATCATTTTCTCTTTGTGTCCAACAACGCCCTGTCAGAACACTTAAATGCAAGAAGAACAGGGTAAAAGGGGAGATACCTTCACAGTTACTGCTAACAGACTCTGTTTCTGAAAGCCTTTTGTAATAGGTTTTATTACCTTACTAAAAGCCTGAGGTAATGCTCAGATATGTGAATTCAATCGGCACTTTAAAAATGCCTCAAAGTGAATATTTGTCCTTCCTAATAGTAAAAAGATATTTTAGACAGTAGCACTGTTTAACTGAGGATGGGCCAGGGAATATAAAAAGTAATGAAGTTTCAAAAGAAGTACTACACCTTTACTGGGAATTTAAGCTGGTTGTAGACCTCTGACACAAGCAGGTTATGACTCAGTGTCTTGCGCATCTTCATGATTCGTACAATAGCCGCGTCAATCTGGTACTGCCGGTCCTGGAATACTCGCTCTGTAGTGCTTGCCTGCTCCTCTACCTGAAGGATCCATTTAGAAAAAGTTTAAAGAGAATTTTCAAAACAACTCTGCTTCATATCTCTAAGACAATTCTCAGTGTAAGACAGCAAAATATCTATTGTCAAATATCTGACATAAATCCGTTACAAATATGAAGACTGATTATTAAAAAAACCACTTGTGCAAGGAATAAAAATCTTTGTACAAGTTTTACAATGTCTGGCTGTCAGGAACATTTACTGCAAACTTGTTTCTATGTTCACAAATCATTCAATAAAGCTCCAGGGAACAATCAACAGTGCAAAGAACATTCACTAATTGGAACTTCTCTTAACAACCTTATTTAGAGACATCAGCGCCACTGGTGTCTTTAGTATTTAATTCTGCATTATGTGCTACCATCAAAATTATATACATAACTTTCACAAAGTTATGAGTATGTACATTACAAAAGAGAGGAAAAAAAAGCCTGTAAACAAGCAGGCAACAAGATACCCATGGACCTAAACCCCAGAGGATTAAAAAGAATATACCGTTTCTTTCATCTGAATTTGGTTGATCTTTATCCTGAAGAGCTTATGTCTGAAATCATCATTACATGTGAATTTATCACCGTCTTCCACATCTTTGCCTTTGGGGCTTTTAGTCAGTACTCTGGCTTTACCACAAGCCAGAGATTGAAGTGTCCTTCTCAGCTCTCCATCCTCTAAAGCAGAAACAAGTTGTTTAGGTTTTTTTTTAGTAAAAACACTTGGAAGTAGTCAGATGTTTTCAATACCAACCTATCCCAGTGGCTTGCTTTATCTCCTCTAAACTGAACTCCTCTCCTTCATTAAACATGAGCAGCACCAATGTCTGGAACAAGGAGACCTGGAGTTCTTTCTTGCCCTGTTGCAAAGGAAATTGACAGGTATTACCAGGCTGGCTTTTGTGTGTGTTTTTTTTTTTTTTTTTTTTTTTTTTTTTTTTTTTTTTTAAGGAATAAGTCACTCTTATATGTCAATTATTTCAGCTGGAGGATAAGATGCAATTGTTATTTAATTCATTTGGGAATACGAAAGAATAAAAGTTAACAGCCACCTTATGTTTACTATAGAATGCAGAGTAAGCTAGGGGACAGAAGGTTAAACTTATACCCAGTGACAAAGTTCACCCAAGATGTGCATCAGCTTACTCAAGACACATGTCAAAGCACTGAGTGCTTAAAATTACAGTTTGAAAGACCCTACATAAGTCAAAGTGTAAAACAAACATTAGTTTAAGAAACACAGTATTAGGAACTATAGGATCTTTGAAATAATCAAGTTTGATAATACTGGTTTTACCATTAACATTTTTCTGAAAAATAGAACTAGTGAGCACTCCTATGCTACAAGAAATTTTCTTGAAATGTATTTGTGCCCATGAAAAAAAATACTGAAGGGGAATAACTGGAACTCTTTAACAACAATTGTGTTCTTGTACAATCCATAACTCTTCTTTATGTCAGCAGTGAAAAGCTTACTGTAAAGATGCTTAATACTGTCAGGTAAAGTAAGGTCATATATGGATTGTGGCCCCTTTTGTTTCCCTCCAAAGTATAAAAATTAGTGCCATTCTTAATGTAGAACTAAACTCACAGGCTATTCTCCCCAAGCAGCAACCAACAACTTTTTTTCCCCACACCGATACAGAAATTGGATGCATGTTCTTAGACCCTACTACACCTATTGCAAAAACTATCAACTCCAGAAACGATAGCAAGATGTCAAAAGGTAAAAAGTAAACTGCAAAAACAGTGCTAAACTTTCCATCACAGCACAAAAAAACCCCCTCTTCCCAATATATCACTAAGGCACAACTCAGACATGAAATCAGCAAAGCAACAGGAATAAGAAATAATACACTCACCTCTTTAAATTCTGCTTTCAGTACACAGTGTCCTAGTGTTGACTGCCACTGAAGTTTTCTACCACTGTGTTTTCCTAAATAAAAGGTCTTGAAAATCTCCTGCAATTTTACCATCTGTAAAAAGAAAACCAAAATACTAAATCACAATTTCTCCTTTAAAAGCATCCTTCCATCCTCCACAATCAAATAAGCCTTAAATAAAGGTTTAGAAGGATAAAGGGTACCACAAGAAAACAACCTTTTTATTTTTTAAAAAAAGACAACTCTGCATTTGTTTCTAGATATTTTGTGCATATTTAAAACCAAGTTGCAGCTGATATCAAGATGCATTACTAATAGGCTGATAATATAATACATCTATATTCATTACCTCTGGGGGCAAATGGACCTCCATAGGCACGTAGGTTGGCCAATAACCCATAGTCAGAATATTCACTGTTAGTTCAATGTTGCCAGGTACATTCTGATTTTGCATATACTGGAGAAAGAAACAAAGTAAGCTGAAATAAAGGACTGCTTATTAAATATATTTCTGTAGAACTGTGAAGTTAATTAGAACAAGCATTATGAGAGCACAGAAGACAAGTGACCTTGTGATGTCTTTGCTATATAACCTGCAAGTTACATACAAGAAAATCAGGGTAAGAAACAGCACTTTTCCCAAGTTCTAAAGGCACTTCCATACAGGAAGAAAACAGCAAAAAAGCGTCTTTGCAGGCTGGTGTGAAGATGTACCTAATTATGTGTGAATGGAGGAAAGAATGTTAAAGTATGCTTGTAATCAAAACATTACAGAACTGCCAGGACTAATGGGCAAGAACTTACAAGTTATTCCATCACAATATAGTGCTGTTGAAAATGTTTTATTACTGGTGTTAAAATGTTTTCTAAGTTTACAATTCTTCTTTTATTACTGTGCTTTTTATTTTTTTTTTTAAGCACTCTCTTGTTTCAGGTTTTTTGCTTTGTTGTTCAGGAAAACCATTAATAAGTTCAGTACAATTTTTCAAAAGCAGAGAATTAAGAAATAGATCTCATCTTATTTTCAGTAGAGACTGTTTACCCAGTTGGGCTTTTGTCCAATCCTTTTGAAAGTAATCACCTACAAAGTCCTTTTCTCTACAGTGAAAAAAACCCATTACAGATGACTGTAGTAACTCAAAAGGAGTTTTACTCAATTACAATAGAAACGT
The DNA here is from genome assembly GCA_013400055.1 of Nycticryphes semicollaris. Lineage (NCBI taxonomy): Eukaryota > Metazoa > Chordata > Aves > Charadriiformes > Rostratulidae > Nycticryphes > Nycticryphes semicollaris. The sequence continues at coordinate 1,045,511 of VXBJ01000046.1, forward strand.
TTGCAACTGAACACATCCGGCCCCGTCTCGTTATTCTCAGAAAGCCTAATACATTCAAAAAGCAAGTAAATGAAGGAACCATGGCAGGCTTTGCTACAGTACCTGTTTAAATTGTATCATTATGTCTTTTGAAAGTTCCATATCTTTAAACATTCCTTCAAGTTTGCTGGTGAAAGCAGCTCCACATTCTATAAGAAAATTTAAAACTTAGATATTAATTGTTTATTTTCAACACCATAGAATATTTATTCTAAATATCAGAACATACTTTGAAGCAAGACAACCTAATTCATCATACGTTCTTACATAAAGACCTGGATTCTAATTAAGATACAGATTAAGTTTATAAACAAAAAATGGGGGAAATGTCCACAAGCAAAACAGCTGCCACGCTAGAACACGACTGTTCACCTTACGACTCCACTGGTAACCTCTCACTCCAACAACAATTCTAATCCCAATCAGCTGTCTGCTAAACCGTCTCTTGATCGTAGAACTAAATCAAGTTCTAGAAGTCTTACTTTTACCACTCAAAAATTCCATCCTGTGAATGAAGACCAGACTAGTAATCTACTAGCTGGAAGCGTCATGCTTGAGATTTTATATGGAACAAATAGTAAACAGATGTCACCCTCAAGTTGTCTGAGCAAATCACTGATTTATTCAGCACGAATCTCAACTCTTTCCCACAGGCCATGACACACCATGGACTTTAAGCTCTTGTTCATTGTCTATAGCTGCTGTAATTACAAAGCTAAAAGCAAATGAGTCTTCTCAAAACCCACCAGTGATTCCAGATTGCACACGAGGTTTTTGCCCTCATGTAAAGGGGGAACAAAGCACTTCTGGGGAGGCCTGTTAAAACAGCTATTTTGAAAAGAAAGCAAGTAGATAGATAGGTATTTACCATGTTTGAGTTTGGAAAGCATAGATTTTTCAGCATCTACAGATGCACTCTTCCCAACTAATAGTCTCTTTGCTAGATCTTTTTTATAAAAGGCCTCAAAGACATCTTTTCCTGCAAGAGAAGGTATTTGATAGGGATCACAAATCATTGTTTCTTTTAAGCAAACATTACCTACAAGAGGCCCAATTTGAAGCTCAGTAAAACTAAAAAGAGCCTTCATGTTAAGATATCCACAGATTTTGAGTCAGGTCTTGTCATCATCTTTTTAACATACAAACTAGTTAACAGCACTACAACAGCCAACTGCATCTACAGAGAACAAACACCTGAAAATGCAGATAGACTGCAAAAAGTATTTCAAAGTACCTTCATGTTACTGATTAAACAATTGTATTCCCACAAAAAAGCAAAACTTACCATATATGAACCTAAATATGATCATAATTTTATCCAGCATTTTTTCAAGTTCTTCATCAGTAGCTTCTTTGTTGCCTGCACGAAGCTTTGAATCTACATATTTAGCTAAAAAGAGTGTTGAGGAGTAAGAAATTTAGCATGTGCTTAGTATCAGAATGAAACAATACAGGTTTAACTTAAAAATCTAATACTGTGAAATCTAGAAATGTAAGATATGCTGAAATTATCTTCAAATCAGTTTCATCACAGCTAGCTTGATTTTCATAGATGATAGAAAGTTATAGAAACATTATAGCCTACTCTTTTTTCAGATAAAAAATTACTGCATCTTAACTTTATTAGCATATATAATGTTAAAAAAGATATTTGTGTATGTAAAAAATCACATTCCACATTGTGATCTCCAAGTAAAAAGTCACTATTGCTAGAGATTGGCATAGCTATAATACAGTAAAAAGATAAGAAAAATATGTAAAACAGTTATTTAGACACATTGACTACACTGCTGAATTTCTCTAGCAGATTGCTGTTTGGTTTAATTTCTAATGGCCTGATAAGCACATTACAGTTAGTGAATTAATTAGTGAAAAAAAAAAAAAAAAGAGGGCAGAAAGCATTACTCCACAAGCCTAACATCACAACAGATTGCAAAGCAGGTATTATTCACTGTGAGGGGAAATGATTAAGGTATTCAGAAGCGCAGAGAGACACGCTTGTAGTGTGCAAATCTATAAACAACATTCTTCATGAACTACAGAGGCTCCGTCCCCGTAACACGAGAGGGTACAGTGCATCCTCGTATCTCTTCACTTTTATGTATTAAAACACAGGTATCTATGTAGAGACCCTTTGCAGAGCTACTCTGCACATCTGGTGGTGACAGTTATGTAAGCTTCTGAAAAAATCAAATTATTAGCAGTATTCCCACATCTGGACACCAGTTTGCTGGAACGCCTACATGTGTGTGTTCTTCACTGTTCTATAGCCTAGCCAATGAACTGATAAATAGAGCTTGTTCTTAACATTTAATGCTATCCTATCAAATAATACACTTGCATAATAAGGCACAGTAGATCCCCCACATCTTACAATGCAGTGCCTATAATGTCTTTCAACACATGATTCCATCGTTTCCCATCTGTAAACTGCATCAGCAGCTCCCTCTTGTCCCCCACCCGAATTCTCACATGGGAAGAAACTGAAGAAAAATACCTATGAGTTCAGCTGGTTTATTTGGTCTTTTGTTAATGAACGTTTCAAAGGCTTCTTTCATGGCATTTACAAACTTCTCATTCTTGAGAAAGCAAACATCAATAATATGGTCAACTTTGTCTTTAAAGTCAAGTAGTTCTTGGACCATGGTTTTGTCTTTTTCAGGATTAATTACTATGGTGCTACCAAATGCCTGCAAAATAAAACACATATTCCAATTAGCCTGAAAAAATAATTTAAATCACAAGACTTCTAAAAGCCTAAGTTATCTTTGTACCATCCTGTTTCTAGTATTGATAATAGTTCCACTAATACAATAGAAGCAATAGCATTATGAAGTATTTTGATTAAAAAAACAATATACAAGTGAACAAACTCAGAACTTTTCTGTCTGAAAAAATAAACTTAAGCCAAACAAAAATTAACACACTCTTTTTACACTTTATATTCTCAGGTTTTACACAGGTAAAGCTCCCACTAAAGTCAATTTTATGTAACAGTACTCCTATACTTTCTGTGACAACATTTTCATTGAGTAATAAGAAGAAACATTGTAGGTGTTAGTCAAGTGCTTTGTGCACTCCAGTTAGTTGGTAATTTAAGCTACCACTCATTCTGACAAGAAATTTTGGCAGGGAGAAGAGCAAAGTATCGTGCCAGGAGCAAAGTGTCTAATGGAGAAATATAGTTGTCCCCACAACTATCAACATGAAAAAAACCCTCCTAATTTATTTGGAGTTCGGTAACTCAACTGAACATTGAATATTTCCTTTGATAGGGCTAGAACTGTACTTTTCCTAGTACAGTTTTAAAAGCTGCCCATTACATATATATGTTTATAAGCAAATAGACTTTAATTCTTAGAAAAATGCAATAGATTATAGAGATGACTCAGATATCTATGTATAAATCCCATTGATACAATAGTTCTGTCTGTTCCAGAGTTCTAGAAACAGTACCTTTATGTATTCAATCCAGTGTTGCAAGAGAACCTGTACTCCGCCTCTCACACGACTGAACAACTGGTACAGAAGAGACAGATCTTGAATTCGGTTTTCATCAAGAAGATGGTTTAAACCTGCAAATGAGAGAATTTCAATAGCCATTGAAACCAGAGTAATCCAAAGAAAGCACAGCATATTATTGCATTAAGGGACCTCTTTAAAGCCAGCATTTTTTAATCAAGCAATTAGGGGTGGTTTGGTGGTTTTTGTATTTTGTGGTGTTTTTTTTTCTTTTTTCTAAGCTACCTAAACAGTGAAACACAGAATGACTACCTGGACTTAAAATACTTGTTACTGCACTGGATATCTGAGGCTGTATGTACTTTACATTTAAAGTACACATGTACATGTACATCTTTGCTTACTGTTATTTTACTGTTCCCTAAAGATACGGAACATTTACACTTTACTGATCTGTAGGAAAGGTTTGTTGGCAAGACAGAGCTTTAAGTCTAAACTCCAACTGTAAAATAAATTTTGCAGATGTTAGAAAGCAAGCAGATTCAAGAACTACCTTCACTTTCCACTTTTTAACTTTTTGGCAGAGGAGGCCTGATGCTCCTTGGTCTTACAACAGCAAGGTTGTAAGAAAGTAGATGGGTAAATATTGCAAACTTGATACTCTCAATAAAGAGAGTTTGTTCCACATGTGCAGGAAGATGCTCACATACCTGTTTCCTCCAGAATCTGGCTAGTAAGGACTTGTCAATTTTCTTTTATTATTCAACTCCTGCAGCACCCATATCTATTTTCAGACTATCCCTCAGAACAAGAGAGGGTCACTTGACTCTACAGGGACTGCAGCAGAACTGAGTCTCAACGTACTTCATTGCTCAAATTGTGCTAAATTAAGATAAACTGCCTATTTTTTTTTGTGAGCAGCAAGTAATCAATGTTTTCCCTTTCTGTTACAGCTGTAATTCGAAGGCTACTCCTTTACCTTTGAGTCTTCAAAATGCTATTTTAACAGAGTGAACATAGGAGTCCCCTACTCTAGCTTTCCTTTTGCTTTGCTGTGTACCTGTTTGCAACACCTTAACTCTGACGAGCAGAATGGTACTCGCCCTCTTGCAAAACAGTCAATGCTATTTCATGCACTGAGTAGCAAAGGGCATTAAAGAATGATGCAGCTTGTGTCCTCCCCCAGCACCTGAATCTGTTGCTTTGTTTTTCAGCACAGGAATTGAAAGCCCCGAAGCAGTAATTAGAAACATTTCTATAAAGAAGAAGGATTACCTTTCTGAAGAATGGCTGTTAAATGTTCACCTAGAAGTTGCTTTTCTACAGTAGCAATTAGTGGCTTCCTATAGAAAAAATGTTTAGAATTACTTTTCCTTTTTCCATTATTTACAGTTTTAAATTATTTTTGAGATTAACTACACTCATTACTGGGAGTACTCTAATTATCTGTGGCCAAGGACCTTGCATTATTAGACATTTTTTTTTCCTTTGCAGTAAGCAATCTGTTTTTCTGTTAGCTCACTAAGAATTGAATTCACACAATAAGCCTGTTGTAAGTGACCTCTAGGCAGCTGGGCAATGATTCCATCAGTGAAGAAACTGGGGAAAAGTTTGTCAAAGAATATACCTTCTCCTGCTTTATGGGAGGAGATTTGTGTCTAGGGAGACAAACCGAAGAGAAGAAAAACCACCTCATGAGTCAAGAGGTATTAAAATAGGGAGTTGGCCACTAATAATGGTGCAGAACAAGGAAGCCACTAAACAAGCTGAATGTTTTTAACAGCTGAAGGAAATAAAAATGTATGATGGTACAGATCCTCTGTACCTGCTCTTTAAGAGGTTGCTACCACTTAGGGAGTTTTGTTACATTAGTGACCTACATTTCTCTCAGACACAACAGCTGTGGCTTTATGTTTAGAGAACATTTCTCCTGTCCTACCAGTCATGACCTCCACTTGATCACATCTGAGGAAATCCTGCTGCTAAGTAGGAAAGACTGAAGAATGACATTATTTAATAATTTCCCAGACTCCATAAAGAATATGCAAATATTTTAATGTAAATATTCAGAGCCTTTAGTTTGAGAATTCTGTCTCTTTTTCAGGTAAGGCAACAGCTGATTAATTGCATTTCAGCAAGAATGTGATGTTTGGACTGGAGGTGGCAACCTGTTTTTCTCCAACCAAATGACCAACTGTGTTTGTGTCAAAATAACTAGCGGCTTAGAAGAAAGATATTAGCTGTGTCAGCCAAGATAGTGCTTCACTGTAAACAACATATCATGGGAAGTGAAAAGCATTTGATGGTCAGTCAATAACTGAAATAAATTGTAGCTATTAGGTGGCCCTCAACAGAAGAGGAGCCAACTATCTAACAATACCAAAGAGAAACTGCACTTACTGTGTGCTCTGATCTAAATAAGTGATTATCCTGTCTGCTTCTTCTTCCAAGCGCTTGTTAACATGATGAAGATATTCTGGAACCTGGAAATGCCAGAATAGTTTTGTGCATTTAAAAAAAAAA
>VXBJ01000046.1:1051584-1135617 GCA_013400055.1 Nycticryphes semicollaris
CCTCCCCGAAACACTGGTCTGACAGCAGCAGCAGCTCCAGTTTTAAGCAGGAGTTATTAGCACTATGACTGAAGGCAACAGAATGTGAATTTGCTCTTTCAGAGTACTACAAAACATAAAGGTCACAGCCCAGTGTACAGGGCAATGATAAGGCAGTAGAATAGTTACTCTCCCTGACAAATGCTTCATCATTAAGCATAACAAATACTGTTAAGCATTTAAAATACCTCTCGTTCCTGCATAAGCCTCTGTCCCTCTGCTGCATACAGGCGGTTAGTCTCTTCCAAGAATCTATGTTCGAAAGAGTCTTGATAAATCTAGGGAAAGAACATGACAGCAATCCAGGGTAAAGCTTACGGAGCACTAAATAAGAATCTGAGCTGCTTATTGGTTTAAAGGTGAAGTAAGTTTACTCACCTGCAAGTCAGAAAGCATGCTTAGAAGGCTTCGCAGTAAACTTCTATCAATAGCCTCACCATTTCTTTCTCTCTCAATCAGCAGAAGAATGCCATCAATAGTTTTGTTCTGAACCTTCTGATCACTAATTATATGAGTCCTGAACAATTCTAGCCCCATATCCCTATAAAAAGAAGAAAGACTGTTGAATAAATTGCGTTAGAATCAACCACTAATATTCACCACTAATAAAATTTGAACTAGATCAAATTTTAGCATTCTTCAAATTCCTCATTCCTCTGCCCCCAAATCACTCAAGGTGAACAAACACATAAACACTAAAATAAACCATGACAAAGCATCAATAGTAAGCTACACATTTTAAAAACCAGAGCACATGTTTTTTCCTAAATAACCACCTAAACTTTTGCAGCATCTTTATTTTTCACTTGGTTGGCAGGATGATGGAAACTGAATGAACAGCAACCTTCATGAGTAAAGGATAATGTCATCCTGGGTCCCAATTCCACCTTAAGCTGTTAGACAATAGTCTTTTTTGTCCATTGTTTTGTAACGTCTAATTCTTAGGCAGATTTTAGAAGAATCGAGTGACATGGAAGACGAGGATCGCTGCTTTGGGCATTTCATTTAAAACCTTCCATGAATGTGAAACTGTGGGTCTGGACGCTTTTAGGAAAAGCCAGGCCCTTCACCACTCCTTTAATCTCTGGCAAGAAATTTAGTAGGGTGAAAGGCACTGTAGGATGTTTACTAATTATTAAAATATTGAGGGGGTCAGGGTGTTGGGGGTGGAGGCTAAGGTCTAAAAAGAGAGTAACTGGCTTTTATTTTAGATAAGCTTTTTCCATTAAAAATACTTACAGAACTTTGAATACTATGCATGTTAAAGCTAGTAACAGGTCGACCCAAATCCTTGCACTTCAGTTGTTGAACAGACCCTTTCTTTTAACTGTGCAAACTGGACATTGATATCTACTTAGCTGAAATTTGCTATCACAACTGTTCTAGAAGAACCCTGTAATTTATGACAAATACATTAAAAGTGAAGTCTCCCTTTGCAACAAGCAGGCATGCAATCACCTTCTAATTCACATCTAAAAACCAGCAAGATATATGTGATAATTTAAATACATCCCAAATAATTTTATTCTTTGTGCCCTTACCAAATAGATGGCAGCATTGAATTCTGAAGTACGTAAGTTCTATCCAAGAACAAAAAGATACTTCTAATCATAATCTGTTATGAGAAGGAATAAAAAAAAAGTGTCACAATTGTTTTACTCTTGAAATTGAAGAGCAACACAAATTATACTAAAAAAAATAAAATCATCCCACTGACAGGTTTCAGGCAGTACTTTCTTAGACAGTGTTGATTTGTTTAAAATATCCTGCCAATATCAGCGAGTTGATCAATGCAACATTTAGTATCTTTCAGTATAAAAGAATAGCTCCTTTTTAATAGCTATAAAAGAAGAAAGATTTGCATAGAAACAACAGGAGTGGAGTGTGTGTATGTGCCCAAAATCAGACCAATATGTCAAGAAATGCATGACAGAAAAGTATTTTCAAGACAAATTTCTAACAAACTAGATACAGTGTATTTCACAAAGAAGCCTTATATAAGTTCATGACAATGTTTCAGAATCACAGTATGATTCTAAAGGAACAAAGTTAGGCAAAACATAGGCTGAGTAGGCAACTGGTTTTCTTTAAAAAGATAAAAAACCCTTACCATTTGTCTGCAGTGATCTTGCCAACATTTGTCTATTTTCTTTAGAAAAAGGACACTATCCAATGAATCCATAAATAAATCATTAAGAAAAGTATGATTAATAGGTTGTGTTAGCAATGAAATGAACCAACATAATTATTTTTAAAGGCATTTAACAGAAAGCACAGACTCACCCAGAAGAACCACTTAACTTCCTGTTCCATCTTTATTTTTAATGAGAGTCCTTGTGTTAATAATTAGAAACCAAAATTATTTGAAATTTTTTTAAAAAATATCTCCTTTCAATGTTTTGTCTAATCCCCCATCTGTGGGGAGTGGAACAAACATACACATCCCCACACCTCAACACCCAACAATCCATAACATATGAAGGAGCCCATCACTACACAGATACTGTAATTTTAGCTCATGTTAAAAGATAACCTCAAAATAATTTTTTTCCCTTGAAATTTAACTTTTAATCATTTCACATTTAACAGGATCTCAATCTGATACAAGTCAACACTTTTGAAAATAAAACATTTTGATCCTCAGAAGCAAAAAGAAAGCAAGAACTACTTGTTGGAGTACTTTTACGTTTACACGAGCACGGCAAGTTCAACTTATAAAAAAGCCTGAAGTGATACAGCTGATACAGCCTTTTTAAGCCTTGTTGTACATCTACCACCAGCTTTTGCAAGAAGTCAAAGCATTTCATAAATACCAATGAAACCTTCTCACAAACTTTTCAAATGGTTACAGACATAAAGGAACTAGTAGTTTTCTGAGACCCCACAAAAAATTAAACCAGACCCAATTATGCAGAAGTAGTTGAACAAATCCATCACCACACGCTGGCAAGTAAAAATGTTTTGCCTTGCCAACAGCCAAAAAAAGGATATTCTCTGAATTGGTGAATTTGTGCTTTAATGTGGTCTTCACAGATCTGTCTCAATTGCTTGTACAAGTTTGCAGAAATCTTGTAGGAGCAGAGATTTTCAACAGCCTGAAGTAAATAGAAACAGATACTAAGAAATCTGTTTATGTTTTTATATATGGTTTTACAAGGAAAGGTGTGGGGGAAAACACCAAACCAACCAGGGAATTCTTCTCCTTCTCACCCAAAATTATCTACCAGGTTTTAACTACACCACAGTTAACAGCTGCATGCAAAACACCACAGAGCCATGGCACTATAATGGTAATAAGAGATAAAGGAAGGCCATGCCTTGAACAGCTTACAGTTTATTAATTTCAGTCAGAGTGCCCGTATCTCATAGGGAACTGCAGGACTTGCATTTATAAGAACAAGAATGTTAATTTAACACGTCCCAGCAGCACGCTGGGTTTCATACTTCAAAGCAGACACTTAAGGTCTTAATTTTATTAACTTCTGTGATATGCAAGTCACACTAATAATAGTAGAAAAGCACTGATAGCTTTATTTCCTTTTGTAGTCCTTTCCTTGATTAAGCTTCCTTCATCCACAAAAGCACATAAATATACAGGTTTTATACATCTATCTATATCTCCATCCATCATCCCCTTGCCTGGAAAAGTTTAGTTATAACCCTGAGCAATTTTTAGTAACACAACTACATTCCAGATGTTTACAGTGACAAATCTCTAATTTCTAGATCATAATCAAATATTAGAAAAACTGTCACAGTGTTTCACATTAAGAAGCAAAAATAAATTTAATGGGGACACATCCTGGAGACTGATCAAGTAAACAAGCTTAGGTCTGTAAGAGTAACTCAAGACTTTTCCAAAATTTATACCGATTGCCCAGATTTGGAAAGCAACTACACAACTTTTAACTCTTTGCAGATTAGTGAAAGATACGAGCTGTGGTTACTCTGTAAAACATCTGTAGAAGGTAGAGAGATTTTCAACTAACAACTCTTAATTTTATTTAATTGTGAATGCTTCAATTGACAGTACGACCAACTCATGGTACAAAAAGGACTGGAAGATCAAGTTTGCTCCCCAGCAACCGCAGGCAGCCATGCAAGGACAGCACAGTTCAGAAGTACAGAGAGTAAGTCTACTCCATTAAACTGAAGTCCCCAGAGTTATTTCCCAAAAGTCCAAATACAGGCCACCCACAAAGAGTAAGCACCCACCACTAAAAGCACAGCAACAATCAAAACAGCCAAATCAAGCAGTTCCTCTGTTTATCCTGAGATATAGACAGTGAGCAACTCTTTACAGCAAGTGCACTACAGCTAACATTGGCTCTAGGACATAGAGGAGTTAAAAAGAGAAAGGCACACCAAACCAAAGCCACCACAAAAACCCAAACCCCACAACAAAAAAAAAAAAAAAACCCTAACAACCTCACGTGCATAGGCTTACTGTCAGAAACAAACAGGTATAGCAAGAGAGCAAGTGTGCCAATTGAGACTAAAACAGGTCTGCATGATGAATATTGGGGAAGCCAGAATTATCACTGATGTGTACGTAACTTAATATTTGAAAAAGCAAAAAATTCCACTCTCAGCCTTAACACTTAAGAAACCCCAAAAAAATACAATGCAGTGACAGGAAAACATTCTATAGTTCACTGTTCAGAGCAGGTTATGGGCACTGCTCAACTTTATTCTGCTATTGTACCCACAGGGTCAGGCTCTAAAGGAAACAGCAGCAAGACAGGAAATAACCATGACTTTGATTTCAGAAGAAAAAAGGAATGGAAAACACTAAGCTCGAAGTGCCTGATTAGACCTTCAGTAAGTGCAGTAAATGGGTTTCTTCCTTCTGCCTACTTTGGAGAAGCTAACTGAGAGCTGGGAAGATCAATGTTTTAGCTAGAACTTGCTAGTCACCTGCACAGAGTTAGTCTTGCTTCACCCTACCAGCTGAGGACACTTTCCAGATGTACTTAACTCTGTGATTGATTAAAAAAAAAAAAAAAAAAAGAGAAAAACCAAGGTAGGGACCTGGTACCAAATAACTCCATCTCTATTTACTGGTACTAGCCTGAGGAAAAATATTCTATTAAGAAGCTTTCAATTCCATAGCACTTCAGCTACTCAAAGATGTGTATCATATCTCTTGCTGGGCAGGAACAAAGCAAGCATGACACTAGTGTTCCACAAAAAAAGAACGCCTCAAAATGTTTGCCCAGTGGGACTTTCCTACACCGGCCCGAGTTAAACCAAACTCAAGAAGTTTAACTCTGTTGAAAAAAACTATCCTAGTTTGAGGTCTGCAGCAGAACTTCTGCAGACTTGTTTGCAATTCCCCTCTATGCTTGCATAATGGTGTCTGCCAAGGCATATTTGGCATCAGATCCATTTACCAAGCAGCTGTTCACAAATGACATTAGTTTAGTGTTTAAAAACACTAGTGATTCCTATTACTATTTTTACATCAATAAATTTATTTTTAGATTTATAAAAAGAAGAAAAATTTCATACCTGATTGAACTGTATTTCATTGAAAAGAATCTAAGTTATTACAATGTTAAAACTAACAATTAAAAGAAAAAAGCGTTATTTTTTTGTTTTCTGAGCACAAGCAACATTAAATTAAGCCTGTGGTAAAAGTGAGCAGAAATTTAAATGATAACTGCAAAGCAGAAGCAAGGCTTTCAATACAATTTTAAATTTTTAAACAATTTTGGATATCCTTCCACTAGTTAGAGTTATTTGCTCTGTTATTCAGTCTAGGGTCAGTAATTTACATAACCAGCCAATACAGTGGATTGTAATTGTTACTAGTTTCACCAAGCTTTGCAAAAGTAACAATACTATGTTACTTTAACAATACTATATATTATCTTGACAAAGTGCTAAACCCCCTATTTTTATATTAGTTGAACATTAAAAAAATACTATAGTGAGCTTTAAAACCTGCTGAACTGCGGAACTTGGCCCATGAGGTTCTTGCTTCCACGAGGAATGGCAATTTATCCTTCCCTAAATCTGCCCCCAAACCTTGTGCAAACTGAATTTTTCTCCCCAGCTTTTCAGAGGAATCACCTATATCCATATGCAACTTTTATTGAAAAGCAAAGGGCAGGGGAAGAAGAGACACTAAGAACAGATGGAGAGAAGGCTATATACACAAATCAAACAACTAACCAAGTAGTAAAGGCTTTAAAAGTACAGTAAAAAGGGTAAGTGCTTCTTAGTGCCTAGCTAAAGCAGTACTGTTGCTAGGCCACTAAAACCCCAAGTGCCACAACATCAGTAGGGAAAAGGTGAGGAGGGGGAGAAGTCTCCCCAACACATTCAGCTGAAAAAGCAGAAGTGGAGCTTATAAAACAAAGTCAGGAAACGCAGTTCAAGTCTGATCACTTCCTAAAACGCTTAAGGGAAAACAATCAGAGCTGCTGCTGAGAACAAATTTTGATTCTCAGTTGTCAGAACAGAATGATGAACGATAAAAAAAAAATCACAATCAACAGTAATACACTTCATTAAGAAAAAGTGTTCTATTTACTTTCAAGAAGTCAAATAAAAAGTTTCAGTTTTTAAATGATTTAAGATCTCCAATCATGAGCAGATACTGTCTTTAGAAAAAGAATGATGTTATAATATAAATCATCTTTTTCTTACCTAAAGACCAACATTTTACAATTTCATGTCTCCTATAGCGACCACATACCATAAACCCCAAAACAGTAAAGGGAATACAGCTCCTTGCATTATTTAAATCTTGTCAACTGTTGCAAGAGAAACCGTACCTTGGATCACGTTGTAGCAAGTAAAACAATTTCCAAGTTCAATGTCAGGTCTTTCAAAATTTTTACTGATGACTTTAAGATTTGAGAAACTATTTGATGACAAGTTTTTTCATGACAAAAGGTGCTATTCAAGAAAAATGTCATATCCTTACCACTGTATCAAAAGTGTTGTAAGCAAAAATAAATAAATCCAACAACAAACCAAAACCAAATCCAAAACAAACCACAACATCACTTTTACTTAAAGCTCTTACCTGATAGAGCTCCTCTAAATTGTACTTAATTGAAGTACTGTTTTGGATAGCCTCTACAGCTTCTTTCAGTTTTTGCCAGGTTTCATCTGTGTAGTTTTCAGGCAATTTGGGCTTATCTTTAAAAGAAATTATATAGAGTATGAGAAAGCTTTTAGAAAAAGCAGAACATTTTACCTTTTACAGAAATGAAAAATGTAGCTTTGAGAGGAAAGAGGTACGGGCTGGTGCTTTAGATATTAACTTATACTTACATGAAAAGAAAGCATTAGTGTAAAAGCAGTGTCTTATTGACATTTGAAATAGTAGCATTGTAAAAATTCAGCATTGCTCTTCACATACATATAACCACATCTGTAGCCCAAACAGTATGTGTAATTTACAAAAATCACAATGCTGTGTCTGAGCAGCTCAAAATAGGATAAAAGGCTAAAATAGAGCAAGAACATTCTACATCTTCGTTACACACTTTTTCATTACCAGGACAGCACAGCTGAAACAAAGTGAACATAAGAGCCGAAAGTGAGGATTAAAAGATACAGAGTTGTATACAGCTTATTTTTGAAATTCATTGCTCATTAATCCTACTCGGTATTAACAGTTGGAAAGAAACTCTCAAGAAACATGCATGGAAATACCATAATTATAGTACAGCTTTATGGTCACAAAGGAAACCTTCCTATTTTGAATTACTCTATTTATGCCTCTCTTCGGTTTGGCCAGTGGACACTTGTCAGAGTTAAGCCCTCTTTTAGTGTTCAAATAGCTCAAGCTTTGCAGATTTGATTCTTCCCTTTATTTTTTCAGCCTCATTGCTAGAGATGCCCATGTTATGCAGCATCTTCAACAGGACTAAATCATTTACAACAGACTAAGACAGATTCCTTAAGTCACATCCTCAGAAAAACAGGGCTAAAATTCTGTGTATTATCATAACTAGCCAAAATAACTGTTTTTGTTCTAATAAGGATGTTCCAAAATGGAGAAGGAAGGAGGAGAACATTTAGGGAGGAAGTCACATGCCCATCCCTGACACCAACAGGTGAAATTGGCCCAGAGCTTATATGCTATTAAAATAAACTTTTACATACTTACAGGTAAAAAAAACAAATTAAAAGGCTTTATGATTCCTCTAGAAATAGCAAACAAATATTTTTTTTGTCCTCCCAAGCATTTTCTTACAATATTGGCAAAATCCCAACATTAGCTGTATCAATAAAAATCTTGAGAGATAACGACCCACAAGTGAGACTTGTCTATTTTCACTAGCAACTAATGAGTATGCTACTCGGCAGTAAACATCAAGATGCAGGTTTAAGGAAGGTATTGAAGTTATAAAGGACGTTACTGTTATCACTCTAAGATAAAGACAACAAATTTAAGGTTATTATTCAGTTTAGCATCTGAGAGTAAGTAAAAAGCAGAGATGGCAGATTCTTGAAACAAAAGGCAAGTGATCCAAATACTGATTAATAATCAATGATGATCACAGCACCATGCAATCCATGACACATAACAAATATTTTAAACACGAAGAGTTGACTTCCCTTAAAGGCAGCAGTGTACAAGCAAGAGAAAAGTGGTGTTTAGTTCTCGCTACCATGCATCACAAGTACAAATTTTAAAATAACCAGTGTAATTAAATTATGATGTCATGATAGGCAGAGAACATTTTTGAGAATTAGGAGGACCTTAAAGCAAAAAGTTACACTGTGATCATGAATTTCTGCAAAATGTTACAGTGGCAAAAACAGTCCTAATCCTTACCTTCTGTAAAATCGCTACAGGATGTCTGTATAAATTGGCTATTTACAAATTAATTGTAATGCAGTATCGTTCCCCACCCCCCCAACCCCAACCACATGGGGAAAAAGAAAAGTAATCCAAGCAAGCAAGCTGTAAGACTACTTTAGGAGACAGCAAGAGGCAGGAAATAGGAAGAGTCAATAATTTCCCCATCTCTATAGGGAAAAGAAGAGTTTTAGCTAAGCTTTGTGCCTACACCTATTTGTATTTTTGTTTACTAGCAAATAAAGCAGTATCCCATCAGAGAAGTTTCATTTTTCTGCTTCAGCTGGTCTCTAGTAACAATACTTGAGAATCTCAAACACATCTTTTGAGAAAATTTATAATATAATGTAAGCTTCTAAAGTGAGAATATATCAAGGCAAAGAAAACACATTAAAGAGTTAAACAACAAAAATTACAGCAGGGATATTGCAGCAAAAACACTCAGCAAAAATCTGAGCCACCTACGTTAAAGGCAACTGGGGGAAACCAGAAAGGAAATCCATCATAATAGCCTGATAATCACCTTAGTTTCAACATTTAAAACTAAGCACAGGCAGATTAACCTATCAGCAGACACAACATGAATAGAGGCAAGACATACAGATTCCGGCCTAGTTTAAAAAAATGCATTCCATTAAAAGACTTATCATGAACTAGGCTAAAATACAGACTAAGTCCTGAACCAGGATTACTAGAAAAGAGATATCAGATGTTAAAAGTTTGAAGAAAGGTGATTTACACAGTTATGTAGTAAAACCTTTCATCTAACAGACAAGTCAAGATCTTGTCAACAGACAGAACGAAAGGAGTCTGAAAAATATTCCCAAGCAGCAAAGTGTAGCTCAGGATGCGTACATGACTGGGCAAATATGCATCATAAAAACATTATTCCCCCTTTACATAAGCACAGAAATGTTCACCACAGAAAAGCATTTCCTGTAAAACTTAGAGCTATTTGAAAGCCAACCAGATTTCATGTTGAAAACAAAACAAAGTTGAACATCAGCTCCCCATACGTTGTGACAAATTGTGGCCTGTTACCTTTAAAGTTCTTGATCACTAATTTCTTAGCAGAGCCAGGTTTACTGTTGGCGAAACTGGAAACAGTAGAGGAGGCAGCTTTGGTCAGGCCATTTGCATGGTGCCCCACAGCCACTGACGAAATTAAAAGGCTTTTATTTTTGAGCTGTTGTTGGTGCTGCTGTTGAGAAGAGGCAGCAGGAGAGGAGGAGGAAGACGACTCTTCAGCCATCTTCACATCGAGTCCAATAAAATCCACGGAGTCCTCAAAGCGCAGCTTCTTCTGGAGGTGATGGTTAGAGGAGGCAACCCCTGAGGAGGAACACGAGGAGGTGCTGATGACAGAAGATGATGATGTGTTTTTGGAAGGAGAAGAGGCGCAGGAAGAGATGGAATCAAGTTCTTCTCTTTCAGAATTACTGTTGCTGCTGTTATTTAACTTTCTCTTCTTGCAGGAGGAGCTGCTGCTGGTATTACCATCAGTGGCAGGTCTGACCTCCTGAGCTGCAGCTGGGGGGTTGGGGGAAGAGAAACCTGTGGGAAACATGAACACACAGAAGTGAACAGGCTGAGGGGCATCAAATCCTTGTGGTGTGACAAAGCGAGAGGGAGTCTGAGAGTCAGTCTCTGTTTGGTGCCTGTCGGGGGGTGGGGGGGAAGATGTCTTTCAACTCCTCTCTCTCATCAGCGGAGTCCTTCTGTATTCCCCCTCCTTTGCTTTCTTCTTTCTCAGAGGAATCGCTTTATCTCGTCTCTTCCCCTTTTCTTTATTACTTTGTTTCTTCAAGTAGTTTGTCTCTGTCTTCCTGCTTTTACTCCTTTCTCAGCGGAGCGTCTCTGTTCCTGCCTCTCGCCACCCACTAGCTTCTTTCAATTCTTCTCTCCAGCACCAGTATTTCCCCGCGTCTGCCCGCTCCCCCGGCTTTTCTTTCCGCTCCCTTCCTGCTCCGGCCGCCTCGTCTCCGCCGAGCAGCAGCGGGGAGGGCTGAACGCGGCTCCCTCACGCCTCGGCTCCAGCCCCTCACCCCACACGCCTCCCGCTCCCTCGCCGCCACCCGGCCCACTCTCCCCCCGCAGCCCGTTCTCCTCGGGCTCCCACCTCCCCCCTCTCTGCCGCCTGCTCGCGCTTCCCGAGGGGGGACGGCCCGGCCCGGGGCTTGTTATTGTCAATACACGGCAGAGAGGGAGGCTAAAAATGGCGGCACATCCGGTCGCTGTGCATGCTGGGACGCGGCCGCCCAGGCGCGCTTCCGGGCGGCCTGAGGAGTTGGCGGGTCCCGCCCCCTACCCAACGGCCCCACTCCCACCAGCGCCCCCCGCTCCTTCTCACCACCCTCTGACCTACCGGAAGTGATCATGCTTGCCGGCCACTGGTAACGGGCGCGCTCCTTAGCCCCTGGCGCGCCGGCGCGGGGAGCGTCGTGAGGAGAGGGGGCGTGGCCGCCGCCCTCCGCGTGGCGGGGGACACCTGGGGGCNGGCGGGGGCGGGGATCGACCGGCGGGGGCGGGGTTTGTCCCGCATCGAGCCCCGCCCACGCGGGGGGCGCGGCCTCGGCCTCTCCTCAGCTCTCGGTGGCAGCTCCGCTTCCCCTCAGGCAGGCGTCGGAGCCGGGCAGACTCCGCGGGGAGGCCTGGGAAGCCGCAGCTCTCCGTGTGGCTTCCCGCGCGGCCCGCCCGCTGAGGTGCATGTGGTAGGAAACAGGATTTGATTAGCATGAGGGTGCTTCCCCAAGCAATGCTACAGGCTTGGGGAACGGTGGCTGGAAAGCTGCTCAGCAAAAAAGGACCTGGGTGTGCTGGTGGACAGCCCACTTAATATGAGCTAGGAATAGCTCAGCCAGCAGAAGTAGGGAAGCGATAGTGCCTCTGTACTTGGCACTGGTGAGGCCTCACCTTGAGTACTGTGTTCAGTTCTGGGCCCCTCACTACAAGAAGGACATTGAAGTGCTGGAGCAAACCCAGAGGACAGGTAGCAGGCTGATGAGGGGTCTAGAGAACAAGTCCTGTGAGGAGAAGCTGAGGGAACAGGGCATGTTTAGTTTGGAGGAGGCTGAGGGCAGACCTCATTGCCCTCTACAACTCCCTGAAAGGAGGTTGTGGAGAGGGGCGTGATGGACTCTTCTCTTAAATGAATAATGACAGGACCAGAGGAAATGGTGTGAAGTTGGGGCAAGGGAGGTTTAGACTGGATATTAGCAAGAATTACTTTACTGAAAGAGTGGTCAGGCACTGGAACAGCCTGCGCAGGCTGTTGCCACCATTGAGTATGCATGGTTGAACTCGGTGACCTCAGAGGTCCTTTCCAAGCATTGATGATTCTGTGATTGTGTGCTCTGCTCTGAGGCTGCAGTCCAGAGGAAGGCTCTAGCTTGTGAGCTTGTTGGGGAAATGATTGTTCTTACATTTATTTATAAATAGTCACTCAGTGCCCATTTTTTCATGTGATTTTAATCTATATGGACATAGACTGGGCTAAAGCCTAGAGTTGTTTTGTTGGTTTTTTTTTACTTCTTTTTTTTTTTCTTTTTCAACATTTGGAAGCAAAAATAGAAATCATGGCCCTTTGGAGGCTCTTCTTGATACTGACATGTCTATTACCAAAGGAAACATGAACCCCCCAAGAGCATTGTTAGGTTGAGAAATGGCTGTAGAAAAAGTAACAAAACAAGCAATGAAGTTTTGTTGCAGAAGAGATTCTCCAAGGATTTCAGCCGAGAGCTTGCCCCTGCTTTCCTGACAGCAGAGGTCCTGGGGGGAAGGCTGCTGGCAGTTCTGTGTTTGATAGAAAAAGACACACTAACTTGTCTTGACAGAAACTGTGGTTCAGAGCGATATGAGTGTAATTTTACTGAGGTTTTTCTGGAGCGTGTTTTCTGTCTGAGTAACTGGCAGACAGCTCCTGAGACCTGACATCTAACGCTACCAATGTGTAGAAAAGTACTTTTTCCAGATTAACAAAAAAAAAAAAAAATCCAAGCAAGGCTTCAGTCTGTTTTTGACTGGCTTTAGAACAGTTTGTATAGTTCCCAAGCACCAATAAGTTACAGTCCGAGTCAGATGTAACAGGAATAAACAGGTTTGCTATGTAAATAAAATTTATATGGTTATGCTGTCAAGTTTTCCTCTATTCTAACTGTCATGTTCACTTAAGCCAAATTAGATAAGAGGTGTAGAGATGTAAGAGATCCTAAATTTCTACAGATTCTTGGTTTGTGAAGATTATTTGACTTATAAAAGAGGAAACATGAGCAAGTGTCCCTTTTCCTGGAGAAGCAGGAGGGTTCTCCTGCCCATGCAGTCATTTGGGTGGGGAAGACTGTATGGTCAGTCAGAACACACAGCTCGTCACCAGTCATGGTCTGGGATATGTGGGAGAAAGGGTAAAGGCAAGGTAAAGTGCTGGGGACGCAGGAAGAAGCCAGGTGCAATGGATTTTTCCCTTACCTCACTGAAATATACGTGGGGAGAGATCCTAAATCCTTTCTATTTACCATATTACCCTAATGAGTGTCTTCTGTTGGGACTGGAGGGGCTGTAAAGCCATTTGCTGGATGTGTCTTTTGCTTTCTCAGAATTATGCAGGTTCCACGCTTTTAAAATTCCGTTACCTAAAGGTGACGCTGCAACCAGAGCAAATGTCTTCAGCTTTTGGGTGGTGAGTCTGAGCAATAATAATGAGAGCTATATTACAAAATTCCAATCTAGGTGCTTGGTGCCTTCTTCAAAAATCCTTTGTACGAGCAAATTTAGATAATAATCACTAGCCTTCACCACAACCCAGCTCTCCCCCAATGAAGGCAGCTGAGGCCTTCATTAGAAACCAAGTTTCTCCTGCCCACTCTCCGCCGGTCGTGACGCTTGTGGGGACTGCCCCCGACGCCTCGGCGGAGCTACACCGGGCCGGAGGACGCCCCTGGCCCCGTGCGCATGCGCCGGGGTACCGCGCCGCCCGCTGGGAACTGTAGTCGCTGTGCGCTCTTCCGTCGCGATGGAGCGGCGCGACGGGCCGTAAAGCGCGTGGCGCTTCCGGCTGGCGCGGAGGGGTGGGCCGGCAGCCTCGTGTGAGGGAGTGCGGAGGCCGTGGGTGCCCGCGCCGCCGCCCCCCCCGCCGGCCCCACGCCCGGCACTCGCCCACCCGGCGTCTACCGCCCCCAGGATGTTCAAGAAGTGAGTGGATCTAGACCACCGCCTCCCGAGCCCCAGCCTAGCCGGGGGGCGGTGGGAGGGTGGGGGAAGGAGGGCTGGGGCGGGCCTGGCGCCCCCTCTGCTACGGGGCTCGGGATCAGCGCTGCGCCCGTGGGACCAGCACTGCCCGACCCTGCTTGGGGGCTGGGACCAGGGCAGCGCCGGAGAGGCCGGCCCCAATCTCCGCCGGGCCCCGCGGCCTCCTCCGAGGTGTAGGGATCGTTCTCAGCTTTGCCCCTGCGATGCTGGCCTGGGCTCTTTGGGTACTTGCTTGTTAAAAGAAAAAAGCCCCCATCCTAAAAAGTAAGCTGAATCATTAACTCGTCTGAACTTTGGGGTAGTACAAAGCACAGTTCGTATGAGTGTGCTGAAGGATTCATATGTTTGAAGAGGGCTGTAGGTGTTGGTGTTACCAGCAAAGTGTACTTTGAGTTGAGTGAAATAATGCTGTCTGCCAATGTGTTATCTGTGGGTCAGAAAGCATGTTTCATGGATGTAGACAAAGTTTAGGGAGAAATATAGTATACTAGTAGAAATCTCCCTGCCTTCCCCCAGCACAGTGTTCCTAGGGGATAAACTTCAGCCTCATGAAATCCTAGGTTCTGAGAGTTGGATGAATTTGATTTTGCTAAGATGTTCTAGAAAATGTATAAACATTTCTGAAGGGTGTGGTTGAGATACGGCATCTTTGGGGCAATAAATTGTGCTTTTCTGAAATACCTTCACTCGCTTGACAGATTTGATGAAAAGGAGAATGTATCAAACTGCATCCAGCTGAAGACTTCAGTTATCAAAGGCATAAAGAATCAGCTGATTGACCAGTTTCCTGTTATTGAACCATGGCTAAACCAAATTATGCCAAAGAAAGACCCAGTCAAAATAGTAAGATGGTAAGTTTCTTTTCTCTTAACCTTTGCTTCCAAGGTGATAGCATTGCTTCATTCTTGTGTTTATTTTGTGCAGTAGGTGAATCCAGTGTTTTTGAAAAGCATCTAATTTCTTATAGATAACAGTCTGTGTTACAGCAAAACCAAAAAGCTTGCATGTGCTCATCATGCTCTTGAAAGCATGTTAGTAGAATGCTTGAGGAAAACAAAAAAGCTGCCAAGTAGTGAATGTGCAACATATTCAGGGACTTTCCAGGGTTGTTAAAGGGGAGCATCCAGCTTTATGGATATGGAAACTCAAATTGGTTTGGATAGGTTCCAGTAGCGATTTTTTACTATTTTTGGGCTCCCATATGTTATTTGGATTAATTTGTTTTTTATTAAATAGTAGTAAATGTTTGCATATTCCTGATCCTTGTCCACTTTATGTATTACATCTTAAAAAAAGCTGAAGAATTTGTGAATAGCTGGATGTTTGTTTGATTTTTTTTTTTTTAATGGGAAGGAAGCATGCAGGAGGCCAGTGTTGAAGAACAAGGCATTAAAAAAAAATTAAAATTTAGTTTTAAATTTTCTTGCTAATTGGCTGTCTTAATTCTCAGATACACCAGACTGTGAAGTATTGCATTGAAATTATACAAGATTTAAGGAGCTATTGCAATAATTTTTTTAAAATCTTGCAGCCATGAACATATAGAAATCCTCACTGTGAATGGGGAGTTGCTGTTCTTCAGACAAAGAGAAGGGATTTTTTACCCAACGCTAAGGTTGCTTCACAAATGTAAGTTCCCTGAGGATGGTAGATGTGGGGAGAGATGGGTGAACATGTTATTCCCCAGGACTTTGATCAAACCATATTAATAAGAAGTTACTACTTAGATGCACACATATATATTCCAGAATCGATCTTAATAGTATACCTTCTCAACTGTAATCTATTGCTTTTTGAGGTGCCTATATGAATTGCTTACCCCACAATTATTGTAATGGTATTTATTAAGTAATCTAAACTTTGATTTCTAAGAACTAAGTTATGCAAATCTCTGCAAAAAATCCTGAGAGAGGTTTCCCCTAGCACATCAATCTAAACTGCCTGTTGCCAGTCCCTGTCTTTTCTTCTTTCCAGTCTTCCTTTAAACCCTTTGTACTTTCTTACAAATACCTGTAGGTTCTTACAAGAAAAATATTTCTCAGTCATGAGTTTAATGATGTAATGCCTGCTTGTCTCCTGTAAGAATCTATGCTTTTTTTTTTTTTTTTTTTTCTTTTTACAATTTATTCTTGCATTATTTTTCTGGTTGTTTTCCCTGTTCTGCTTAATTGTGTTGCTCTGATTCGGATGAGTGTAGGTGTCCCTAAATATGTTATTCAGTCAAAATCTCAGTGTTTGAAATACTTCAAGATGGTGCATGCAACTTGAAGGATGGTTTGGAGAGCTGACAGCCTTCATGATTTTTTCAATCTTTGCCTTTTTTTGTCCTGTTAACATTAAGCTGTTTCTTTTTCATGTGAGAAGTTATGTATGTAATTTGAGGGATTTAAGATCCCTTGGTTTTAAGGACTCTTAGTATGTGGGTACTTGGGTGGTCGTTTTCACTGAGGGGACTTGTTAAAATTATTACCTGTTACATGGGTATATGAGTATGCAGGAGGCATAGGTGTAGTGTTGGATGACCCTTTGGTTCTCAGATAAAAGATGTGGTCTGGGAGAACAGTACTTGTGTCCTTTGGGGACAGTTAAGGCCAGTAGGAGCTCTGGTAATTGTTTCTCAAATTTCCTGCTCTCACAGCATTCTATATGTCCAATTGCCCCATCTAAACTGACTTGATAATGAGTTACTCATGTTGTCATGTTACTGTATTAATTGTAATGCTGTATCTTTCCCCTTCTAGATCCATTTATTCTACCACATCAGCAGGTTGATAAAGGCGCCATTAAATTTGTACTAAGTGGAGCTAATATAATGTGCCCTGGCCTGACGTCTCCTGGAGCAAAACTTTACCCTGCTGCCATTGATACTGTTGTTGTATCCTTCTCTAACTATGAATTACTACTTGCTGTGAGATGAGTTAAATTTCTGGTTTTGTGTTCTCAGCTAATTGTAATCTGAATTATTTTGGATTTTAATGGTATTTCATGGAATAACTAGTAATCTGAAAAGAGCTGCAGAGGTTCGGATGTTATTTGGTGAGGTTAAAATTGTTCTTAATTTCTTTTACTTTGATGTTCCAAACCAAGTAACTATTCCTGCTGTGCTGTTGAATGGAATGCTGCTTCATTATTCTAACTGATAAGTGGAGCTCCTTTGTGATTTTATGCAGAACTGTAAATACAGATGAAGTGCAGTATAATTTGTCCCCTGCCTCCTTAATCAATTTTGTATCTCCTTCAGTTATAGAAGGATTTGCTCCTGTTCCTAGGCAATCTGTAGAGATGTTTAGGATCAGCTTTGCTGTAGTCAGTACTTCCTTTATGTGTCTGATGAAGTTAGCATATGTAAAATGAGGAAAGTACATTAATTTACTCCTCATTATGTTACTGAGAAAGGAGTCCTGAGCAAATACAGCATTAACGATACCAAGCCATGCTGCTTTTGTGAGTTAGATGCTATAGGAAAAGATGAGCAGTTAGCATCACGTGTTGCTAGGCTGTGAAAAAGATATGTCTGATTTCAGTACTTCTATTTTTTTTCAGATTTGTCTTAATTCTTCTGTACTTTGTAATCTAAAATGGTCCCACAAGTGTGCAGTTTTGTTATAGAAAGGGTGAGATGATCATTTCTCAGTGTTAGTCACAAAGGAAGAAATGGAGTGTAGTGCTGGAAGATCTTTTTTTTGTAATTGCTGTTTGAAGTTCATAAACACATGCTTTGTTTTATACACTGCGATTGTTAAATGCTGTGTGTTGTTTTGCTTATCTTCAAGAGCTACAGCTCTAGAATTACTGAAAGTGTAAAAGTTCAACCTGGGATTTTGGAACTTTTGGAAAGTCATTTCCTCGTATTGCTTTTACTTTTCTGAAATAGTTTTAAAACAAAATGTGTTTTCCTTAATGGTAATTTGTAGGCAATAATGGCAGAGGGAAAGCAGCATGCATTATGTGTGGGAGTAATGAAGATGTCAGCTGAGGACATGTAAGTGTTTTAAAAATCAAAATATAACCTGTCCCATGTCATTATTCTCATGTTAATTTGAAATACAAGCACAATTGCCATCACTATTGCAACATGTGTCATTAGAGTACAAATTATTTTAAGATTTCATTTTGTTGATTAATATTCAGGGAAAGAAGAGGAGGCAGGGAATATCTTCTCTACTTACTCCTTTACCAAATGGAATCAAAACAGTTCTTTTCATGTGAATAGGGATTTTAAGATGCACAACATTAGTACTACTGTTGAATGTTAGTATTTCTTGCTCTATAATAATGCTTTCTTAGATCTTGCTGAACAAAGAAATACTTGTATAGAGTACTTACTGCCTGGGCAGGGCGAAAGATGTAATTTGAGTTTGAAAACTGAAGTGTTTTTTTGTCTGCAGAGACAGCAGAGACTAAAGTCCTTCTGGTACTTGGTTGACCAGCTGGGCTTTTCTTGTGACCTTCTCTTTTCCTTTACCCCTGGTGTCCACATGCAGCGTTCCTACCTGATGTGCTTACTAGCTTAACTGAGCTTCTTGTCTAGAGAAGTGTAGACATCTGCTCAGGGATGAACATCAACCAAAAACTATTTGAGAAGAGAGACAGAAAATAGGAAAGGATGTTTGCTGTTGTCAGCGTTCAGATGTTGCTAAACTACAAGTAGCTGAACCACTTTGTCATTTTAAGTTCTGTAATGTCTTGCAGCAGGATGTAAGATGCACCCAGCGGGTTTGGGCTGTGTTGGTTCCAGCCCTGTCTAGCACTTGTGTGGGTGAGAGAGCTGATTTTGATGAAAATAAGTCCCTCTATCTTGTGGGGATGATTCTCAGCAGGATCATTCTGCAGTCCTAAGTCTCAAGGGAGAGAGGTGGGAATGTGTTACAGAAGACAGGGGTAAAGTGGGATTGCAGCAACCTGGATTTGCTCTAACTGTTGAGGAATTACGTTCCTCCTCAGGATTCTTTGCTGTGCTTTCAAAAGACTTCAGAGCAGGTAGAAAGAATAGTTGGTTTTGTTCCAGTCCTGCGTCTGCAGTGATCAGCTATGATCACTGCAAACCAAGATTATCTGTATTCCTAACCTTAATTTAAAATTCAGCAGCCTTGGAGCTGAATATCCTGTTCGACAGGAAATTTAATGATCCTGATCTATGCAGCCTGTTAGCATGCTTTTTTTGTGTAATACTGTTTAAAGCAGAAAATTGGTATCAGTCACTTGGTGTGATTATGATACACAATGTGTTAATGCAATTTACATAACGGTATTTTCCCAATTACTTTTGGACAAATTGTATAAGTAACAGAACACTTGGTATAAATACAGGAAACTATATTCTCCAGGGGAATGGAAGTTGTTCTCTGTCCTAGAATGATAAGATTTGCTTGTTTGTTGTGACAAAACTAGATTTTTTTTTTCCATGGAATAATATACTGGGAAAAGGATGAACACAAATACAACTCAGATGCACAAACCAACCATTTTTAAAAGATGACGTGACTCAAAAAGGTACAGATGGGTAGTGTGTCTGTAACACGTGCCAAGGAAGGACTTGGGAGCATTAATTTCAGTATTTCTTGAGTGAGCAAATGTTTTGCAACTAACAGGGAAGCAGCTCAGCTGCACTGGATTGTGTCAGTGGCACACTTGGAACCAGGACCTGTCAAATTCCACATTCCAGCTGTGTTACACCACCTCCTGTGCTGGGGGGAGGAGGGTCCCTTTCAGCTGCTGTGCTACTTTGATAGAGAAATGCTAACATAAAGAAAAGTAGCGGAAGTGTTATTCTGAAGAACTGCCTCCCACAAAGAAGTAGTTAACAACGTTGTGGAATGTTGTTGACAAAACGTGGAAGGCAAATACTGTCATCCCATCATTCAGCAATGTGGGTACGCACAATGACAAATACTGGTTCCTGTCCACCTGCTGTTGAAGATTATGACTTTGTGGATGATAGCTTCTCCCTTTCCAGTTGACAAATGTTGCGTTTTCTACTTTAAATATTGTACTTTGCACTGCTCTAATGTTTAACCTACCTAATAGTTGTGTACCTCTTCTTCCTTCTACAGTGAGAAGGTCAACAAAGGGATTGGTATCGAAAATATCCACTATTTAAATGATGGCCTTTGGCACATGAAGACATACAAGTGAAACAAAAGGAACTGTGTTACTCCAAAGGAATGCACTTAGATTAAATGTGGACTGCTTTGTAATTCCTTGTTTTTAATGTGACTGAATGTACAAATTATTTTGTTCTGTGGCTATGCTAAATAAATCAAGTGAATGCGAAAGTACTGTTAGGCTACGATAGTTTTCTAGATTTCTTTTTATTACAGTTCTTTTGTTTTGTCTCAAACCCAAGTCTTCAACGACTGAAGATATCTGCTGGAAAGATCCTGCACGGACTGTGAGTAGACTATTTCAAATGAAAAAGAGGAAAAAGCCAAGAAAAGTTTACATTTTTATGCTCTTCTAAAAGAGCAATATAAAGCGTACGTGAAATATAATTGATACGGTTTATAAAACCTCTGAAACATTTCAGATTTTTTTTCTTCTGATTAACATTTTGTTAGTCTGCCTGTTTCTTGAATGTGGAGAAATCGGGGGTTTTTTTTTGACACTTATTTTTTAACTTAATTTATTAACAGCGTTAACTTCCACATTTTACTTAAGAATTTTTTGCTTTTTAATATGCATTTATCTGTACAGAATTTATGAATTTGAACCGATATGTGGACTAGAAATTCTTTTATGCTAGTTCATATCTAAAGAATATATATATATATGTTCATATTTCTACCTGCCAACACTGTTTAATATTGCTGTCCTTCTAGTGGAGTTTATAGTAATGGGGGGCATGCTCCAAATGGAGAGTGTGCCAACTTGGTGCCTGACGCTCTACTCCTTGTTTGCCTTCTTATTTTAGGAGCAGAAACAAAACCACAGTTAAACAGAGGCATGATAGCAACCCACGGTTATCAGTTTAGCCAGAAGCAACTTCTTCAGGTGGAACTTCAAAAGAGATCTCAGCTTGTGCACACTGCCACATGTATGTACATCTACAGAACGGGTTAAAGAGCACTCTGTAATTCTCTGGATAATCTTAACTGTTCAGCAACTGCATACCCAACGCTATGCCTATGGGAAATAGCCTGTGCCATGGAATCATTTAATAAACTAAGGAAACTTTAAGGTCTACCACTTGTAACTCTGTCTCCGGGAGCATTTATTAATATTTCAAGTCTCTATTCTAACACTTGTATTTCATAATGGCAGAACACTATTTTGTATGCAGGTGCCTTGTCTCTCTGCTGTTCTGCTTGTGGGGTTTCCACTCTGGGACCTTTACAGAAGATAGTGGCAGAGGTGTTCTCCATCTGATTCTGAAGTCAAATTAAGACATGGGAGATGGAATGTGTTGTCCAATATGTGCTAATTTCAAATTTCTCCTGTAAAACTATTTACAAGATTGTACTTTTAAAAATGACAGGGTAGATCTGAAATGATTTGTTTAGTGTAGGAAGACAAAAAGTAAGGTGATTGCAACACTGCTGCAATAGAAATTGTGGTCAAACCTGATGTTTTTATGCATCTTAAAGACTCTGCTATAAATGTAGTAATTTCTTGTTGGAGCTATGGGGAGTTTCTGCTTTAGTGGGTTTTTTTGCAGAAAATGAGCTAGTGTCGAGTTCTGGCTTCCTTTTCCCCCTTCCATCTTGTTTTCCTCCTGTTGTGTTACCATACCTTTCAGATTTGAGATAAATGAGATCTATTCTGGTTTGAATTGCTAACTCCCATTCTTTTTCCTTGACTTGCCCTGTCACTGCAGTTGTTGCAGTGGGGTCAGAACTGTCTTTGATATCAGAAATGCCACTGAAATTAAAATTTTACTTCCTTTATCTGGCTTCATCAGAGTATTCCCAACTGTGGATGTAAGCTTTTGAAAATGATTCTGTAAGAAGGTACAAGTTAAATCCTGCTGAAATTAATTTGTATACTAAGTTAGCAGAAAGTTGTTGGAAGTACCAACTAAAGTTTTATCTGCAGGTTTTGGCAGCAATCATGTACCTGTTTGTCTTGTTGGTTGAGCTCTGACAGGGAAGAATAGAATGTGCAAAAGGTGAGACTGTGGTAGTTTGCTTGGGGATCTGAGTAGTTCTTACCGTTCCTGTAAAAAATGAAGGACCTGATGCTTAAAACAAAAAAGATGTGGGTATTCTCATCAGCTCTGAAGCAGCTGTTTCACTTCCGCGCCTGCTGCCTTGCGTGTCAGCATAGGATGAGATACTATAAGTGGTCTGTTAAAGAAAAGTGGAATAACATACTAAGTTCTTAGGTCTTGCATGAGTACTTTAGTACCTGTGGTAGTCCTAGATGTAGCAGGTAGATGTAGTACCTTAAATCTTGAAACATCCAGGTCAAGTCAGTGACTTTTAAATGGAGTAAATACTGAAGTGCTATTTCTCTCCACTTTAGTAACTTGTACAAAACTGATTTCAAGTGCATTGGGAAAAAAGCCCAACACCAACCAAACTCCAGAACAACAAACAAAAACCCCCAACTAACCAAAAACCAACAAAGCTGGGGAATTCTGCGTATTGCTTTGTTGTGTATGTAACCTGTTTTGCATAACGTTCAAGGAAAGGTTGGGAATGTAAGTAGGTTTGCTCCTTCTGCATCTTGGTGTTAAAAATACCTGCGACTTTATCTACTCTACACTCATACTGACAGTTAACTAACTACTTCCTTGTAAATACTATTAGCACCAATAACAGGAGTGAAAATAATACAGAACGTTTGTTCTAATACGTTTATATATGAAGTGAAATTTTCAATGAGCAATTACTCTTGTGCTGACAGGCTACCTGACGGTGTTAATACTTAATCAAATATAGTGATCTTTTTCTTTTGTCTGCTTGAAAACAGCAGTCTAAAGGTCAGTGCAACTTCCTAACAGATCTCTTTGGTCAGTTTGCTTCCTGCTCATTGCTTACTGGGTTAGGAGGCTGTATGCAAAGCGATAGGTGCTGTATAAGCAGCATAGCTCAAGCTGGTGTGTAGTCCAGTGCAACAAAGATAGCATAGAGTTAGGCTGTGAGACTGAATCTGTAGTGAGTTTTATTGGTACATCTTAGAAAGATATAAAGACATTCTAGAAATGCCTGGAAGAATTGAAAGAATCAAAATCTTGCAAAAATATATTTGTAACAGTAAAGTTTGAGTCTTAATAAATATTTACATGTACAAACCCCCCATATAAACTTCAGTTTCCTTTTATCATAAACATTAACTTCTTTATCATTTCATTACAGCACTGTCAAAAGCCAGAAGCATTTCTGTATAAAAGATTTAGAAAAAAAGTTCTCCTTCCACCTTTAAAATTAAGAGCTTTACCAAACCTCAATGTGCAAAAAAAAAGAATAAAATTAACTGTACACCAGTACCACCAGATACAAAAATCAAATGTGTCAGTACAAACGCCAGTCAAGGGCTCCATGGTTCCAGGTCTCTTCTGAAGAGACCTCAGTCGTTGTCTGAGCCTGCTGGTGGAAGGAAGACAAGCGCATCGTTGTAGGTGTGGCCGTAGGGTCTCAGCCTGTACACGCCGTACATCATCACGTGCATGTGGTTGGGAGCCAGTCCGCTGAAGGTGATGGCCATGTCAGAGCAGCAGCCGTCCACCACCTGCTGAGGGTGAGTAGACATTGCTTCCTTAATGAGAGCACCAACGGATTTAGTGTTAAAGACGTCTTTTCCTTCTGAATCTTCTGCATTTTCGGCAAACACTCCAGTATACTTTAGACAGATGGCCAGCTGTTTATCCTCAGCAAGTTTCCAAATCATACCTCCCTGCTCTGGGCACTTGTCAGAGTCTTCAAGAATACGGGAGAGTCGTCTTAGTGATTCAATGCTTAAGACGATTCCTCCTGCCCCATGTACATACTCAAGGTCACCAGACTTCATAGTGTGGCCTATATAAAAAGGCTGCAAGGGGTCCTTTTTCAGTAAGAAATACTTGAGATTTTCAATAATAGCAAATGTTGTTGGATATGCAAGAAAGAACCAGTTAAATTCATCTTTGTAGTTATCATATGTCATCTTGTAAGCTTTTCTCATCATCGTCCACATATCATTTGTGTTGAGGGCAACAGAATCAAACACTTTGACGTTTTCAGAGCTGTAGAACTCCACCTTGTCACAGTGCTTGCTCCATGTCTCTCTCACTGCAGCCCAGTGCCCCAGATCTTTTGGTTTCACAAGAATGATACAATAAACACGGATACTTTTACTGAGCTCCACGCGTTCACCTTCGGAAAGGTTTAAGACGTCTTCTTTGTTGGGGGCCTGGATGTGATGGTGCTCATGATGATGTGCTTTAGTCCCATGGCCCAGCTTGATATGCCCCAGTAGTGTCACCAACATGCAGAAGGCTCCTCCCAGCACCACCCCCTTCACGAAGGAGCCGCTCTCAAAAATCATTTTTCCTATAAAGGAGACAGGCTGTAAGAACTTACAGAAATAGGTATTGCAGAGGCCGGATGGTTTTAATACCCAGTTGCAGTTCCCTTAACTCACGTACCTGGAAAACGCTGCTGGAAGAACGGTGGCACAAGGAACGTCCCCTGTTTCGACTCCCGCTACCGGTAACAGCGCGACAGACCCTGCAGGAGGGCTCTTGTACGCCGGACCTGTTCCACCTCCGGGGCCGCACGGCCCCCGCCCCGCCGCTGTCCTGCGCCGGCCCTGCCGTACCGAGACGCGGCGGTACGGACCCGTGAGCGGCGGTCTTTCCCTGGGGGAGGAGGCAGAGCCTCGGCGGTCCCGCTCCTCGCCGCGCTTTCGGAACCCTGCCCGCGACCCCCGCTGAGGCGGCACGGCCCACCCGTCGCCGAGTCCCCTGAGACACGCGGAGCGCTGGGGGAACCTTACAACCGCTCGGGCTGCTGCCGTGACCCAAAGGACGACAGAGACCCCTCACACCGCTGACAGGACCCGCCGGCCGCGCCAGGACAGCTACACCCCGCCCCGGAAGCGCGCCGCCTCGCTCCGCCCTTTCCTTTTCCCCGCCGGAAGCGCCGCGCGGGGCCCTTCTAGGCGCCGCCCGCTCGCTGGTGCGAGTGCGCCACCTGGCGGCTCGGGTGACATCTCGCGGGCGGGCATCTCCTTGGGGCGGGGACGAATGAAGGGAGTCTCGGCCCTTGGTAGCGGGTTCGTGCGCTGCTGGTTCGCCTTCAGACGTCCGGGGGCACGGTGTAGCGGGTCGTCCACGCCATCTTGCGGGGAAGGGCTGCGTGCAGCTTCTCCGCGTCGGAGCCCGCGGGCCGTGCGGGAGCCGTGGCGAGGCCCTCACAGGTGGAGCTGTGGATCAAAGCGCGGGCGGCTACGGTGGAGAGGCTCAGCCCCGCTGCCCTGAGCCAGCCTGACAGGAGGCTGGCTGGTGCCTGCTCTACTGTGTTTATCTGGACCTCTCTGTAAACGTGTTGAGGTGACTATCGGAGAAAGCACGTTAAGTTTCTAGCGCAAACTCACGGTTTTTAAGTTAAGAAGGACTCTTTATCAGGGAGTGTTGTGATAGGACAAGGAGTAATGGTTTTAAACTGAAAGAGTGTAGATTTACATTAGATATTAGGAAGAATTTCTGTACAATGGGGATGGTGAGACACCAGAACAGGTTGCCCAGAGAAGTTGTGGATTTCCCATCCCTGGGAGTGTTCAAGGCCAGGCTGGATGGGTCTTTGAGCAACCTGCTCTGGTGGGAGGTGTCCCTGCCCATGGCAGGGGAGTGGAACTAAAAGATCTTCAAGTCCCTTCCAACCCAAACCATTCTGTGATTCTATGAAAGGGGAAAGATGGCAAAGGAAAGGCAGAATCATCCTTAAGCCATATCGAGGACCCAATATTCTGGCATTGATTCGACGTAAATTTGTAAATTTCCAAGCCAATATGATAAAGTGCTGCAAGCATAGTACATTTCACTTGTTTTCCTTTGCCCTGTCTTGCACACAAGACATAGACAAGATTAGTTAATATTTAAAGCCAAAATATTTTTCTGCTAACATAAGTTTTTCTTTCCTTTAGTGTTAATTATTCCTGAGCTCCAGACTGAAGTAGATATGTTAGAATCACTCTCTACACATCATTTTTCAAGAACTTAAAATTGACATCTGATTTGAAACAGCATCACTGAACAATAGTTTGCTCCTTTTTTCCACCAGCCTCTTGGAGAAGAGAAAAAAAAAGGTTTTACATGTTTTATCTCTTTATTAGCTGATTGTAGTGTAACCTTAGGCCAACAGAGTAATTAGGATAAAGTCCTAGGTTTTCCCTATGTTGTAAGGTATGCTCTGGTCGGCTGAACTTAGTGGGTTTTATTTAAGTCAATTTACAGATGAGCTGGTCTGGATTCTCTGGCATATGGTTCCCCAGATGCCTCAGTTATTCAGATAAGGTTTGGGTGTGGTGTTTGTTTTTTTTTTTTATTTTTAAGGCTTGTGGCTGTACTGTAGAGATCAAAGCTTAACAATGTTTATCTTTGGCAAAAAGATCTGTAAGAACATCAACAGCTGGACTCTGGGCCTAAGGAAACATTGCCTGTGGTTCAGGTAAAAATGTTACAAAATAGTGATTTTGACTGGATCAGCGCATGTCCAGAATGGCTCCATTCAGTGGAACTAAACCCTAATTACACACTGTGATAAGAAAGTATTGTCAGTTTGTATGTTCAAGTAGTTCTGTTACTAGACTCAAGGTACATCACTCATTCTATCTTTTCCCACTTGGTTGCTTTTAAGGTATAAGTAGGTGGACACTCAGCTTGTTATCACGTACCAGAGATTGGAGATCAGATCAAAGTTTGTTTTACGCATCTCCCATTTGTAGAATCAATTGTGACTTTCAGAGCTTCAGTAGCTGCTTGATCATGTACTTTAGAGAGATTTGAATGAGTTGCGACTCACTGCTTCAGCTGATGCTTCAGCAAATTGTTTTCCTTCTTGACTTCAGTGAGGTTCTTTCCAAGGCTCTGGCAGAATGACTAATGTAGTTACAGATCTTGACTGTCAGTTTCATATATTTTCAGCGTTGCTTTTATTTTATCCAGCAGCAGATCAGCGAAGAGAAAGTTTAAGCAGCATGTAAAACGTGTTATAAACCTGAAGAGACTCTTCTGACTTCTGCGTTGCTTGAAATTGTTGCTTGGTGTTAAAAGGAGTAAAATGGCACGGTAATGCATAAGATCTCACAACAGCTATTGTTAAGTATTCTGGAGCTATATTAGAGCTCATTTAGACACACAGACACTCCTGTAAAATTAACCATCTCAAATTACTACAGAAAACTGTTTTTAAGAATGGCAGGAGATAAGCGTTTGAAGTCATTCTACCACGAGCTGGGAACCAGTGAAATGTCATAACCAAGGAAGGGCCAGCCCAAAGGTGGGAGTTCAGTGGGAAAAGCCAAGGGACGTGCTCAGTCACTCAGCAGGAACAAAGCAGGAGAACTGGCTCAGCTCTAAGATCACCACAAATGGCTTTCCTTTTTTCTTTTTTTATTTTATTAAAACATGCAGTCATGTATGCACACAGAATATTGTCCAGATTTCAGCTTTGAGCACTGATGTGCTGTCCATTGGGATGCTTATTAGTTGCAGCTTCACCCCGTACTTGCTGCTGATCCTTGGTACTATCTCTGCCTCACTCAAACAATAGTAGCTTTTAAAACCTACAGATCTGTGCCAGAACCTAAACTGCTGACAGAGCTGAAGAGCTCCACAGCTCCTTGCTTGTCTCAACAGACAGCTGATCCCCTGCTGTTTTCTGTTTGTCTTTCCTTGCTGGCTGCAGCTGCATTTGCCTTCTGATGTTCTTTCTTGCCTCCAAGGAAAGGCATCAGACATTATGTTCTCAGTGTGGCGTCCAAAATGTCCACGAGAGATTGGCTATTATCAAAACATATTTGATAGGAATTTTGTTCCAATTAATGTGAAATGTTTCAGCTGACACATGAGTTGTCATCTTTTGTAGAGACTGCTTGTTAATGATCACAAATGACTGTCCAGTTTCTTGGAGACAGACTCATCTGTCTCTCTGTTAGGTAAGCGTGCAGCCGAGAGGCTGGGCTCGAGCAATGCAGTCACATTCAGAGTGGGTAACTGAAGCTAGAGGTGAGCTATTGCAGAGGTTTCTGGGCAGTTAAAACACCAGTTGGGTTACATGCTATATAGAAAGAACCCCTAATCAGAAGATGCAGTTGAAAATATGAAAAATGGAGTGGTTGAACTGGGACAGCTGACTTTGTTCTCACATCACCCATATATTTATAATGCTGAAGTTACTGGAAAAGACGCAAGTTCTACTGCTCCGTCTGATTCCATCAGAAGAGGGGGTCAAGTGTGGGCATGGTCTGAAGGTTGCAAAGTCTCATCCTGAGTAGCTGAACTCCCTTTGACACCAACAGAGACAGTGCAGGAAAAGGGCTTTTACGAAGAGGCCGACTGTTACCGTTCTGTTACATGCCTGGCACTTCCATTATTTCATTCAGCCCATAAAGTGCATAATTGAACAAACATGTCTGCTGAGGTTGTCAGTCCTGTTGTTGGAAAAGGTTTGGGAATCCGTGTTCTAAAGTCTTAAACTAGTGAGGTGGAGATACTAGTTCACAGCTAGGTACAGCCGTATTTCTTCATTCACTTCACAGGGAGCTGTTTGGCTCAGCATTTCTTTTGGAGGCGGATGAATTCTGGAGCCAAACTTTAGCCCCCTTGTCTGAAAATTTTGCCCTGCATCCTCTTTTTCACTTTAGTTTCACACTCAGAATCTGGAATCAGGAAGGTCATGGGCTCCTCATAGGTTATGTGCCTTTCAAGCGAGTGTGCGCAAACATATATGACGCCAGGATGTTGTCACAGGGGTAGGTGCTGGACAAAGGAAGAAAGTTTTAAAGCCATCAAGAGATGCACTGTTGCATTTGTAACAGTAATTTCAAAACTGAAGTTGAAGTGTTTAGCTCAAAAAATGTTCTCTCCAGTTGTTGGACAAAATGCTGCAATTAGAGAAAGCAATTGTGGAGCCCACCTTTTATAGGAGATAATGCATAATACAGTCTTTTCAAATCTGTTAAATTGATTAACTATGTTAAACAATATTTTAAATCACTTTTCTTTCCTCTTTCATCCATAAGTACTGTCAAGGAAGGGCTTGGCACTGAAATAGCAATTACTTAAACGGTGCCCTGAAGCACGGGAAGATACATGAGAAGCAAAAGATGTGTGACTCCAAAAGAACTCACCAACCTCACACTGCTTTATAATTTCTTCAGTTTTTTAATGTGTGTAGCTGAATGCAAAACCCATCTTATTCTCTGGGTATGTTAAATCAATCAAGTGAATGCTAATGTCCTGCTAGCTCCAGCAATTCAGCTGGAATTGAAGTATCAGAGACAATGCCCAGAGCTGAGCTGACATCATTGTGAATGGCTCCGATGCACAAATACAACAGAAAGAGAATATGAGCTAGACATTTTAATGTCAACTCTTTTAGAAGCACAGAAAAAAAAAAGATCATCATTGATCAAATAGAAACAGACAGAAAAAAATAATGCAGAGAGAGAGAAATCTTGTTTTTCAGGGGAAAAAAAAGTGGATGTGAAAATAGAATTCTATCAGAACAGAATGGATTCTTAATAGTCCTTTAAAATAAAACACATGAAACAGTGATGAAGTGATTTTGCTGCATCTTTAAGGAGCTTTCTTTTGTCAGTCTGAGGTTATTTGAAAAAGGGCCTCTGCAGAAAATTATGGTTTCAAATTATGTGTTTTTCAGGCTCAGATTGCAGAGGTAAGAAGCACTATTGCGAGCAGGAGTGACAAAGACAGCCCCGTCTCACAGAGAGAAGCCAGAAGGGCAGCCTCGTTCTTCTGGTGCTGCCTTGACATGATTTAAAGACAGTTTGTGGAGCCTGAGGTCGGGGCTAGGTTTGTGTTTTGGTTTATAGGAGTTCTGGTCCAGTGTCTGAGAAAATCTTCGTTAGACATGGAATCAGTTTGGTCACCTTCACCCTGGGGATTCACAAAAACTTCTGGCATGGTATTTATTGTGAGAGGGGTTATGGTGAGCAAATAGTTATTGCTACAGGATGGAAAGATCTGGGAAGTTATGTTGACATTAGCCCACTAAGGAAAGAAGAGCATTTGACAGACCTGAATGTCAGTAGCTTCCATGAGGTTCTTTCTTGTACCAAATGTTGACAGCCCTTCATTTTGCCAAGGAAATGGAGGTTTTGAAGTATCAGATTCTCCAAGCAGACTTTTGCTTTCCTGTACTGATGTTGAAATAGGAGACTCCCGAGCTGTTATGAGCACAGGTAAAACAAAAATGTCTGCTAGCTATGTGTTTGCAACAACCTGGAATTATTAATGATGTTAGAGCTGCATCTCAGAGCCCTGTACTGCAGCTGTGATTCAGCATGAACATTACATGCCTGGTCCTGGGGTGGGGGAAGAACTGCTTCATCTTTACCTGCTGGCTGAGGACCCATGAAAGACAGAGCTTGTTCTGTGTAGGAGGGGATGCTGTCACTCTGGCACTGTGATCAAATGTAGAAGCTTTATGCTTTCTGGTGGAGCAGGGATGCAAGCAGCGCTAATAACATGCACATATGAACAGGGAGTAGCAGGCTGCAGGCAAAAGAGAGCGCCAAGGGTCTGAGATTGCTGCATTTGATATCAATCAATGTGTCAGATTTTAGCCTTTGTCTCTTTCAAATAGATGTTGACAGTGTAGTATTGTCTCACAGGGGCTCAGCTTGGCCAGTCCTAGTGTGCTACCTGGTTTCTTTCAGTTTGGTTTGCAAATAGTGGGCTGTATTTGGACTCCTGACTTGCACAGCCTTCTGTTACTGCAGCAACTGCACTGCAGCCTTTAGACACTGCTGTCAACAGCTAAACCACAGTGCTCCTGCGCTCTGCTGTTCATTGGCCTTTATGGATCCCCTTAACATATGGAAAATGCAAAAGTGCCACCGCTCTTTAGCACTATGGTAGTATCTACAGCGTGCCGGAGGCTTAATTGTATGGGAGGGGGCACCAGGAGAAGGGCTGGCATTTAATATGGTGATGGTGCAAAGCAAATATTAATTCTGTTCAAACCAGCTGCACCTTCCAGCAGTCTTTTGATGGCAGGGAGCAAGGCAATGTCAGTGCTGCTTGGGGCAGCAGGTACGAATAAGATGTCACACTTCCCAATTCCCAAAGGAAAAAGGTGGTAAATATATTGGGTTCTGTTGAGGGGCAAGGGAGGAGATGCTATGTGCTGTGTAGTCTTTTCTGTTCTCCCCTCATTCTTGTTGAGCTTCCATGTACTTTATACTCTCTGTATGGCCCATTTTAAAAATTTTTATTTTAATGTGTGCAATATTTAACATGCTAATAATTCTGAGAGTACACTCATAGTTTTAAATGTTGATCTGCTCACACATGGGTAATGGTCCTCTGGTTCCCACTCATATCTAAACATCTTCCTTAAGGTAAGGGTAAAGCAGTAGCTGATTGTTACACCTTCTTTTGTCTGGGGCTTAATTTTGCTATCTCATTATTCTGAGGAATTTTTCTTGAGAAAAAATTATACATGTTTTGGGTCAATGATGTCAGTACAGGAGGCTGTGAAGCTGCTATGAAGGAATAGAAAAATCTCTTTATGAGCGTGAATTGTCAGTGATGTACAGTATCTATTCACACTCTAAAAGATTGAATTAAAAGTGATAATTATGTGCTGGTTTTGCTGCTTAAGTGGTTTAATGCCATTATGACTGTGCTACTTAATGGAAAAGCTTAGAATCAGACTAGCATGGGAATACTAAAAATTTTAATGGAATTCTGCTCAAGTCATTCTTCCTATTAGGAAACAAACCCACCAAAATATATAACTAAGGCTTCGGATTCAATTATTAATCCTCTCTCCTAATTTGAAGAGCAAAATTATCGCTTAACAACAGTTCCCTGAAATAGAATTTTAATGATACTAGTCATCTCATAGTTGAACATGATTTTTCCTGATCAGAACAAAGGTAGAAGATTTTTAGTGCTGCTGAATCAGTTTTAATTATTAAACCTAAGCAGTTAAAAAGATAGTGTCAACAGCATGTCTTGAACATCTGTCAAAGAAGCTGTCAGAAATGTTTCCAAAGAGTTCGTGTGTCACCTGGCTTCTCTGCATGAGGAAAAGGCTTTGGAATATGGTAATTGGAATGGGATTGTTGAAATAATGTATTGGAAGAGGACTATGCCATACGCTTGGAAGGATTCTTATGGGCTGATCCTGACATTTTATAGTTGTAAAATAAATCTGATGGGCTTAATTGTAACGTGGTCCTGTCTCACCATGGAAATTAGCAGTAGTTTAGGTGAAGTGCTTGTTTTGGCTGTGAAGTGAGAAAAGAAAGAAGACTGAACAGTTTTCGGTCATGCTTTTATAGGCTGGTGCTAAAGCAAATGGATTGAGGTATTGAATTGATGTAATTTGTACTCCTTGAATGTGGATGGAAGTATTCATGCCTTATAGGGAGGTTCTACTGGTTACAACTGCTATTGCGAATTCAGAATCAGAAATAATCCCTTGTAGAAGCTCTGCAAAACTTCTCTAGGAGGAATAAAGATAAAGGTGGGAAGACCCAGTTCAAAAAACCCCTTCTCTTTTCATGATTAGCCACATATTTCCAGCTGTTCAGGCATCTGATTATTCCCTGGGATTTTTTACATCCCCTCTGAAGATGTTATAAACTCAGGGGAGAATTTTGCTCTGTGGCCTTAACTTCCAAAGCTGCTTTGTTCCCAGTGTCTCCCAGTAACTATTTGTGCTTTTTGATTCCTATTCTGTAAAACTAGAGTTAGCAGTTATTCTACAGAATGGATGTTATTTGGGACAACAATGTGCCAGGAGCAACTTCCTGACATGTCTAAAAATCAAGTTACCTCTTTAGGCCAGCAAGATGTCAGTCCTTTCTCACTGCTAGTGTTTTGGTGTTTTATAGGACATGAGTCCAGTTGATACTGACCAAGAGGCTTGTTTGGTCTGACAGTAGTAGTAAACTTTTGGGCACGGAATTTTTCATTGACGTGTTTTTGACGGAATATCCCGTGTTACAGTGTCATAACTGTTGTTGCCAATCTGTTTAGATTATTACATATTTTTCCTTTTCCATGTATTTGCATTTTGTTTTGCCTCTTTTCATGCTTTAATGACAAATAAAAAAGTGTAATAGACTCCTGTTGTAAATTCCTAAGGTCTTTCTAATGGAAGTACTGGGACTTCTTTGCAGTTGTATTTGGTTTTCCTGACTCACAGCAGGAGCACAGAGCAGAGTCTTAAAACTATGAACAAATATTGTGAGGCTGAATTTCTTTCCCTTTGAAATTGAGAAATCGATACAAGTTGGCAGTAATGCTGATATGCAAACCAATGTTTTAGAAGACTGAATCTGAGGTTCACAGACGTTTTTGGGATCAATGGAAAAGTTGCTGCTTCATTTTCTGCTATGTTCTCAAATTTTCTGTCAGCAGTAGCTAGGCCAATTGTGCGAGTTTCTCTGCTGATTTTTTCTGGCTGGAAGTCCATCAGGAATACCAGCCATGATCAACATTCATATAGGTCTTAATACTGCTCCTCCTCCTCAATTTGAAGTAAAAGGGAAGTTGAAGTGCAGGATCAAGCCCTTAATTTGTTACTTACACTTGATTTGAAGCTTAGGGTCCAGTGTCAAGCTCAAAGGGTAACAGAATAACTCAGGCCTGTGAACAACTCATCATGTTAGACAGAAAGCAATTTGGTCCAAGAGGCAGCGTGATGGAACATTGCCACTTCCTTTCTCTTTTGGTACTTTTCTGCATTCTCAATCCTGTCAACAGTCTCTTCATCCCTTTCTGCGAGTAACTGGGCTTCCTTCCTGAAACCTTCCCAAATTCAAACTGCACTTGCCAATAATTTGGTATTTGAGTTTGATACAAAACTTTTCAAAGGAGCTTCACAGACACTAATCAGGGTAAAAATGCAAACCTAAAATCTGTCTTATTGTAATGTTTCCTTTGGAAACCATTTAATTTCTTACAAGCACACTTTGGCAGATGATGTGGCCCTTATAGTAATAAATCGCAGGAACATAAGACACTTCACTGCAGCTGCAACATGGCTAGTTAGGATCCTATTCAAGAAAAAGGCTTAGGCAGTGTATTTTCTTTCCTATACTCTGCTCTACCATTTCCCCCCCTTATAGATCAAGTGAAAAGACTCTCAGAATGCTCTTATAATTGTCTCCTTAGAGTTATAATCTGCAAATGCTTTTTTTCTAGAAGATAAAAATACCCAAATCTTAATGGGGCCTTTTTAAATGGCACATCATTAACTCTCCAACCTCCTTCACGGTTTTGTAAATCTCTTTAATAAGGGTGAGAAGAAGCTTAGAGAGGTCTCTTTGATTAAAGGTTTGACCTGGAATTACTTTGAATTTGTATTATGGAGTCAGCAGGTTTACTGTGGTAGTCTTAACAGAGAATCTTTTGAAGTACTTTGCAGGTAGAGCTGTAAAGAGATTAAGTATTATGTAAAACTTGCTAAAAATGCAGCAGAACCAGTTAAGCATCAGAGTGCTATGTTGAAAACCACATCCGTAGAGCACTGGGAACAAGCTACCTTGCTAGTTTAAAGCCTGAATTGGCAAGTGTTGTGAGTGATGTTATATGGCAGAATTTCAAGAAAAGGAGGCTGGATTCGGTGATCCACGAGGTCCCTGCAGCCCTATGCCCAGGGTTCCTGCATGGTTATAATGGCTAAAAAATAACAGTTTGAAGAAATTACTCAAATCAGCACAAAATATAGCCAGGACAGTGAGTTTTATGGAACTTAGTGTGCTCAGCGCTTCATTGCCTTGCATGACTTGGCTCAAAGGAAGTGATCAAGGATACAAAAGCCTGTGAGGCCTTTTAACCCTACTCATTTTGAGCCTTATGAGTACAAGCTTATTAGAAAGTGATGTTCCCCTCAAGGTCACCTAACTCTCTGGTAACAGATTTGCTTTATTTGTCAATGGTGACCCTATAATTCTGACTAATGGAAATGCTTCTCTGTAGGATGGATGGCTTTGATTCTCCCTGCTATAACTTTTTATAGGATCTCTAAAAAGCTTAGGCAAAACTTTCAGTATGGGGCAGTGAGTCCACACTGGATTTATTGTGCAATATTTAATGGCTAACTTCAGGAGTATTTGGGAGCAGAACCATCCAACATCTATAGTAGTCATGGTATTTCAAAGTCTCAGAAAGGTCAGATTTTCTTTGGCAATGTCATTTTTATTTAGTTTTTGCTTTTGTAGTTGGACTTGGCATGAATATACTGACAACATTCCTATAACTGCCAACTAAGGGCAGGAAATTGCAGCATACGGAAATCAGCATAGGTAGCCTTTGCTTTGGAAAGTCTGTTTACCAGGCCCCTATGCTGAATTTGAGCATGATGGAGCATGCCTTGTATGTTGCCAAATTTGCAAGACCTGTAGCAGAGCCATAATGTTGACAGTACTATTATGAGGTCAGCAGGGGAGCTCAACATTAATTTGATTGCCCGTTCTTCCTGGTTTTGCAGAAATGCAAAGAGTGTATGTAGAGCAACAAGTATGTGCACATCTGAGATACTCATTCACTGCATGGTGACAGCTGATGTCAGCTGAACTGCCCACAAAAGCAACACCATCATCACTAGCAGTGATGTTATTTTTCAGCCTTTCAGACAGGACTTTCCCTCCGTGCTTCACCCAGCCTCTGCTGCTTTGCTTTTGCCAAGGTGTCAGGATATGTTCTTGGAGACATGCCTTGTGCTGGAGGTAGGCTTGTGAAGCACTGAGGGAACCCTGGTAGTCTTCTTGTCTCTCCCACCTGCCTGAGGTACAGATCCATCCACAGCCATCCAGGGCAGCTCCTCCCCTAGACACATAGGGCAGCTCCACACTGGCTATCTGCGAGGTGGAGGGGGAAGTGCTGCTACTGGGGAAGGCTAAAAGATAAGGAGAGGGGAGTGTGTTTTATTTTCCCAATTGCTAGAAGAGAAAGGCTGTTCAAAGAAGAGCCAAGCTGGAGAAGGGAAGCTGGAAGGACCCCCAGAAGGAGTGAGCAGAGCAGAGATGGTGAAAAATAGAACATGAAAGTGGCACTGCAGAAAGCTCTTTTAACCTTAAAGAAAAGTGAAAGGTCTTTGTGGCTGCTGAAGGAAGGCCTTCTCGCTGACTGCAGGGAGGGTGTTTTGGTCAGTTTTCAGGCAATGTTAAAAGTAGAGATTTCTGTTGCTCTGATGAAATGTTCTTTCCTTGCTGCAATGATAGCACTAAAGACATTGCAAATGAATTATTACGCTCTTGTGTATGACACGTGCGCATCCTCTCCCAGAACAACTTGGTGGCTGATTGTAGACACATTTCTCTGCAAGGTGTTCGATGCTTTTAGTCCCTCCTGAGGCTGATGACAGAGTAGGCGTCAGCTCTTATCAGAGCCCCTTAGCATTCCCTTAGAATAAGTCCAATTTTTACAGACTCTGGGGAAACCGAGTGCTGATATGTTTAGGTGATTCTGATCTGATTAGGTGGCAGCAAAGCTGAAATACTGTTGAGGGAAGCAGTGCTGCAAAATTGCTTGAACGAGAAAAGTATCTGAGGTGATCCCAGAAGTTTAGCTGGTATTCAAAGCACAGCTCAGTTGGGTACACTCAGAACATCTGGTGGGACAGGGTAGAAGACACGGTAGAGGATGAGCAGTGCTGCATTCAGAGTACTGCCAGATGCACTGTAGGCTTCCTGCATGCCTCAAAGTTTTTGGATATTTGAAGTTTTGTTACTGTTCCTTTGGAAGCAAGATGGTAGATATAAACTCCTTAAAGAGCAGTAGTATTGTACCTGCCTACATGTGTGGCCAAATAGGGTGGTTCAGCAGCAAGTTGATCCAAGTAAAGCATTTCACTCATTTTGCTGTAGTTCTGGGATGCATTTCCTTTATGATTCCTCAGCAACCTGCATACATCCTCCTGGAGAGAGAGAAGTGAATATTCCTGCCTGTGACAGCCTAGCCTTTTTTTTTTTTTTTTTTTGGAAATGCTACTGCAGTGTTTAAAACTACTCAAATGCCAGATGACAGGAGCCAGGACAAAACCTTAAGTCTCTGTGCAGTGCTGATGTGACTGGTGGGATGGTCTGATGGTCATGAGATGAAAGGACTCCAGGTCACTGTTGCCTTTTGTCTCAGTGGGGAGTGCTGTCCTTCGTGCTGGGTTTGATCCAGTTCCAATTAATAGGATGAAAAACATCCACAAAGTTTTCTGTTATATTTCTATAGAGATCCTTAGTGTTTGTTGCTGGTGTACGCAGTGCTACTAGTGAAGTCTTCACGCACATCAGCAAGAGCAGAAGATGATCACATCGTGTTAGGAAAAATTCAGTGTCTGGGACATGTACATTCTGTGACTTATGCTCCACAACCCCAAGATATTAGGGCCATTATTAGCCGTAAGATAAGCAGGCAACGGCTGCTTGAGCCATCCTGTAGTCCCCAGCTGCCTGTGAGATCAGGCCTTTGAAAG
Source organism: Nycticryphes semicollaris (assembly GCA_013400055.1). Taxonomy (NCBI): domain Eukaryota; kingdom Metazoa; phylum Chordata; class Aves; order Charadriiformes; family Rostratulidae; genus Nycticryphes; species Nycticryphes semicollaris. Next base: position 1,089,283 of record VXBJ01000046.1, read on the forward strand.
AAGGAATACGTGGATCCATGGATATGATGTTGCTGGAGGACATTACCGGTGTATGGTGACAGACTGGGGCTAAGCATGGACTGCTTTTCTCATGCTGCACATGGGGTAGTTTGCTTGTACTGACATTTTGCTCATTTTTGTTAGGAAGTTTCAAAACAGTAGCAGAATATCTAGGGGGCTAGTGCTGAGGCAAGTCTACCTGCTTTCCAGGTGAGGGCATTATTCACCCCTTCCCTTTTTTAGGCATGTAATCTTTTGGTCCTCCGAATCACCACCTCTTTGGAAATACCTTCCTCTTTTACCTTGTATTCTCCTGGGGGCTAGAGTACAAGCTCATATCTTTGTGTACTGTGTCAAAAACCAAAGCAGGGTCTGTGTGTGCCCCTTCATGCACACAAAGCTGGAATAGGAAAAATAAAAATACTACCTTCTATTCCTTGGAGCTCTGACATCTGTCTCCTATTCTCTGACTTTTATACTATGCCATTTCCTTGTCAATTTACTGGGTGGGTAGGAGCCTTTATTGCTTCCAGTATTTAGATAGAATGAAAACTATTGCTTAAATGAATAGCTCCTGAAATTGTTTCCTTGCTGGGAATCATTAATATGCCATATGGATTCAACTCATGTATCTGATCTAATATCGCACCCAGAATTGCTAAAACTATTTTTTTGAACCCTCAACCCTTTATTGGATAGGAGGGGATGATTTGTTTTTTTTTTAATTTTAGTAGCTGAGGTTTCAAATGTATATATGCTGCAGTCATTCAAGGTGTCACATTTAGGCATCTCCTCCCAGAGTGTTAGATACCTTGTTCTCTCACCAAGGATCTCAGGACATTGTGCAAAGTTATTCTCAATTCAAATGTGAGGAAAAGGAGGCATAAGAAATGTCCAAATGTGTCTTGGAGAGCTGAGAATAGAGCTGTCCTCTGGCTTCTACCAGACAAGCCTCTTCACTTCCCTGTGCTGGTGGTCCAGAAACTGTATTGCTGAGGAATAGGGCTTGCTGGAGCACTCAGCCATCACTGGGAAGTTCAGCATGAACTGGCTGGAGTAGCTTACATTGGGAGAATTGGAAAAGGCTGAAATAGAAATGTGGAGTAAGGACAAGAGATTGCAGCTGATGGAGATTTGAAGGCAAGTGGTTGACAGCGCTCTCTCAGCCTACTGCAAATGTGGAATTAAACATACTGACTTTAATCACCTTCCTCAAGCCTTTCTGATGTATACTTGCTACATGCAAGGAAATAGTTGCTCTGGCTCAGCTGACAAATGGTAGTTCATTAGGATATGGTAATTGAATTGCTTGTGACTGTCTTTCTCCACTCTTAGTATGTGAGAAAGAAAAGCATTCTAAATTGTAAGAGAAACAATCTGTCCTGATTTATGCCACCAAAAAAAAAATCCCAGAGGAAGATTAATTCCAAGAAACAAAAGTGTCTATTAACATAAATGACTGTTAGCTATCGTGAGCATTAAACTTAAACGTATCTATTTTCTCCATGTGGCGTCACAGTTTTTCGTGCAGAGGGTTGAGTGCTACATTAAAATGAATGAGGAATAGTGGAAGCTTTATGGCTCAGCCAGGCATTGAAATGGTACCGGTTCAGAAAGCTTGACAGATGAGACAGGCTTGAGAAAAATAGGTGAATCAAAGCTGTAGTTAGAAAACCAACTCAGCCCCAATACACCCATTTCTCCTATGGTTTAGTAACGATACTTCTGTTGATTTACTTGCCTCACCTTGTCTCAGGAGATAAGATCTATAACAATGATAGAGAGCTCCTTTTTGAACTTACGTGAACTCACTCAACAAGGGGATTAAAATTGGATTTCAGCTTAGTTGCTCTCCTGCTGTCTAGCATCAGGAAGTGTGTTGTGAGCAGGATAGATATCTCGCTTGGTATGTGCCTGCGTGTCCTTGAGTATTGATGGGCTACATAGATGCCTCCCATTTTTAAGGCAGGGTCGCTCAGGCTGCAGCTTGGAGGCTTGTTGTGGCTGAACTGTCCCTCTGGGAGCTGCTCTCAGGCCACATGGGCTGTTCTGGTACCAGCCTGCTCCTGCTCTCTGCTGTCACTGTGTAACTCTGCCATCTTGGCTGTGGGAGGACAAGGTTGTGCATTTACAGTTGTCATTCTGCGTCCTGCCAGGCAGCCACAGAATTTGAGCCAAGCTCTGCAGCAAGCCCAGCGTGTCTTCCTCAGCTGAAGAAGCTACTCTTAGGCACTTGCAGAGCAAAGCAAATATGCTTAGGAGGTGTCAGGGTTGTGTGTGTGTACTGTCAGCCTAGTGTGCTAGTTTAATTGACTGCATCCTGGTAGTAAAAGGACTAGATGAGGCTGCAGAACAGCTGCAGAAGTGTTGCTATAGGAAAGCATTTCAAAGCAGACTATATGCATTCACTGCAGCTGGCAGAACTTAAGGAACAAAAGTTCTTTGGCTTGAAGATGGTCACAATGGTACTGAAACATAAAAAAGTATGACAGAAACCAGTCTGGCCAAGCAGCATATTTGTGATACTGCTCCATATATCATCCTTGGTACCATTCATCCAAAGGCTGGCAGTTCTCTATATTGGCTGTACCTGATTTTGAGAGCTGTTTGCTTCTGATTGTCTCCACTGGAGCATAAAGTAGGTATATGGAAGAGTTGCTATTGGATCTGCTTTTAGATAGACTTAAAAACTGAAGAAAATGAACCTTTTCCTTGGTGGAGAAGCTAATGTGATAGGAGATTGATCTCTAAAGCTGAATTGCTTTCCACCTGACAGAGTGATCAGTAAACTGGTGTCTTGATTACATTTGCTTTTAAGCAAATACCTTTTTGAAAAAGGAAAGTAAAATAACAGCTAGCTAGCTTCACGCTGTGAAATGGGTGCTGCTCTTTCCAAAACTTGCTCTCAACATTTCTTCTTGTGAGCCAGCCCCAAGGGCTGGATTAGTACACTGTTGCAAGCCTTTACAACATACAAGCAAAGCAGACCCCAGAGGAGCTGACTGTTTGGGGAGAGAAAGAACTGTCTGAAAGGTTAATCTTTTGTTAAGATATAGGTTAGTCTACTGCCTGTCATGTTTTAACTGCAGTTCCCTTCAAGCACACAGCTAAACTCTTGCCAGTAAGAGATCTTGTAAGCCATTTCATTCTGACTGCTTGATATCTGCTGCTGAAAGACTGATGCTAAAATCCCATGCATTAAGATACACTGGAAAACTAGCAGTGTGATGCAGAGTAAACTGCAGTGTTGTATGCACATGGCTCTTGGCACAATATTACTCTTGGTCTGTGAGGAGGATTCCCACAAAGTAAATTAAAAGATGCACAAAATTTCCCTATTCAAAGTGTGTATTCTACCTCTGTCAGCTCTGCAGTGCTTTCTAAAATTCCCCAAACCAGATCTGTACATGGCCCCAGCTGAACAAAATCAACTGGTGGGAGATTTCTTAAAGAAAACACTGGCTGTTGTACCACTGTACTGCAGGAAGGGAAGGACTCCTGCTCTGAAGTACTGGCTCTACTCCTCCAATTTCCTAATCATGCAATTAGAAGGAGTTAGTATTGGACTACAGTCCCTGAGCTTGGCCTCTTCTACATCTTGAAATGATGGTTTGGAAGTGGAAAGGACCAGGGTTGGTTTTCTTGCTGTAAGACATTTCTCTTACCTCTAGAGGCTGAGTTGCAAGTTGCATGGATAGAGGGGCTGTGGGTGACAAAGGGTGACTGTATTGGTGAGGCCATACGGGAGTTTGGAGTAGTTCCTACAGCAATTAACCCAGGGCATTGCTGTGTCCCATTGGTCTGATTTGCTCTGGGTGGGTTGGGGTGGTGGTGGAAATTACCTCAGAAGACACAGTGGACAAGACACAGTATTTTATTTTAAGACCAAATTTTTGTAAGTACAGCTAATGGATTGAATGTTTGATGTAAAGCCTACACAGGTTACTCGGTGAAACTGAAATAACATCATGAACCTTACCCTTAACAGCCTCCTGGTTCAATAGTGGCCCTGGAAATAAAAATCTGTCTTTTTGAGTTCTACCGTATGCCAGGCTGCATGCTGTGTGCTCTCACAGCACTCCAGTACCAGAACAAGTGCCCTTTGGCAATGGGATGGAGTGTTAGGCAGTGAAAAGGATGGGTAGAAAACCTCTCTTGGCCCTTGCTTCCTTTCTTCTTGCCAGATCAAACAAGTGACCCTCAGGCTTGGGAACACAGAAAATACAGGGAATACAGAAATACAGAAAAAGAGCAGGTGTGTACAGGTCAAACCTAACTATTCTAGATGGAATAGGGACTATCATGGTTGACTGTTTTTTCCTTCCTTCCTTCCTTCCTTCCTTCCTTCCTTCCTTCCTTCCTCCCTCCCTCCCTTCCCTCCTACAGATGGGTTATTTTGTTTTGACTCCAGTTATAGCTACACNCCTTCCTCCCTCCCTCCCCCCCCTCCTACAGATGGGTTATTTTGTTTTGACTCCAGTTATAGTTACACCTGTTTCTGAACAGAGATGTTTGTTTTTATATCTGGGAGCTGAGGCTTTTTGTAGACGATGAGTTATAAAGTGCTTAATTAGGAGGGTGGAGAGCAGCTTGAAATGAAACCTACACCTTCCCAGTGAGAGTGGCATTGTGCTTCTCAGCTGTACACACTGTATTGATTAATTCACGCTGCCTTGAAATGCTATTGTGCTAGTTACCTTAGGTCTAGCAAATGGTGTTTTTATAATAAAGCACAAAGGGTATGAAATAATAAAACACAAAAATAATCACTGTGCTGGAGGAATAGAAAACTCCATCTTCTTAAAAAATGTACAAAGCATCTTTTTCTGTGCGATTGGTCAGTGCAATTGTAGGGTAGCACATCACAGTGAGTGTTCTGCTTGCTTCCATCTGAGATGAGAGAGAGAAGGCTGTCACTGAAATGAAAATGAGAACACAGTGAGGGTACTTAAGCTACTCCAGACTCCATCAACATAATGAGTAAACTTAGACAACAAGCAGTATATCAGAAAAGAGTACAGATTACGCTCTGCTTGAAGAGGGGGGAAGAGGGAGCCCTTGCTTATGCCCCAGAAAAACCACACCAAAACCAAGCCCAAAAATCCTGTTGGGCTATTTCTTGGCTCTTTCAAAAATAAGCAATCTAGCTTGCATCTAGCCTAATAAGCTGTTTTCTCAGAGGAAGGAAACCAAATCTATTAATATTAGTGGATTAGTGCTATGGGCATCTCTATCTTGTGGCATATTCACCGTAAGAAGAATCTTGGGGGGCGAAGGAAAAAACAGGAAGAAGGCTGTTGTCCTTGGCAATATTCTGGTTGTCTCTATAAAATAAATCCGTGATGGAAAACATTTATTCAAACTGCCTGCAAGAGAGGATCAAAACTATTGTATCATACCCTGTGAATGAAGGGGGTGAAGAAAGGGTGTGCAGGTAAATGATTTAATTGGCTTCGAAACAGCATTTCTTGTAGCAGCAGAAATTGTCAGCTGCTAGCCAGAATTCTTATTTGCCTTTATATAAAACAGAAAAAACCCCCCCTTTTCTACCACTTGAATGGCTCCCAATGTATCATTGTCTATTTCGTACTCACCAAGTACTTCTACAAGCTCTGAGTAACTTCAGCTACAAAACACCAAAAGAACAAAGTTAATATTTGCTCCCTAAAATTGGGATGGTCTCAAGCCCAGTTAATTTTAAATTGTACTTCTTAGAGCTGTTGCTGTCTTACAATTCCAGTTGACAACAAGGGTAACTGGAGAAGCTTCTTGTAAGAGAGGATTGAATCATATTAGGTTGAGGATCGTGCTGTGCTGACTCAGCTACAGCCTTCAGCAGTGGAGTTACTGAGCTGAGAGCAAGGAGAGGAGACTTTGTCTCTGTCTGCACCCGCATTTTCCAGAAAGCCCTAAATGATTTGCCAGGAATAGAAACCAGGTCTGTGAGGTGGTAATGATCTTTCTTCTCTGTGTGTGTATTTTTGAGATGAATACATGCTAAAACTAATGTAGCTGCCATAAAAATTAGTAAAAATTACCCTGCTTGAAATAAAAGTGTCAGACCCACTTGTGGTTATTTAAGAGGAAAAAGTCATCATGTGCTGCATTAGAGATGAAGCCTGTGCAGAAGAGATTTGTAGGAGACTGTCTATTCTCTCTCAGTGCAGCACTGGTGGTTACTCAGGAGCACAGCTATTTAAAATGATACCTTGATGACTTCATCAAACTGCAAGTTTTTGGAATACAAAGTATAGACCAGAGAGAAGTTTGGGTTTTTTTAGTATACTCTTAAAAAGTCAACAATCCATCCCTTCCTGATATATGTCCTTGACTGCGGGAACAAATGGTGCTGTAACTACTCTGAGTCCCATTTTAGTTTAAAGAGGCAAAGTATTTCTCTAATTAAAAAGAAATTGGGATTATTTGTCTAAACTTTTCTGTGTAACCTGAATTAGACAAGTGAGGGTTTGGGTCCCAATGTAATAAGCATGCAATTGCAAAAATCAATGCATAAAACAGAGCCCAGAAGAGAATTATATTTAACAGGAGACAGAAAATCAAAACAGATTCCAAACAAATTAGAAATTAAGACTGCAGCAGCTTGAACCGTGTTTGCCTTATGGGGAAAGATTATTAATGTAACTAAGGTGATTTTTTTATGCCAAAACTCCCCATCAGAAGTATTTGCCCATGCCATATCTCTGTTTTGTGACTTAATACAGAATATGGGTAGCAGATGAACAATGGTAAAATGACAAGAAGATAATTAAAGCTTTACTTTACACCATGTTTGAATTTTAAAGATATTGGGAATTGCTGATACAGGTTCTAACCATTTGAGCTGTAGCGATATCACAGAACAGAGGCAATATAGCTTCTAGTCTAGAGAAATATCTCATGTGTCCCAGATCTAATAAAGTATATTGGATCCTTAATTTGTTTTAGAAAAAGATCCAAGTGCTTTGCATTTGTTTAACTTAATCCAATGTCAATAGTTGCTAAAATGAAAGGGCTCTGTCTTGTGTGTCTCAGAGAAAGACCTACCAAATATGCAGCTTTTGGAAGAGAATGTTCACTTGTGTTTATAATAGTATCCAAAACAATGAGAAGACCATCACATAGGTTCATGTAATTTAAAAAGCACTGGGAGTCTTTTAACTATTCACTAGCTAAAAAAATTGTAGGAAGGGAAGGTTCATGGGAGACCTCACTGCTGTCTGCAGCTGCCTGATGGGAGAATATGGAGGAGACAGAGCCAAACTCTTCTCGTAGGTGCACAGGGATGGAGAGCAATGGGTGCAAGCTGGAACAGAGGAAATTCTGGTTAATTATAAGGAAAATATTTTTTACCACAGTGGTGCCTAGAGAGGTTGTGGCCTTGGAGGTGTTCAATCCTCAGCTGGATGCAGCTGAGCAACCTGCTCTAATTGACCCTACTGTGAGGGCGATGTCAGGAGAACCCTTCCAACTCAATTCATTCTGTGATAATATGATTTTTGAGACCAGAATTGGGCCTTTAACTCTTGAACTAATGTATATTATCTCTAGTAGCACTAATATAGATATAATCTCTTGACAGTCTGTAGCAGCTGAAATGGCTTGAAGGCATTTGACTTGACAGTATGTATAGCAAAATCATTTGCACCTGGGTCAGCATGTGTCAGGCAGTTTTTCATGGAGTCTAGAAGTAAAGAAACAACCATGGGATTATATCTCTATTTCCCAACATCAACCTAGTTGAAAATAAAGGGAGTTAAAATGCTCATTTGTGGTGCTGAAAAATAATAACTGGAAAGATTAACCTATTCTAATAAAAAAAAAAAAGAAGAAAAAAGAAACTAATTCAGGATATGTCAGCATGATATGAAGTTATTTATGTGTCTATGCTACAGTAAGAGTAAGAACAACTTCTATGTTGGAGATTGACAGTGGGATATATTTTACCCTAACATTGGGTTCCAACACAGATCCATGTATTTCCCCAGTGCTTTCCTTCAGGTAAACTGTGTTGTTATGGCCAGTGTTTTATGGACTGCTGTGTTCCTAGGCCCAGTTTTGCTGCTCACCTTCCTGATCCTATCCTGTTTCTGGGTGCTAGCATCTATTACTGAGGAGTGCGTGCTTTTTATTTCTATTGACTGTCCTGTTTTGAGGCCCTGTCAGAGATTTTTTTCTGTCTGAAGCAGGTGAATGAGCTCATACAAGATCAGCTGTTCTTTACAGCTGTCCAGCAGTCCATTAAATATCTGCTCTGGGTACTTGAGTTCCATTTGGATGGATAGTTTAGAATGTATTTGGGGCACTTAAGCACCTCTGTCCATTTTCTGCCTTGAGTTACTGCAGCATTCTTTAAGCCTGCTCTTTGTTTCATTCATCTTGCAAAAGAAAATGTTTAATGAGCCCCCCTCGTGATTTTCCAACTGTTTGGCTACAAACTGTCATTTCCAAGAGGATATATTAATGGTGCTGTTATCTCTTGATCATGTCAATATTAATGCATGTATGTGCTGTTTCTGCCTCGTTCTCACATAATTACAAGCCTGTGTTTGGCAAATGAGGATATGTTTGCTTTCTTGATTTAGAAGGTTCTAAGGAATTTTTGCATGCTTGGTAGCACATAACTTATGAAAAAAACTAGTTTAGAAAAGAAGCCCAGCAGTAGAGGTGCTAAGCATTTCCCTAATACTTTTCTCTGATGGGCAGAAAGCAGTTTGTGAATGCTAATGAAATCAGTTTTGCATTACCCCACCAAAGTGGCTGTGCATTATGCCTATGAGAAGGTGGAGGCTCAGTATGATTAAGTGACGTGTCTGGATTCATGTGGCTGCTGGGATTCCAGCATTCGCTCAGGTGTTGGCTTTCAGCACTAGACCCAAGAGCCAAACTGGCATACAGTACAGTGCCTTGGTATTCTTTTCTCTTCTGGTAACTGCTGTTTTGTGTTCTAAAAGCTAAACTCTTGTTTAAACTAAAATGTCTCTACTCTTTATAGTTGGGGAGTTAATATTCAAAACACGAACTGCTTGTAATCAATACCTTATCCCTGCAGTCAGCCTGATATGATAAATATTACAGGTGTTTCTCCCATGATTAGTTCAAAAGTTTGTCATGAAGACTTGCATGACACCAATGAACTGTTTCTGCTCCAGTTAAATGAGGCAAGAAAGGAGCAAGTTGGGCACATTAGTGTGCTGGAAGAGACTGTACATGTCACATCTCACATCAGAGGGAATGAATGTTGGATTTTATGCAAATCCTCACTTCTTTCCACTCTGATCTCTGAGTCACAAAGGGAGGACCTGTCCCTTAGAGCAAACCAGTGGTGCCCCATCATTCAAATTCACCTGGTGGAGGTCATCCTTTAATGGTATTTTTTTCAGATGAGCCTTCTGATGTCTCTTCATAGCTCTTTGTTGATTGCATGTTTCAGACTAGCTTCTTCTATTGTAGCATTTGAAAAGAACCATCTTAGTATATTCTTTCTTATTGTATACTGCTGATTATTTTTTTACTAAAGTTGTTTCAGTAGCTATTATAGTACTTCTGTCATATTATAATAATATATGTCTGTATGGTCTTCAGAATTTTTTAAGCTTCACTGGAGGAACTAGGAAAGTTGGAAGGAGTTGGCTATGGAGCATCCAAGCACCTTCTTGATGTACTCATGCACTCCAATATTTAAACTGAAATAAAGCCAGTGAATCTGGTCAGGAAGTTTTGTTGACACATGGGGATGGGAATATGTACAGGGATCTGTTGGCTAGGCCCATTTTCAGTTCACAAAAGCCGTTGAGATGGTCTTGGAATCAGTGGTACTGCAGCTGCTTTACCAGTGCTGAATCCCAGCCAGCTTCAGAGCTGATACTCCTTTATACGCTACTCTGCAGAGAATGGTATAAATTAGACCCTATGTAAAAAGGCAAATTAACAGTTTAATTTAGTGGTTGGTAAGTACTCCTGAATCCCATGGTCTTTCCAGAATCTAATTCTCTAAGCACCCATATCAGTGAAATTACAATTAACCCTCAGTTCGCTGGCAGTGTTGCTGTATCTAGTAACTTAGGGCCATGGCAGCAGAGAGGAATTTGTGGAATTTTGAGGAATCTCTGGTAGTTTGAGTGGACAGAAGCAATCAGTTGTATGAGAGGCTGGATTGCGAAATGGTCTGTTGTGTGCTAAGCCTGGGGTGAGAAATGAAAGCATACTGAAAAGAACCAGCATGCCAGCAAGTGGCAACAGGAGTGTATCTAATGCTGGATGGCTTGCTGTGGGACAAGAAGAGACAGCAGATGGTCTCTTTCATCTGGTGCTGTTGTCCCCTGTGCTGATAGCAGGGTCTCTACAACCAAAAATCTGAATTTGAGATAATTCTTGACGCTTTGGGAAGGATTTCTGTTTACCTAGGCAAGAGGAGAGCAAGTGACTTTTGTCAGAGTTAACAAAGTAGCTGTCTGAGGTTGGAGCAGAGCTGACTGGGTTATTTGGGTAGTGCTCTGCAGTTCCTTGTCTCAGGGTAGGAGTGCAGGTAGTGAGCAGAGCATGTGGCCCAGTGGCTGGCACTCCAACTTCATCCATCCAGGATCTTGGATTTCCTGGTGGCTGCACGCTACTCCGCTGCCCTTCCACCTCACTAAGTCCAGTAGCTTTTCCATGAAAACATGCCTGGAGCGGTCTGTTAATTACTGTTCATCTAAAAATGGTATTAATAGGCAAGCGTGTGCTTGTGCTTGTGTCTGTATGTGTGTCCTGGTAGCACAGCTGGGAAAACAGTTCAACACCAGCTTTTGATTTAGGATTTGGGGATGTACAAGCCTCCACAGAATGTGCTTTTTGTGATGGATAAACAGTGAGATGCATTTATATGGCAACTATTATGGCACATGATAGAGACTGGGGACAGTACTAAATTTTTTCCTTGAAAGGCAGCAAGCTCTAAGTTGTATTGAAAGACCTGGGAAATTTATGAATAATCTTCTATGGATGTGAGTTTTCTTGTGGTGTAAACCTCTCCTCCTGTTGCCTGGTCTGCTTACCTTAAAACTTTAGGTCACTTTTTGAAGCCTCAACTAATGAGGACATATGCACATAAAAGCATTAGACAGAAATTGGGTTGTGTCAGCCTTCTCACTATTGTAAAAAACCTTAGTAGTAATGGTGAAAATTGCAATGTTTATGGGGCTTTTTTTTTTTTTTTGTGGCAGAAGGGAGGCAAAGAGTACTTTTCTGTCTTAACAGCCTCACCCCTGGCAGAATCAGTTAAAATGGAAAGTCATTGCAGCGTGAAGATCAGAGCAAAGACTGTGATAGAGTGCAGCTGGTCCAAACCAGCCTTGATTAATCCATCATCTGTGATTCAAAATTAGTGGTGTAAAGTTGTTGAGGTCACTGCATATAGGACAAGGCTGATGGTGGTTATTTCTTGAGGGGCTGGGCTTTCACCCACATTTACACCAAGCCCTAAATGAATAATACTTCAAAAATGAAGGGAGACAGTGGTGTTTAGCAGGCTTATTGCCTTATTTCTGAAGTTACTTGAGCTTAGATCCTCAAGAAGGCAGATAGGGAACAAGTTACTACTTTTGGTACCTGTAAATCCTTACAGCTGTATTAACCCTGGAGGAGCCCATGTCTTCAGGAGTATTTGGTTTTTGTTACTGAACTGTCACAGGTGCCTGAAATTCTGCTTCTTGGCTCAGAGAGGGAAAAATCACACCTGTGGTGGGTAGCCTAGTCTCTAACTGAGGCTGCCTAAAATGAGGTCTATCTGCTTGTCTTGGTTTTGGCTACTGATCTAATAGGTATTTGTTAGGGCCTATGTAGGAGACTAGGCTCTCTGTCACCCTGTAAAAGCAGAAAGTTGTATTATGAGAAGACTAATATTGTTTACTTCCTTTATTTAGGAAGATTTGACCTATCTTCTGGGTCAGTGCTCTGGCTGCTGGACTAAATGCCCTTTGGAGAGAGAAACGGCTGGCTGCTGAGAGAAGAAAGGGTGAGTGTGATGTTTTTGCTCTGGGATCCAGGTACGTTGGATGAGGGAGGAATTGGGAATCCGAAATTATAAAAAATAGCATTAAATTGAGGGAGGGAGAAGGACTGCGATCCAGGTTGTTTTTCTCTGTTAGTACACCTTGGGTACTGTGCTCCTTTCTGGTCAGTGATTGTGGAACTATTGTAGACCAGCCTTACCCTTGGTATCAGCAAACATTGCTTTATCTTCTTTGTCCCAAGTAGCCTGATGCCAGAGGATCCTTCTTAGAACTGTATGCATGGGTTGCCTCAGGCAAAGAGGAATCTGAACCTGGGACTTCATGTGTTCTTGATCCTGGGGTTAGAAAGACTTCTTTATAGTGAAGTTTAAAGCTAGCACATTCCCTGTGAATCTGTAATTGCTATTTGTTAGCAAGGTTAACAGCTTTTGTGTGTCATAGAATCACAGAACCATTCTGGTTGGAAAAGACCCTTGGTATCATTGAGTCCAACCATCAGCCCTGCTTTACGAAGTTCTACCCTACACCATACCTAAATGACTCTTAAACATTCAGGGATGGCAACTCAACCATGGTGTCAGTGGAAAACATTGTAGGTAGCAATGATAACTGGGGGAAAGGTGTTGGTTAGTACAGAGAAGAAAGAACAGCAAACAGGGAAGCTGGTCCAAAGAGACTTCATTTTTGTTCAAAAAGTTCAGGAGACTTTTCAAGGTATGTGGGGAGGTGCATCTCCGCAGCTGAAACAGAAAGCATTTCAGAGAAATGGGATTTCTGTGCTCTCAGCACTTTCCACTGACAACCTTAAGAGGCTCCTGTTGTTTCTTGGGAATTCCCATTAATTACCCCTGAAATCGGGCTCATAACAAAGGAAAGCCCTGAACATTACAGATAACTAATAAACCACACAGGGAAAGAACATGGGAGGGAGTGGGGGTGTTATTTTTCTTCTGGGCTCCATACTGAGTAGTGACACTGGTCTTAGTGTGCCTTAACAATTGGGTTATGTTTCAGCTGAAGCCTTATAAGGGGCTCTGTGTTCAATGAATGGGCCTTTGTTGAAGGAAGGAGAACATCTACCATAGTGTTTGTGTGGTGCATAGGGACCCTGGGAGTGTAATTCAGGTGCCACACACTCCTTCTTGAGGCAAAACGACATTAAAATAAGGGGAGCTACAAAACTCAGCTGAGATGATTTGTGGTGGCAGCTTTCATTTCTTTCAGACTGGTACACTTCAATACGGTGTTGAAAGAACACAGGACTGTAATTAGTTGAGCGTAGTTCTCTGATAACTGCTTAAATTTTAATATCCTAAAAAGTGTGGTATTTTTCGTTCAAAAAGGAAGGTTTGTTTTTCATATTTCTATAGATCCTCATCTGAGAAACAGTCTGTTACACAGAATAAATTTCCTGAATGTTTTTCCAGTACTTGTTTGCTTTAGTAGAATAATTAGTACCGCAATTACTTATAAAGAAAAATGCCAGCTAACCAGAAAAATGCTTTGCAGGTCTTGGGCTCTTCATATGTATAATGCTACTATATACTTTATAAGCAAGGAGATCCTTCTGCATTTATTCTGAAAGGTGGTATCATGTTAATGAGCTGAAAGCTTCCTTAAAGCAAGACTTTAAGACAGTCAGAGCTGACTGAACTTGTAATTGCTATTTGCTGGCAGTGTGTGTCAATAACTTTTATATCTCTACAGAATATTGAATGGTTGCAAAACTATGCTATCGAAATAGAGCTGCAAATATATCACCCTTTTCCTCTACTCCATCTGCACATTGTAAATAGTGAAGGAAGGAGAACATCTAATACTAAACATGAAGACTCCTAAATGATAGGCATCAATAATTTAACCATTTATAATTTATTTATTCATTTATTACTTGTTGCACTATGGCAAAAATAAAAGTTTTTGTGTTTTGCTCTTTCGTATCAGTATTACTGTAAGGAAAAGTTTTTTTTTTTTAAATTTTATTATTTCTGCAGATTCAGTCCATCTACAGGCAACAATTTATCACAGAGAATGAACTAGTGTAGGCAGAGAACGGCAGCCTGAGAATTAGTCTGCTTACAAAATCCATGGACAGACAATCTCTAGAGCCTTCAGGACACGGGAGGAAAATATGCTTTTAGTTTGATAAGTAATTAGTAACAGTAGCCATCAGGAGTTTTATTGTGTATTATTTCTCTTTTTAATCTATAAAATAGCTGACCTAAGGTTTGTACTACATTTGGAGAAGAACCTGCACAGTTTGCATAATTCTCCTTGAAAGTGGCTACTGAGCTCAAAAGTGTGTCTTTGTAACAGTTGCCATCAAGGAGGGGCAAGGTGGGTTGCGGACTCCTCTGTACTCCTTAGAGAGTCTGTTCCTTGCAGTGTAGTATTGGGTAAAATCTAATTTAGTTTGTGTCAGAAGCAAGATACTTCAACAAAGAAGGAACCCGAAGATGTGTTATTCAGGATGTTCAGATTTCCTTAACCCATTGCAGTAATATTACATATAGGGTATACAAAGCACAGCCCCTGCTGTTGATACATTAATTAATGGTGTTGTTAACTTAGGGTGGGATGGACCTCTGGGGTGTCATCTGTTCAGAGCTGTCCCTCTTGGATCAGGCTGCTCAGAGTTATGTCTACTTGAGTTTTAAATATCTCCAAGGATAACGCTTCCCCACCCACCTGGCCCCTGTTCTGATGTTCACCTGCATGGTGAAATAAAAAAAAATAATGGTAATATGTAATCATAATTTCAAGCACTGATCTCAATTTGGTGTTTTCTTCAAACTTGCTGAGAATGTTCTCTGGTTTGTTTAAAAAGACTTTAAATAGCATTGACTTTAATAACTGTCTCTGAGAGGTGTTGCTGGTGGTGCCAGTTGGACTTGGTACTGTTGATCGCAAGACTGGGTTTTTTCACTGAAGCCAGTTATGCCTTGTTTATAGGATATAGGTAGTAGCTGATGACTTACACATTTTTCCATGCTGTGCATAACGTGCCTGAATGTGCTTCTTCTCTTGTTGGCCATCATTCCTCATTCCCTCCCTATTTAAAAAAGAAAAATGAATGGAGTGTTTTGATGAGTGTGCCACTTAGGAGCCATGCAATCAGAACCGATGCTGATATATCTCAAAGAGCAGCCTCTGGACTTCAGTAGTGCTGGCCTGAAGGACCTCTTTTCATTTCTTTTTCCTCTCTTTTAGAGAGCACATGCCATTCTTTGTGTTGTGTTGCTTGTACTTCAGGAGCAGCGGATCCTCAGCTTTCAATGGGTTTGGGATTAAAGTGTCACTGGGCTGCTGCTTTCTGTGTATGGCACTGGTGGGTCAGGGTGAACGTTGGACAGGCGTCAGGCAGACAGCACGCCCAGAATATCTGCAGTAATACCCACCATAGCTCTTCTTTTGACTCATTGCCTTGACTGCCTCCTGTTGTAGCTCAACTACTAATGAGGGCCCTAGGACCAATGATGGTTACAGAGCAGGGTTTGGGAATAGTTTGTATTAGCAGTAATGTACTTTAATTACAAATGAGCAGAGGTTACTTAGTTCCTGCTAACGTGAAGCATAACTTTGAATAACATGCTGGTGGTGGGTAAACAAGGTAGATGTCAGGGAGCAGCAAGGGCAGATGAACTGGGAGCCATGGAGGATGCTGAGCCAGGCAGAGCAGTGACGTCCTGGAGCTTATAAACACCTCCCGAACCCAGTGAGGGAGGCCCCAGCCAAGATATCTCCCAGATTTTTCCCTTGATGTGGCTCTTCCCAGCAGGTGGACCCCAGGTCACCAATGTGCCAGGTCAGATCAGGCCTTGCTGTGCCAGGGAGAGGTTGCAGAGCATCCTGGTGCACTTGGACCCTTGCATTACAGCAGCAGATGTGAGTCTCTTTAGCTTGTACTTCTGATACCTTATAGGTGCTACTGAAGATTAACAGAAAGGCTTGTTATAGTGTGGAGTGTTTTCTTATATTTGATGAAGGGAGTTAGGACCTGAAATTTAATGTGTTTTATCTAGAAACTTAATCAGCTGTAAGACTGGCTGTGCAAGACAGATCATAGGCTGTTAATGAAGATTCTTCCACTGTGTGTAAGACTTGAGGTGTATTGACAACAGGCAGAAATGAAAGGAAAATTTGTGTATTTCAGCTACAGATTTGATAGAAAGTGAATTAGAGAGCAGTAAATTCAGCCTGAGTGGGATGTCTAGACTATATTATATTACGAGAACCTTATTTCCAGACTAAGGCAAAAGAAAGGGGATAGTATTTACAAATCAAGAGACTCGGATCCATAGCCTTGTCTCCCTGACTGAGAGCAGGACCATCTGTTTCTTGCTAGTGTTTGCAAGTGTCAGCTTTTATTGCATTCCATCTTCCTTGCTGCTCTGAGAAAATTGGTTGCTAATTAATGAGGAAAACATCTCAGGATGTAATAAATAAACAGGGACCTTCCTTTAAACCTTATTGGCATTACTGAGATCTGTATCTTCTTCAGATGGCCAGCTCTTACCAAATGATGGTACATTTCATAAATAGCTGTTGTGCTCTCTGTGATCTTATCTGCTCTGCTTAGAAGGGCAGCTTGTTTGGAAAACAGATGGCCTTAAGTCATGGTTCTACTACTCTGCTGGCCAAATGGCAAGGCATGTCTTTTACTGCTTTCCCACTGTTTTTGTTGCCATGATGTTTTCATACTCGTTAAAAATACTGTGGGTTTGTTGGATTGCAAGTGGTTGCGTGTTCGTATTTTCAATGCCAACTGCCTCCTCTTTGTTCTATGCAATTACTAGTCACAAATTTAACGTGCTACTTATTTCTACTAAAGCATCTGGAAGATCAAATGTTATGTAAATGGAGTCTAATGTTAATCCTTGTTAAAGCACACTTATAAATGCCTTTCTTGTTCAAAATATTGCTGCCCAATGTTGCTCTCTGCTTATGATTTCCAGTTAACTTTCAAACCATCTGACAGTGCTTCTGTCCAAACCAATTTAATTCAAATATTTTAGTGATTTCGTGAGGCACAGTAGTGGATGTTTGATGAAAGTTAAGGTTTTGCATCGCCTCTGTTCTCCTCAGCTACTTTTTTTTAGTAATTTGATCCAACAAAGCAATCAATCTTCCTTGGCCCAATTTGTTGATTGGCTATAGTGCCATTGCAAGCAACAGAACACAATGTGGGATTTTCATCCTGGATTGAAGTGGGAATGTTTCAGTGACAGCTACAGGGTTGCCATCGCTTCTGCCTGGATGGAAAGGCATTACTGTGCAGGTGACAAAAATAGAAAAGACACATAGATGACGGAAATGCAGCACTCTGTACTGTGTCAGGAGGCAAAGCATTGTGTTGGTTCTGTTCCAAAGTCACCATGCAATGCTAAGGTATTGGTAATGATACAGTGGCTCAGAATGTGCCCTCAACCCTCTTTGTAGGCTCTCTATGCTAATTTCTCTTCTCTGGGCTTTTCATATGCCAGTCCCTGACTCAGTCTTTAGGTGCCATGGTAATAGATGTATTAAAGCACTTTTCCTAGGCAAAGGCAGCCAAAGGGGCTCTTCAGAGTTATCTGAAGGAGCTGTGATTCTCTAGGACTAACAGGAATCGGCCTGGCTGAAAACTAACAGCGTAACGAACTGGTGCTTAAAATTCAAGATGCAGCAACTTTGTAAAACCTAGACAAGGGAGCTTGTTTTCCCTGGTTGGAACACAGAACTATAACAAACCTCTGCAAATGTGAACTCTCTACTGCTCCTGCTCCCTGCCGGCGCAGTAATGTGCTTGCAGCTGGCTCTGTACTGCAACAATTGGCTTTGCTGATGTCCGTGGAGCTTCCCAGGTAGCCTGTCAGCCCTTTTACAGAGAAACCTGTAGCTCAAAGTGCCCCTGAGACCTCCTACATATCCTTCACTTCTGTGTGCTTCAAAATTAGCACAAGGGAAGTGGAGAATATGGGTTTATATGCAGAGTTTATAGTAGGCTAAATGGTCAAAGCTAGGAAGAGCCTTCCTATGTGGAAATACTGCATGAGGAAAGCTTTCTGAGCTGCTCTTTGCAGCTACTGGACTGAGAACGGGTGAGGGGAGAACTAGCTTGAAACCAGCGGCCTTCTGCTGTGTAGCTGGACAGTGTAAGGTGCTGCTGGTGTCCAGTTGGCGCCACGTGCCAGTGTGCGCTCTGCTTGCTCAGCCATACTGCCCTGCTGACCAAGCTTCCCTCTTCCAACTGGGAACCTGTCTCAAAGCGCTGCTGTTGCAGCTGTTCAGTGTGCTGCTTTGCAGCGATGGCCAGGCTGGAGCTCTGTGCATGCGTCTGAAATATTTCCTGCCGGGGCACAAAGCAAACCGCTTTTGGCGGTGTAATGCCCTGAGTTGGTGGGGAATCGCAGCACGGTTGAGGTGGTGTGCTGAAAGAATGTGATTGTATTATTGGCTTCCACCCCTGCAAGTGTTTTTTGAAAGACAAGGATCTGTGTGTGTGCTGCATAACTTGTCTGCCTGCAGCTGGCAGTTGGCTGCAAGAGGACCTACATCACATGCAGAATTTGTGACTGCAGTTGAGGGCTGTATTGATTTTCATGTACTGTACTGCTCTTCATCTCTTTGGGGGGTGAGGATCATTACAACTGTGCTGAGAGCTGATTTCCCCCCCTGCCCTGTCCCTTAACTGGCTGAAACAGCCTAATATGCATGGTTTTCCAGAACACTGGGAAGTAGCATGGGAGGGGAAAAAAAAAAAAAAGCAAGTGCTTAGAAGGATGCCACACAAACAAATGAAGTGGGTAATGTTGCCATGAACAAATAGGATTTATAGCAATTTCAATATGTGGGTGTGGGAAAAAATACAAACAAGTGTAATAAAAGAAATATTGGTTGTTTTTTCAGGCAATTGCTGTGTAAAATATTGTCCTTGGGACAGAAAAGTTACCTTGATGCCAAAATAATGCACTCGGGCTCTGCCTGTCAGTGTCATATCAAAGCCTTAGTAATTTTTTCATTCCCCCAGGCTTTATTTTACAGCTATTGTCCTCCATACCAAACTCTATTCATGACGTGTATTTATAGCTGGAGTGATCTCTGAAATTTTTCATAATATATAACAATGAGGAAGCTGCCACAAAATGGCTTTCAGTTTCCTCTGAGACTTGCAAAATAGATCTTAAAAGCAAGTGATTTAAAACAGCAATTTTATTAAAAATGTATTATTACCATTTGTAGCTTTCACAGCTTTTCTACAGAACTACCCCAGGCTTCCAAGGATGAAGTGTGAAGCTCTGAATCTGCAGCTTTGTTTTCAGTTTATTTTAAGCTTTGAGGCAACAAATCTGCTGGACCAAATTTATGCCAAATAAATATGTGCCAGAGTTATGCCAGTAGAGTTTGTGGTTCAGTCTGTCTTTCTCTCTCAGTATATGTGCATTCAGCTTTTGTATCATTTCAGTGAGGGACAGTCAAGACAGAGAAACTAAGGCCTAGCTATATTCAGATACTTAGTTATGCAGATCAGTTCCAGGTGGGTTTACAAATTATGCGTTTCCTTGCCATTAACTTTAGGAGAGAGTGATCTACTTAGGCCTGCCCAAGAGCTCTAGTAAATACCGAGGTACCATTTGGGAAATTCACCAATGGGCCAAACGTATTTTTGCAAAAAACACAAAAGCTGGGATGGAGCAGGAATTTCCACCTAGATTTCCATGTTCCAGCTGGTGCCTTCCTTTGTTTGGAGGTCAGGCTGTGCAGCTTTGCTTTGCTGATCTGGGGTCAGAATTTGCATATTGATCCCCAGGTCTCATTTAGTCTTTTATTTACTTCCAAACGATCAGCATGTACCCGGCTGTATTTCACTGGTCAGTCTGTTAAAGTGGTAAAAGTGGTGGTGTTTAATGAAGACTTATCAAATAGGCCTGACAATGCAGTCGGCCATTAAGATATGTAATTAAATATGAAGGTCATGAATTTCTGAAAAAAGTAGGAGTCTACCCAATGTTATCAGTAAGAGGAGTAGTCAGCACTTGCACTGGTAACTTAGCAAAGCGTTAGGAGAAGACTGACCCCTAGCACAGTGGATCTCCATTTGAGATGCCGGATACTTGGCAAACAGGGAACACGTTGGTAAAGATGGATATTAGTTTTGAAAATATTAAGATTTCAGTGTTGTATTCTATGAACCTATGCTGGTCCATATGCACATATGAATTTTTTCATGCAGGCAGAGCTCTTGAGCCAGGGATGAAATGGGCCGTTGTCAGTGGTAGAGAAAGGGTTTCCTTGATGCAGAAGAGCTGCAAGGAATAAACACTGTCTCCTGCCTTTGCTGGAGGGTGTGGGGTTGAGGTGAAAGCATTGCTGTCCTGTGGTCCTCTCCTTTGCACACCAGCACCAAAACAGCTGGGAGAGGTTCATTGCTGCAGGAGAAAGGTTTTATGCAGTGTTTGGCTTTATGTTGATTTAGGTAGCTCACTTTTCATTCCTCTGTAACTATTGAAGAGGAAGATAAAATATGAGTGTAGGAAAGACTTTGACAGTTGAGTATAACCTATTGATTAAGTTGACATTTATGTCAGCACTAGTAGAAGAAATTCAGCTCAAGTTAGAGGGTAATGTTTGTGCTGCAAACCTGCTTTGTGAGCCTATTTAGTGAGAGAAGTATTTTTTTATCTCTTGAAAAACAAAGATGATCTTCACTGCTACATTATGGCATCAAAAATTACATCATAAATTGCTATTTTTGTCATTAAAACTGCTGGGCTTCTTTTTTTAAAAAAAACTTAAGCCTTCATAAGCAAAACAAAATAGAGACATTAAAGCAGATGAGATATTTTTCAAGGTACTGACTAGATCACTGTTTTTCCACCTCCTGTTTTTATTATTCTTCGCTTCTGATAATAGCTTCTTTAGAGGAGGTTTTAAAAATGGATTGTCCATGATGTTCTTCAGTGTCAGATATAAATAAAGGAAAACTGCTGCTGTTATTTCATTGAAAGCTTCTTGTAGAGCTATGTAATCAGGGCAATTATAACTTCGCCTGTAGTTTGTCTTGTGGGTTTGCTGTGCATACCAATTAAATCAGTCAAGAATTGAACATAATTGCCTGCCCTCCTTGTACATCTGGAAACTTGCTCAGTGTAGTGGCTTCTAAGGCTGACTCCCCTGGATTCTACATTATTTATGATAGCAGTTTTTCTTATCCCTTCAAATCTATTTTGAGGGTGTTTTGCTTTCTTGCATTTTTCTGCATTTCTTGCTTCTTCAGTGTATGGATCACAGTCAATAGTGAATAGTGCACATCTGAAAAGCCCAGAGCTGTTGCTTTTCAGTTAATAGAACAAAGGGAGAAGAAAGAGGTAGTAGAAGCTGCTGACCATCATAATTTTGTGAATGCTCTCAGTATCTGCCGAATGTTGGCATGATGCTGTATGTGGACCATATATACCCCCGTGTACATGCAAGCTTGGTTCTTATATGGAAACATTTCCTTTGTGGGAAAAAAAAAATAATAATTTTACATGCTGTCTTGGGAGCACAGTCTGTGCCATGCTCCACAGAATGGTACCTCTGATGTCCAAACAATTCACCTTAAGAATCTGTTATTTCCCTTGTACTCTTGGAGTTTCCCATCTTGGTACTAGGGAATTGGCTACTGAGCTTCAGATCAGAAACTGCCTCCTCAGGCTCAGGTGGTCCTCATGCCACCTGCCCTGCGCTCCAGGGCAGGTGGCTGTCCCCATGTGCACCAGAGCACCTTGACAGATAGCATGCCAGCATCCATAGGGACTAGGTGATGACGAGTGGTGGATGGACAGTTTGAGTAATGTAGTAAATTCAGTTTTGAAAGGGATGCTTGAGGCTCTTGATGATTGTGAAATGTAATGACAGAAAAAACGAGGGAAGCCAACATTGCATTGTTGAGAGAACATTCACTTCTGAACTGAAAGCCTGAATTATTAGCAAAACCCCAAGCAAACAAAAGAACAAATGATTGTGGCTTCTAAGGAGTTCCTATCCTCTACTCTTGCACCAGGGCTGTAGGTGTAATGAAGAAAATGGGGAGTGTCTCTGCATGTAAAAATACTTACGTTATGAATTGAAATCTTTCAAGAGTGATTCCAATCTTGTGATGTGGTAGCCAGTGAACACTGAAGTTGGCATTTATCCAGTTTATTGCTATGATTCTAAAAGTAGTGGAGCTTCTGCATTCTTTTAAATAGATAAATGATTTAGTTGTTTTGACAAACTATAAATACACCTGTATTTCTGCTACAGGAGAGTAGGAATGAGTGTCTTGTTTGGTTATCTTATGAGATCTGCAAGTGGGTTTCTGATCTTTTTGTTCTCTTCTTATCTTCAGTTTTATTTCCTGTTTGTGGCAATTTGTTCAATATATTATCTAAGGAAAATATTATGTATTAAAGGTCTCAAAATGGTGACATGTGGAAGAGCAGCTGCTGGATTTTTATCACAGGAATTGATTATGTATTGTGTAATACAGCCTACCCAGGGAGGTGGTGGAGTCGACATCCCTGGAGGTATTTAAGAAATGTGTAGACGTGGCTCTTCAGGGCATGATCTAGTGGCCAAGATTATTGGTTTGTGGTGGGGTGTTGTGCGTGGGGTTGTGGGTGTGGGGTTTAGTTGGTGGGTGGCTTTTTTGTTTGTTTGTTTTTGTGTGTGGGTTTTTTGTTGTTTGTTGTTTTTGTGGTGTTTTTTTTGTTTTGTTTTTTTTTTTTTTTAATGTGGTTGGACTCGACGATCTCAAAGGTCCCTTCCAACCACTAAGATTCTGTGATTCTGTAATATAGGCATTTTGAATATAGTACACTCGCTTTACTGTCAAGTGTTTTTTTCTGTTGCTATATTGAATCATAAATACTCAAAAATTGGTTACAGGATTGCATAGCTGTTGCTGTATCACTTGCTTATGATGTGATTATGGTTCAAAATCTAAATAAAATTGTGAAAGGATGAATAAACTTACAAGTATGTAATAAATGATGAATTTATTTATAAACTTACAAATATGTAATACTTTTGCAGTTCTTTAGACATCGGTAATGATGAGTAGGACTAGATAATTTATTCAGAAAAATAACAAATATTAGTGGATAGGTCTTGAGGAGGAGTTAGAAGTCTTCATGTTTCTCATGGATTTTTAACTTAAACTGTAGCATTCAAGTGTCGTTCAGTCTGGGTGTTTGATGTGGTCAGTCCTCTGTACTGAAAGACAAGTTTGGTGTTTTATGCTCCAATGTTAAGGGATGGAGACCTCGTCTTTCAAATGAATACTAAAATGAATGGCTGAGCCATTACATATTCCAGGAACATTTGGTAAATTTAGGAATGCAAGTCTGTTTGCTTGTAACAAATTTCAAGATTACTTTTAAGAAAATAACCCCTGTAAAAATATTATCACTGCATGATGTTTAATTGGATTTGATACAGCTCTACAGTAAAACTTTATTACTTTTGCTTCACTCTGAGAGGTGCTCTGAAAAGGATTTTATTTATATAAAATACTCGTGTGAGGATAAACCAGGGATAAACATCAGTGAACTTTCTCATCAGGTGAGGAGAACCTTTGGTGTGGAAAACCTCTGGTGTACAGAGGGTAGCTAGCAGGGAAGAAATACAGTGTGGAAGGGCAAAATGGGTTCTGAGGTGGTGACTTGATCCAAGGAAGTCACTTGGATCTGCATCCTGCCTGACAGTTTGCCTGTGTCCCAGGATTAGCCTCTCGTGCTTGTAGTTGATGGAAACTCTAAAAATTGATACAGCCTGAAAGATACCTTTTGACTATATGTAGCAGTCATGGAGATAATAGTAATAGGGAGTATTATTGCCAAATGTGCCTGTCGTTGTCTTTTAAATACACATAAGAACTTGCAGATGAGTTTCCGTTATCGTGCTGTCGGTTTACTTAAACTAAATGTTTAATTGAGATAGAGAAGCTATTAGTGATTCATGTGAATATATTTAAAGCAACAGGTTTTTTTTATGACACTGTTAAAAAATATTTTTTTTGTTTTTTAATACTGGGCCCAGTTATGACTCCTATGTCAGTAAAAGCTTTGGAGATTACTGTTGCTTTGGATGACTAGTTGTGCCTGTTGGGTGCAGCTGGTCAGAACTGGGGAGCTCAGCCCTGGAGCAGCTCCATGGAGGAGTGGGAAGGGCTTCGGTATCTTCAGAGCTCCAGTAATCTCAGTGTTTGTCTCTCTGTGAGTTTCATAAAACCAGCAATAAATATATTTGGTCTTAAAACAATAAAAAAGGTATCCTAGAGCATGCAGGCAAAGCTGGATTATTTTTTTTTTTTCTCTCATGGCTGTTGAGCACCATATTTAATAAACGCTATTAGAATAACAGTTGGATGTGAAATATCCTGTTGAGTCTTAATAGAAGTGTTATCCATCTGCTGGCAGATCATAGTGGTGTGTTAATACTGTGGCTGGGGTGGCTTTTCCCACATAAGTTACAAGCTTGACTACACAGTCATGGTTGAGATTGCCTTCTTGGATGGTACCTAACTGCTGATTAGACCCTTGTGCTTTATTTATGTGCTTCTAAACTTGGATCCAGGCAGAGAGTGTTTCTCGGGTATCCTGAGCAAGACCGTACCAGGTAGCCCTTCTTAGGACTTGTTTTTGGGACCAAGTCTAATGAATTTCTCCTGAAGTATTCACAGTGATAATAGCTTTCCTATGCCTTGCATTTGTATGTGTACTGACTGACAATTTGTGAGCACGCTAAAGGAAGCAATATGGACACACTAATTCAGCTGCTGAATCATCAGCTTGTCAATCATTCTCTGACAAATCATAGAAGGTGCATGTAGCTGGGCAAAATAATGAAAATTGCTGCATGTGTACCATACGTGAATCTCTACACGTGTGTCCTACCTGCATGTGAGTAATCTGGGCTCTTGAAGTATCCCAGGTACCTTATCCTAGATCCCATTTTCCAGATAACCTTTTATTTTATTTCTTTTTGTTGCTAAAATAGCAGATTGGTTAATAAACACACCTATTTCCAAAATCTGTTTTATTGTCCTGTCCCCCTTCCCACACTTCTGCTTTCAGTAACATTCCTCTGTTTGGACAATAGGACCGTTTCCTCTGGTTGTACCAGGTACCATCTCTGGAATTACTGCGGTAATGGGGCCAGTCCAGTTGGCTGGAAGTCATTGCTCCTGTCTGGCTGAGCATGAGCCACCAAATTTGTGAGCAAATAACTTGTTCAGCATATGTGGAAGTATTTGGTAATAAAGGTCTTGCAAATGAAATGGAATTAATTGTTAGCAGGATTTTTACCAGTAACATTGCACGTCATCTGTATGATCTGTGAAGGACATTTGTGTTTCCTGCTCTTTTGATTGCTTTTTGAGGAGAGATAGGAGGTGTCCATGGGGGTGCCCAGCGCTGGGCAGGTGAAAAACCCAGGGACAGGAGAAAGCCTCATTAGCATTAGGAAATTAAGAAACAAGAAACAGAGCTGGAAAACAATTGGGAGGGAAAATTAGGCTGTAATATAAATGTGACTCAGAGGACAAATGTATGGACAACTTTGGTCAAGCTATAAATATCTCCACAAAAGAATCAATTAACCCTCTGCCTCTCCCTGCCCCCCTCTCCCCAAATCCAACATTTAGGTGAGAGTGGTGATGCCTGCAGGGCATCCTGAGGCATCCTGAGAATTTTTCTTTCTCTAAATAGCATGGCTTTACACATAACATAATGACTATTATTTATATTATGTTACTCACTTGGCATGATTTCTTGGCTTCTAGAGATGATTAAAACAATTATGATTTATGAAAGTATCAGGAAGGTTCAGTTTCTAAAATCTCCCATGATTTTATCTTAATTTCTGATTGGAGGCTGGTGGTTTTGAAAACACTCAATTTTTGGCAACTGTATTTGATTGAACAGCCAATTAAAGTTGAGATGTAGTAAAATATGGATAGTCTGAGGCCTCTTGTCTCCTGTAAACTACCTGAAAGTGCTTTGCAATAAAAGCTGAAATGTCTCTTACTGGTAAGTTGGAAAACTGCTTTTTTGGGGGGGGAGAATGGGGAGTATTGTCAAAATTCTTTTGCAAGGTAAAACACTGCATCCTTTCCTTTTTCCTTGTTCCCATTAATGGGAACAAGTGTTTTTATGTGTGACTTGATACACTGGAAAAAATGGGAGAGGATGTAATAATAGACTCAAGATCCTTAGTTGTGAGCAGATTTGAGCTCTATAATAGTCTCTTGAAACTTCTTTTGCGTGTACTTTTGCTGAAGTATACAGCATTGTATAATTATGACTATAAAAGTGTAAAACCTGCCACCCCCTGAATAAATTATAGTGATATATAAACACCCAGATGCATGTTTTGTTTCTTTGAGTGATGACAGAGGTAGTCCAGGGATTTGCAGTTAAGGGTTTTTCTCCTTTCATCCTTTGATTACACTCCCTATCTGCTGGCCTCAGCTGACAGATTTTTGTTTTCAGGGAGAAACACTGAAAAATAGTCAGTGGTTTTACAGCCTTCTGCAGATGACTTCTTAACTCTGCTTGCTTGGTGAACCCAGGACCCTGCAGCCATTTACCCGAGACCCTTCCTGACATCCCTGTTAATCCATTGCTTACCATCCAAGGACTGCTGCCGCATAACCTAGCCCAGTGACTGATATACAGGACAAAAACCTGCACAGTGGATGCTAACGGAATTGCAGTGTCGGAATATGTGGGTGGACAGGATATAATCATCTCGGGTGACAACTGGCAAGACCCTTGCTTGTAAGAGCAAAAACTATGAATGGAAAATTGCTTAGCTTGTGAGATGGAGTTTTCAGGTAAGGTGTTTGTGAACCCAGATCTGTCATCAGGTAATAAAAGTAGGATAACTTGGTAAATGATGGTGAACCCTGACAGAGGTTGCAAGTTTAAGCACTTCTGAGAAAGGGAAGAGCTGGGTCTAAACTGAAACACCTAGATATTTTGGATGCTGGTTGACCTGACTGAGACTTGCCCTACTAAGAAGAGTGCAAATAACCAAGAGAGCAATAGTTGTCCTGCATCTAATCGGTGATCATAAGGGCAATGTGCAATAGCATTGAGTATCTTGGGATTACGTGCATGAAAAGAGGCTGGTAAAGGAGGATTTCCTGAACGTTTTAGTTGGGAAAATCCAGTCCACCAATTGTGAGGAAATTAAGGTAATAAAACCCTCTCTGACCAGCAGACAAGAAGAAAACAATAAAGCTGAGGATCCGAGAGCTGCATTTTTAATAGAGCCGTCCCTAATGAAACAAATATTACCTGAGAATAGATGAGTGCCCTCCAATTCGGCAGAAGTTAAGGGCTTAAGCTCTTCATGGTAAGAGGCCACTTGTAACAGTAGTTTACTTGATTCTCTCCATCCATCCGTGCATTTTTTTTCTCTTCTGGTCTTCATGCTTCCCTTACAATCTTGTTTATATTGTATTGAGGTTTCACATAAGAATTACTGCTTTGTCCTTTTCGATACGAAATATACGCTCTAACACATGGGGTGATATTTTTTCCCTTTCCCTGCTGGTGACTGTCATTTTGTGAGTGTTTCCCTCTGTATATGGTAACAATATCTTAACTGTTCCTCCCTGCTGTATGCGCTGAGACTTCTCTTCAGGGGAACATTGAAGAGAGCATAATAAAGTGCGCTCAGGTCACTTTGAAGGAAGTGAATCCCTGAAGGTGTAAAATTATCGTTGATGTATCTGATCCCTTAAGTGGGAGTGGGCCTTCACTAATAAATCAACCTCTTAATGCATGCATGAAGAGATGGCTTGAGTGCGTGTAGACCGTGGATGAGCAGCAGTACAGTGTCAGCTACTGGAGTTTAGCAGGGCTGAATTTGAGGTGTGTGTTCCTTCCACTACTGTGCGGGTGTGAGAAGGTGAGGGCTGTGGGCACAGCAGCCAATGATCTGACGGTGAGGTGAAGTTACTCATGGGATGAACACACCGAGCCTGGGAGTAACTGTTCCCCATGACTTCTTAGAGCTTTATTTTTCCTGGCTACTAATAAAAAAAAAGAAGGAAAAAAAAAAAAAGAGAGAGAGCTTGTTCTGTCATTGTTAGAACAAAAGACATGCAGAGGGGAAGGATTCAGGCATCTGGTCTCACCTGAGAAAAATTCAAGGCCAAGTTCATGCTTATCATATTATTTAAAAACACGCTCCGGCTGTAAATGTTTTTCTTTTTTAGCACAAGGTATTGTTAAACTTATACCTGTTTTGTTTGTTGGCAGTATGTGGCTCGGTTACTACAGAAGCCATCAAATTAACTTTTTCCTTTCGGTTACAGTTACTGGTCTAATAGCGCCATTAAAAACCGCCGCTCTGCATTGCAAGTAGTAGAAACTGCACACTTTCCTCTTCTTGCCAGCGTGCCAAGGCAGCAAACCGCAGTTGAAATCATGGATGTTCAAGTGGCATTGAAAAACCAGACTGTGGGCCTGGCGTTGAGTTCTGGGTTTGTTTCCTGCCTCCTGATAGCAGCATTGGTCTGCATGTGTCTATCCTTTCATTGTTAATAACAAATGGGAATTCTGGCAGGCCTGATGTTATTCTATAATCCTTAATCTGCACAGCAAGCGTCACACCAGTTAACCCTGAATAGGTCATGTCATGCTTACTGGAGTGTGAGTTACCCAGCAATGATTTCCAAAGGCTGCTGGTGACTCTGCTGGATCCTACTCCAGAGACAATCTTTTTCCCAAGACACGACTGTAGATGTCAGTGTTTAACTAGCGCAGTGTTACTGACTGTCCTGCTGCATTAATTTAAATCAACATTTGATTCTGGCTTTTCAATGCAATGGGAAAAAATGTGCTTTCCAAACTGGGACTTGGTATCTGAAAAGAGCGGTCTCATTCAATGAAATAGTGCTTGATTTAAAAGCCTTTTTTCCCTCATGCATAATGAAATTCCCTCTGTGACCTTGCATCTTCTCACAAAAAAAATCTGAATTACAGACTTGTGAATACATGCTGTTGACTTGAAACTCTGGGTTTGGTTGTGGGTTTTTTTTGTTGTTTTTTTTTTTCTTCATGTGACTGGATGCCATACAGTACTGCCAAATGGTATTCAGGAAAAGGATAGAATGGTTCTGCGTGCTTTCCAGCGTTTCCTGAGTCTTGTAAATAAGTATTTTTACAAAGGATTTGTATAGTTCAATTAATACGTGTTTCTTAATGGGACAACTGAAGCATAACGAAGGCTCCCATAGACAGCAGAGGGCTATAACCCTATAACACTGTAAAGTGAAAAATAGTAAAAAACTGCATATATCATACAAAAATTGCAATCTCATTAGTCCTCATTTTTTAAAAGTCTGATTTGAAGGGCACCGAGCATTTTAATTAGATTCCTTTTTGCCAAATGCCAAATATCTTTGGAAGATGAAGGTGGGATAAAGCTCTGAAATTTTGGAGTATTTGCTGAACTGTGGAGTTCAATTTTGTGTTATGTGAAGGTTACTGGCTAAAACAAACTTAACAAGTATATATATTGTTTCCAAATTAGGTATGTTGCATGTATTACAATACCAAACACAGGGAATTTGTACTCCTGTGACTGATTTTTCAGGATAACAGGCACTGCATATTATAATGGGCTTCCAGGCAACTGCATCTGTTGCTACCTGGTGAAATCTTTCAGTGACTAGAACAATGTGTAAATAGGACTTGAATTCAACACGTTCTGACTGTCCAGTGCCAGGAGTAAAGCCTGCAAAGTGCTTGTTGCTGCACAGTCATTTTACAGTGCTTCTTCAGCATTCTAGTTAAAATTGAAACAGATGAACAATATCAGTTCCAGTTGTAATTGAAAGAGATGAGGAATTCCAATAAAAAGTTGAAGGGAAGATTTCTTGTGAAAGAAATGAGGGACTTTTCTTCTGGATAAGAAACTCTTGAAATGTTCTAAGTGGGACAGGTTGGACAGTCCTTTACCCTGTTTTGGTATTTCTATGCTTGGGGGTGGGGAAGAAAGTTAAAAAAAAATCTGGTTGCAATTTTTGTCAAGGTCCATAACTGAGAAAAATTTGGCCTCTCAAACGCTGCTCAGTTCCAGCTGGGACAGGACTCTGCCACCTGTGTCCTATCCCATGTCCCTGGCTATTGCAGGATGGGGAATGCCAGCTGAGACTTGCCTCATCCAAGAACTTCACTTTGCTCTCCAGAGAACTGAGCCCTGGGTATGGAAGTGGCAGCTGCTGGCTTTGCATTTGAGGGGACAGGAGTGATAGGAGTGAAGAAAATGGAGGGTGTGCAGGAGACTGAGGGGTTGGAAGTGGAGAGGATTAGAATGTATCAGTGAGAGCTGCTTCCAGTGGAGAGCACAAATGCTATTTAACAAGAACCTGGATTGATCTCTTCTGGAATATTGTGTACAGTTCTGATGACCTGCGTCCAAGAAAAATGAACTGATGCAAAGAAAGCTTGCTAGTATGATAGGGAAAATAGAGAGCTTACTTCATGAGAGGAGACTAGAGGAGGCTGGCTTGCTTGCTTAGCATAGTGTAACGAAGGCCAAGATATGTTTGCCTATAAATATATCAAGGAGATAAATATCCATCAGGGAGAAGACTCCAGCTGGAAGCCAGTTAAAGCTTAGCTTCTAGTAAAGGCTGTTGCTGGTATGAGGATGAGGGAGTATAAAACACCTAAGCTTTTGCTTGGCCATGAAAGTGAAGGCCTCAGTGCTGCTGTCTGGTGGGAGTGGTGGGAGATGAACCACAGTGATGAAGGTGGTGAGCCAAGGACTGACCAATGAAGGGTCC
The DNA here is from genome assembly GCA_013400055.1 of Nycticryphes semicollaris. Lineage (NCBI taxonomy): Eukaryota > Metazoa > Chordata > Aves > Charadriiformes > Rostratulidae > Nycticryphes > Nycticryphes semicollaris. Next base: position 1,120,081 of record VXBJ01000046.1, read on the forward strand.
CATGATCACTCAGAGAAAGTATCGGGGTAGGGAGAAGAGCATCGCTTTTCCCAGGCTGGTTGTGATACACAAGGACTCTCTAGTGTGACAAATGGGAATCTTTTGACTTGATCTTGCACTTGTGTTTCTGTTGACATTTGTGGGCTTCAGCACAGCTTGCCACAGGCAGGAGTGTTTGCCCATGTAGATGTCAAACTAAAGCTTGTCTAGAACCTTTTAACAAGAAGATTTTTTTATTGTTTGCTTCATGGCAGCCTGCCATTTCTAATTAAATTTAGACTTGGTGAGTTTTCTGGAGTATGGGGCAGCTTTGGGGTAAAGCTGGAAATAAAAACAGAGTGGTTGTTATGGCACTGACTTGGCATACTAGAGATTTAACTCTTGGTCAGCCTGAACTGGACTTTTTAACTTTAACTCAGCATCTTGTATTTCTGGGTGGGTGTGTTTTGTCTCAGTGGAATCCTGTTCTATTCTCTTTCCTAATGTTACAAAAAAAAAAAAAAATTTAGGAAACTTGTGTATACCTATATTGGAAACGGGGCTATCCTAACCAGGGTCTCTTAGGAAAGTGTTAGAGGCATGAACTGAGAATAGTGTGTGCTTTGGGAGCTGTGCAGCTGGATTTTCCTAGAGCCCATGTTGTTATCAAAGCCTCTTGGGCTGCCATGTCTATCTCCATTAACATGGGGAGCACACAGTTTGCATACAATGAAAAGTTGCATATGTTTAGTTAGAGAAGGCAGTTGTTGGTGGCTTTGCTGGACTAGCTGGTCTCTGAGGTCCTTTAAAGTCAGTTCAAATGTCATTCTACTACTTGGACATAAAAAGCTGTATTTCATAATTTATCAAAAACTATACAGTATGCTGTGTGTAACAGGAACTTTTGCTGGCCATTTAGCTAACTTCAAAGATATATTTCTATTCTTTCTATACTTTCTAATTCAAATGCATGCTAGGAAATACCACTTATATCAGTAAAAGCCTGAGGCTTTATTAATGTAAAACTTATATCTGCTAACAGACGACATTTGTCTTAATTTATATACCTTTATGGAAATATTTAGCCATAAAAGAATAAACTTGTAGGGCCCAATCTTGCTGTCTGAATGTAGGTAGCTCAAGGATTTCTAAAGCAGATTCATGTCTTTCAGAATGGACCACAGAAGACCTATGGGCTTTTAAAATTAGTGCCATGAAAAGAGAACAGCCTCTGCACAATTGCCAGTAATTTAACTGGAGTGGCTTTAGCCTGTGAGAGGGCTGTCTGTGCACAGACACTAAGCTCTGCCTGCACCAAGATTCTGTCACTGGGAGCCCTTTTAAATTGAAAGCTGGCTTAGAGCTTTGTACAGAGCAGCTCCTGGGGGAAATGCTTCACAGCAAAGAGAACAATAAAGAGAAAGGGCTTCCCTCTGGGAAGATTTTCTGGATTATATCCAAGCTTTGGACCACTATAGATCCTGTTCCCTATAGGAAGCAGATGTCAAATTTTCCATGTTGGATTGAGATTTAATTTTAGCCTTTGCTTGAGGGTCTTGTGTACTTCAGCACCTTGTGGAATGACCTTTTTGCTTTGTAAAGACATTGCTGAGATAACGGTGTTACTGGAAGATATATCTCAATTCTAAAATGCTAACTGCATCCTGTTTATGTTCAAGAATTTGTTCTGCATTTGTGAATCATCTGAGAGATGGCTGTGATTCAGCACCTCCTACAATGAAACCTGGTCAGGTCTCCTTTTGCAGTTTCCATGACTGTCACTTGGCTGAAACAGGATTTCCTCTGCTGGGATCTGAGAGTTTCTGTAACCCAGGATAAACATGTGAAGAGAGAGTCAAAACTTGTGCCTCCCAGGAGAACTTGAAGGCTCAGGAACCCCATTAGCTCTGTACTTTTCTTGCCTCTTGTAAAAATTGGTATCCAAACTTCAGGTAGGCTGCAGCAGAGAGAGCAAATATTCTCTCTATGTGATCATTTTAGCTTGGATTAACAGTGTGTTTTTGACATTTATCTCCCACATGTTCTTGCTTAGAGTACATTTGTGTGCATCATGGGACGATCTTGGACTATATAACCTGGATTTCTTTTGGATGAAACTGAACTGCAGAATACAATCTAGGATTGCATCTAATATGCTCCAGTGACCAATGGGCTTGTTGGTCTCTGGGACCAGCTGGATTTGGTCTGAAGGGGAATTTCAGAAATATGCATAATGCAAATATTGAGTCTTTAATATCACCTGTATTACTCTCTATATCTGTTCCCATTGGGCTGTGTCACTTGTCAGGGTAACACACATAACCTGGGCCCATGCAGAGCTGATGGCAAAGAGCCTCTTTGAGCCAGGAATTCATTCAGTGTCAAGAAGATAATCCTATGGAATATATGAAGATTTTCAGTAGACAGCCACTCTTTATGACTTTATGACTCACAGTTAAGACTTGAATATAACTTGTTATTATTGACATAAGTTATGCTGGTTCGCTGCCTGTAACTCAAGGTAGGAGTTAATATTTCTTTAAATTGCCGAACTTGACAAAAAAAATCCCAAAACACTTCAATGAGCCTAACCCAATTTTGGAGCAGTCTCCATACAAACAGTATAAAAAGTTGTCTTGGGAAGCTAGACATTTCAGCTGGTGAGATGTTCAGTGAAAGGCAGACACAGATATCTCTAATGAAATGAAGCACTGATAGAAGGGCGCTTCCCTCTCTGACATATGGGCCTTCAGGTAGGGTTGCACTGCTCTTGAAGTGAGTGTCAAAATTCCAGGGGACGAAGTTCATGTATCTGTCAGCCGTTTTCTGTCAAAAAGGAAAACAAAATGTTTGCCCAGGTCTTCATATGTTGCATACAGACCTGAATATTTTTCCCCTTATGTACTGTCTGCCTTCCCAGATTTAGATATTTTGTTCATTTTACTTTCTTATAGTAGAGCAGAATGTTCCTGGGGACAGCAGAAATTGGTGACTGATTTGAGGCTTTGTGCTGCACTGCTAAATGAAATAGTATCTCGTGCTCTGGCAGTGAGTATGGTGGGAGGAAGTCTTGTCACTCATTGAATGTGTATGTGACAAGGTCTGAATTATGATTCCTATCAGTTTATGTGGGGCTTAGGGTTGTTCTGGGCAGAATGTTTCCTATAATTTGATTTAAATCACGGCAAATCCCTAGGGTCTGGGGAGAAGAGGTGGGATTGTGTAATTGCAGAGTATTGAAATCCTCAGGCAGGGTTAGTTCAGAATATGAAAACTCAATTACTTGTTCTGGCGATTACTGAGACATCACAGGCTCTCAGGCTGCACACCAGACAGTTTAAGAGTCAGATTCAAAGTTCAAGGTGTGCTCCAGCCTCAGTCATCCTAACTCGCATCCAGCAGGCTTGTAAGAACAGCCCTATTTTCATTAACTAGTTTGCATTAGCCTGCAATACTGAGATCTGAGCTGTGCAGGTCGTGTACTGCGTCACTCGTAGCAGAATGATCTCCCGTGTTTACACCAAGGTGATTTGTTGTGTGCTGTAGCTTGTTCCCACATGCTTGTGTACGTATTGGGTCAGCAATGGGAGCTGCTGCAGAACGGGCTATATATGGTTCCATTGCTTTACATATGTCAACTTTGAGACCTCTCTGTGGAAGGTTTGGTTGCATGGGACTTTTTCAAGGTTTCTTAGGAAAGGTTTTTCAATGTTTGAAGTAAGTGTTCAGAACAACTACAAATAATAACAAGGCTAATCCTCAGGAGCTGTAAAGGATGACAGTAGGATATTCAGCAGAATCCAACACTTCAGCTCAGAGAGTACCACCTAAGTGGAAATTGTAAGATCTAGTTGCAAAGATTTCATTAATATGAATGCCCACATGACCTTGGCCAGTTTCTGCCCCTTGCTTCTGTTTCTATTCATATCTTTTCTGTTTTGGCTATCAGCATAGGGCTTTCTTCTGGCAAGAATTGTCTGTTCTGTGGGCTCTAGTAGAAAGAGAATTTGCTCATGGTTTGCACCTCTGAATGCTTCTGCAATGTAAGGGAAAATAAAAGCTTTTGCAGAACAGCCTAATTATTATCTTTCTGATATCCAGTTAGTTCTTTTACAGAACATTCAAGGCAAGCCTCTGAGTACCTGCTTGGGAAGCAGTGGGCACTTTACAGTCTAAGAGAGTGAAAAAGTTTTAAAGCCACTGGTGTACCAGCCATGGAGAGGGATAAGACATTTCATAAGAACTAAATAAAGGAAAACTATGGTGGTGTTTTCAGCTTATTTCTTGTGAAGAGCTGATGGAATCCCTTTTTAAGCTCTATGTGCTCTCTTGTGGCTATCTGCTCACTTAAAAGCAGGACTAAATCTGGTCCTCTCTGTTACATGGCAAAACGTGATAATCAGTCTGCAAGTGAGTTGCTTGGTGTTACTTTCTAGGAGAGAGTTTTTAGTTTGACTCGGAGCTTTTCAGGGCTTCATAGCTTTGCTGCTGTATTCCCTGGTAGCAATGGGCTTGCCTCATGGGGGTGTTGGGAAGCTTAATGATCGTCAGGTTCTCCTCCACAAAAGAACCTTGGGCAAAAGGCAGTTTAAGTACAATACATATCTTCAGAATGGCTTCAACCTTTTGCAGTTTGGATGGCAGCATATTGAATGAGAATCTCTGTGACTGACAGTAGTGGAGTGCCTGCAAGCAGTTCTTTCTTATTATATGCATTTTGAGTTTTCCAGTCATCTGCTGGAGTATAACCAGTCCCAAAGGCAGACAGAAGGGCCTCTGAACTCGTGGTCCTCTTTTCTTTTAGTGTTCAGGTACTGTCTGTCGCACCAAGTATACTCAAATGTCTCAGCACATTTTATGCCAGAGCTTAGCTGCCTCTGCAGTGAAAGGCTTCATCCTGAGCAGGTGACAGCTGCAGTGGCATACAGGCTGGCTGTTTAAACCGTCCTCTTCCAGGTACCTCTGCCCTCTGTGTGGCTCAACAGATGTTTGTTTTCAGGCTGCTTAGATGCAGTAAGGAAGTCATGCCCTTGTCTGTGTTATCCTTGCCCCACAGATCTTGCTAGTGGGAGAATTATACTGGAATTATACTCTCTGAATCCCAAGGACAATTTGCCCTTTCCAAGTGACAGGGATAGGCCTGAAATACAGCCTTAACCTGACTTATGTTGCTGGGTCAACTTTCTGGTAAGCAGGACAGTGTGATGCAAAGCAGTGTTGACTTGACTTCACATAACATTTTTGTCTTGGCTAAGCCTGGACAGTACTCTTGAAATATTCACATAAAATCTCCCCAACCTTCCAAAGAACTGGAACAATAACATTAAAGTTAAGGTAGTGGATAACTTTAGAGGTATGATGCTGATTTCCATAAAAAGAGCTACTAATTACAGAAATAAAGTGTTCATTTGACCCTATGGACAAATTTAGCAATTTCATGTGGCTTTTTCCTAGCTACCTAAGACTCTTTTTTTTCTACATTGGACATATATTTAGTATTATTAGGCTCGATTGCAGTAATCCTTAGGGATGTGTAGTCTTTCTTTCCATGAGATCGGTAACACTTTCCTTCTAAAGTGCTTTTTTTTTTTTTTGAAGGATAGACACTCCAAATATGGTACGCCCAGTGTAAAACCCTGTAACTGTTAACTAAAACAGATTGCGGTTTGCACCTTCTGTTACACAGTCGTATTTTGGAATGATAGAAAACGAGAAGTTCTGTATAGGAAAGCTTTGTGCTCAGGCACCTCAAATGTTCTCTCACCAGCCACTGATTTCCAAAGTGTGATACAAGATACCCGTTTTCTCTCTGTGTTTGTAGCTGGCAATAGATGTGGTATGTATCAGAAATTATTAATATTCTAATGACTGTTGTGGTGATTGAGAACAACTGTGGATACAATCAGAATGCAGGATGATGCATGTAGGGAAAAGTGCACGCCTAAAAGATTAGGCATGACTGAACTGTCGATCATTTGAATGCATTCACATGCTTCTGAGTTTGTTGCTGGTCATTGGCCAGGAATACTAGAGCAGCAATGATTATATTGGAAAAACATGATATGCAGGGGCAGGAATGGTCAGCTTGCCAGGTTACGGTCATAGTAGTTCTGTCTAGAAATTCCCTGTTTTTTCCCCCCCGCCCCCCCCCTCAAAATCTCTGATCATGTAAGCTAGAAATGCATACGTGTGAAAAAGATGATAGAAAATTTCTGCAAAGGATCCTTTCCTGAAGACTTTTTCTTTGGAAAACTGGCTGTTAAACTTAAAATGCAGGTTAGCAGTGTTACCTCATGTGTACTACTTGAAAGAAAATGTATAGTTTCCTAGTTTTTTTTTCATATTGAACTAAATGGAGATACCTAGTTCTGTGTCACTGTGCACATCCTCCAGAATTTGGGGTGGTTGGAGTCCCTTAATTTCCATGGCTGTTTAGTGGGTGGGAGCTCTAACGAAGTTTAGTGTCTGGCAGAAGAGCATGAGGAATATAGTTTCTTGAGGGCTTGGCCTCAAGAGAGGCAGCCTGCATGGCACAGTCTCTAGTAAAACGCTGGTGTTATGGAGGCTCAACAGAAGCATAAAACTGTTTCACGCTATCCTGAGTTGAGAAAAGTTTGTTCCATGCCAAAGTGAAAGTCCTGAACTACTTTTCCTCTAATGGATTGCCCCGTCAATTTTCAACTTTTTGAGAAGTTTGGTTTTTTTTGGGTTTTTTTTTTTTTTGAGAGTTTAAATGTTTTCGCCGCACTTGTTCTTGCTGAGAAGTGGGGTGTGAATCTAGGAGTTTTTTGTGAAGCTGCAGGAAAGGGGAATCATTAATTCATAATTTTCTGATCCATCTCTAGTCCTTGGAAACAATCCCCAGACCTTAGAAGGTCATAAGTGGTACAGGCAAAGCAAAGATCATCTTTGTTTTCTGTCGCTCTGTGATACTGATACAGACATTCAGGCTGAGTAATTTTTATTCAACTTTCCTTCTAAAAGAGGGCAATAAGTCTATTACAAACATTGAGAAAGAACATTGTGTTACTGCTTCCCTGGTTGCATTTTTGGTACAAGTACTTACTTTCAACAAGACTCTGCTCTTAACCTCAGCTTTTCTCTACCGTGGCTTTTAAAACATGTCATCACAAGGATAATAACCTTGTATCTTTGCATGTTTAGGCACCTATAGTGTATTCTCTAGTGTCTAATTCATGTGTTTCTCCATCACTACAAGGAAGTCACATCCAAGGTTCACTGCAAAAGCTGTTGGTGAAATGAAATTTTGCGTGGTAGAAAAGGAAGCACCTTATCAAAAGGCACTGTGAGGATTGAGGTAGATTCAGTGTGGAATGCCTAATAGTGCAAGCACAGCCTGACAGATAGAATGGTCCAGCAGGAAATATGTTATGTAGGGCTTAAGTCTGTGAAGTGCAGGTTTTTCTTTGTAATAGTAAATGGAGATGGGGAATGTTTGGAGTGGGTTAGGACTGAGACCTGACTATCAAAAATGAATTCTTTAAGTAAATTAATTAATCAGACTTGCAAGATTGCATCTCTTTTCTTTTTTCTTCTACCCATTTGGTGATGTGTTATGCTGTTTTATGCAAAATAACTTCAGCAGGTTTTGAGAGGGCTCAATAAATAGTAGTTTTTATTTCTATAAATGCACTCATGAGATGCTTTTGTCTCTAAAATGTTTGCAAGACCTGGATGTCTACGCACTGTTCATGTTAGTATTTTTTCACCAGTTCAGCTTCTACCTACTGCAGGGATTTAAAAAAGCAAAAAAACAAGCGAAAAATTATTTTCAGGGTTGTATAGAATGGCCCTAGATAAAGAGTAGGGAAAAACAGTGCAGCAAACCTTTCTTTCCTGCCTGTGCACAGAGAGAGAGCTCATGCTGACCTGCTTGATTGTTTTCCATGTCTTGTTAGCTGTAGCATGTGACATAAACAACAGAAAGCTCTCATTTCGCTAATATACCCCTCTCTGGTATTGCTGGTCTTGCAGGCAAATAGATTTTGGGACTTCACCCTGTGAGCCATGGTCCATACACAGAGGAGCAGGGTGTAAAAGTGGGCTGCACCCTGCTGTTGTCACCTCACATCTGGACACCGCTCAACAAGATGCTTCATATTCACGTATCGAAGCAAAAGCAGCTAGAAAGTTGATTTTTTGTTTCCCAGTTGGAGATTTTTTTCAGCCCAAGATTATTCCTGGGTGAAGTAAAGGCTCTGCTGGGAGCTCTCCCTCTTATTGGTGCTGGGCGTGCAGAGAGGAGAGTGGGGAGGGGTGCCTGTGACTGTAGGACCACTGTACTCCAGGCTATTGGAATAGCCCCTTGAAAACCTCTGTAGCTGGAGCAACTTGGTCAGATATTAAATCTTTTAGGCTATTATGATTTTAGCCTGATGTGATTTTTCTTTGCTAAAAATTACCATTTTTTTTTTCTACATAAGGAATTGGTTTGCATGTACTTTTCTTGAGCATGGAGATTGTTGGCTTCACTTCACTTGCCGAAGGGACACCTGCCATGATGCCTTTGGTGTTTTTTCACTGAGTGAATGAAGGAATATTGGAGGCTTGTGAGCTTGAGGGCTGTGCATCATACAGGACTGCCATGGTGCTCAGCCCAGAGGTGTACTCTGTGAGGAAAGAGCACCCCTGCCTCCCCCCCAGGACCTCTTTTATATAAGAATTCAGTCCTATAAGGAAAGAAAATTGCAGAGGTCCTAGTTAAACCTTGCTCTTAGTAAGATTTTATATTGCTCCTAGTGATCACCAGGAAGTGGGGAATACACATCCTAGTAGCTACACAGCACCTCCTAGATGTCCAATGTTCCACAGAAATCGAGCTACATGAGCCAATAAGCAGGATGTATGGCTATATGGGGCAGCCCCTTAAATTGGGATAGATCTCTGAAATTCCAGCCTAGAAAGAGACCGATGTAGTTGCTTCCCTGAAAAGCTATTCATTTGTACAGTAAACACATAGCAATTGCCTCCAAGTCTTTGTCTTGATGCTGCCATTTAAGGACAGCTTTGTTGGTACTTAATGCACCCTGTCCTTTGTGGGTGCTAAGAATAAAAAGACCTCATTTGTGGAGACTACGCACTTAAACATCAAAGGAAGTTATTGGTCTCAGCTGCTTGTATTTATTTGATGGTAAGCTCACTCTTCCCTACCATATCTGTGTCACGGAGGTGGAAGGGGGTTTGCAGAGTGTTGCTTCCTCTGAATCCCTGCTACTGTTTATATGTCACAGCTGCTACACTGCTGCAAGACCTGCACGCAACTCCCTCTGCTTAATCTGCTTTGAGAACCTTCTCCAAGGCAGTTATTTTGCTGCTGAACAAAAATTAAAGATGATGTTTACTGGACTTGCAGTTTGCCTAAAGCTGCTGTTTACATACTTTTATAGTATGTTTTTAAATGGTAAAAGCAGGGTTTGTGGGCCTGTCGCCCCCACGTTTGCTGCCTGAATTTTGGTAAGTGAAGTCAGAGGCAAAATATTGTCTCTTCTTCAACTATGAACAACTCAACAGAGGTTATTTTCACAGATGCTGTTTGGGAGAGGTGGACAGTGCCTAGCAATCTTTTGGTTTGGAAAGGACTGGGCTTTGAGAAACACAGGCACCCAGAAGCTGAGGGGGAGCTTTGCCAAAGGGCTTCATTCTGTGCCTCTTATTAAGCACCTGCAAGTCCAGCACTAACTTTCCTTCCCAGCACCCAAGGACTGTGCATACTTGTTTTAGAGCAGAAATACAGCTTGCAATGAATGAGCTTTTTCATTGTCCTGTACCTCCCTAAACCTTTGGGACAAACTCCTCTCTGCTGCAAACCTCACATACTGAGAAACCTGTATGGAGATGACTCAGTATGTGCATAATACAAAAGTTAAGAGGTAAATGTTGTGAACTGACTTCAGCCCTCTTCTGAATTCTGGCCTTCAGGATGAAAGGCTGCCTCATGAAACACCATCTCCTGACTTGTTCCAGCATCCATCCTTTCACATGGTCACTGTGCCCTGTTGACACTGTATTGAATTTCTTCACGGTGTCCGGTGTACTTATCTGCTTAGTGCTCTGTGAAAATCGGGGTTGTCAATGTCCCCAGGAGCAGGCCAGTGCTGCACAGAGGAACTCGGTCTGCTCTGACCAGCACCAGGAGTCCTTAGGGGAATAAGGATTTAAATCTAGGGCTCCCAGTAGGATACTGCCCGAACTGCACAAGCTCTCATTGTCCTTGCAGTGCCTTCAAATCCACCTTTCACAGCACCGCAGGCGTTTAATTATTCCTTGGTCATTGTTGACCTCAGTAATTGCCTGGAAAACTTCAGAAAGAAAAGAAGTCTCTTTAAGCCATTTAAAAAGTGCTTGCTTTCGTTAGTGGCTTCTCCAAGCCTCAGGGACTTCACCCCTTCCTTAGCAGCCTGTTGGGGGAGATGGCAAGTTATAAGTGCATTCTCGAGACTGTTTTAGCTTATGTTGTTCCTTGGGCCCCTTGTGATGTACAAGGAGGGTGCAAACATCCTGCTGTTGGGTTTTGGAATGGGTAATGGTGAAAATGCATAGTTTTTAACATGACATTGCTATTTTATGAAGGAAACGTGGTGTTGTAAGCATGTTTCTGAACTGTTCTTCACTTAGTGATAATGGAGAGTCATTTGATCTAGGTTCAGAGACTCAGAGTAGTAAAACAGATAAATGTCTCTTAATATAGACAAATATTTCTAAAACACACGTCTCCTGAGAAATGATTTTGTCTATAATGAATACTAAGTAGTGTACTAGCTTAACAACATCTCAATATGCTATTTTCCTGATTGAATAAACTCTTTCTTTTAAATTCCTTGACCGTATCAGTGGGGAGACTTTGTATCTATCTATCTATCATCTGTTTTGGCTGTCTGGAAGGGTTTACTGTGAGACAGGTATCATATCAGAAGTGGTAGGAAACTTTTGATTGCAATTCCAACATTGCTCTGATCTCTTTCTGGAGGTAAGTGGAGAAAAGTAACCTATTAATTACATTGTACCCACGTCTCACTTAATGTGGTGGGATTTTGATCTCTTGATTGCTGGGGATACCTGATTTGTTGTACTGAGATCCCTCATGAGGCTCCAAATGAGAATGGCTGATGAAGCTTCACTGCTGAAGCAGAGTGACTGAATCCCTACAGTAGCATTAATTACTGCCTGGAGCAACTAAAGAGAAGACAGAGGAACTAGCACGTTACTGAAATGTTCCCGTTGCAGCTTGATTTCTGTGGAACTAACAGTAGGAGAAGATAGTCCTCTTTACACAACACTTCATTGTTTACTCCTAATTAGGAAAGATCATGCTAAAATGACAATTATTTTCATATTTACTTTTCATTTTCCCGTTCTTGAATCGGTTTAGATGGAAACACAGATAATCAAATAGACATTTATCATAGAATGGTTTAGGTTGGAAAAGACTTTAAAGATCATTTAGATGACTTTACCATGGGGAGGGACACTTCCCACTAGATCAGGCTGCTCAAAGTCCCATCTAGCCTGGCCTTGAACACTTCCAGGGGTGGGGTATCCACAACTTCTCTGGGCAACCTCACTGCAGTGTCTCACTGCCCCCACAGTAAAGGACTTCTTCCTGGTATCTAACCTAAAACTCCCCTCTTTCAGTTTAAAAGAGTTACTCCTCGTCCTATTGCTACACCCCCTCATCATTCCTGTAGGTCCCCTTTAGGTGCTGGAAGGGGCTGCAATAAGGTTTCCCCAGAGCCTTCTCTTCTCCAGGCTGAACAGCTCCAACTTTCTCAGCCTCTCTTCATAGGAGAGGTGCTCAAGCCCTCTCATCATCTTCATGGTTGTTAAAAATAGCAGAGTCCTTGTTTAATGTCCACCAACTGTACCAAATCAGGAGAAATCATCATGTTCACTAAGGTGCTGACAAGTTGAGGGCTCAATTTTTATGTTGGAAAAATGATTTCTGGTAAAAAATAAAAATAAAAACCTATAGAAGCCATATCTTTGAAATAGTTTGTGGGGAATAAATGCCGTAGTCTCCATTTAGGGCTAATCCATTTGACACAGCATGTTCCAGGCTAATCAAAAGCTGTAGATATTTATGCTGCTCTTCTTGTGCTGAAATCTTTCTGCTGGTCATGCATTGATGCAAACCTGTGACCTGCTCTAGGGTCCCTTAGTTTTTTTGGCCAACTACAAGGGGGTACAATATTACTCTCTGATTCCACCTGCATCCTTGCTGTAGATGGTATTTCATTTTGTCAACCTATGACCTGGTGTGGGTTAGTTGTCACTGGGTCTGCTTGCTGCATGTGTTAGAAGAGTGGTTTGCTTGGTGGTTGTTTTATATGGAGCCTCTTGCACTCTCTCTGTGCTGTTCTCCATGACTATGCACCAGTTTGGAGCTCATAGAATCATAGCATTGTTTAGGCTGGAAGGGACCTTTGAGATCATATAGTCCAACCATTAACCTAACTCCGATTTAAAAAAAAAAAAAAAATCAACAAAAAACCAACGACCCACCACTAAGAGTATGTCAACCCGTCTTTTAAATACCTCCAGGGATGGTGCCTCAACTGTCTCCCTGGGCAGCCCATTCCAATGCTTAATAACCCTTTCTGTGTAAAATTTTTTCCTGATATCCAATCTGAACCTCCCCTGGTGAAACTTGAAGCTATTTCCTCTTGTCCTATTGCCTGTGACTTGGGAGAAGTGACCAACCCCCACTGCTCTACAACCTCCTTTCAGGGTGGCCAAGGGAAGAGAGAATTTGCTTAGTTAATGCTCTGTCCTGTCTCAAACAGTTCTCTGTTTCTGATGAAGTGCGATACTCTCATACTTCAGTAAATGTGCTGGGCAGCAATAGGAAGGTCTCAATCCTTCCCCCCAGTTATTGATTTTTATACAAATGCACAAGTATTATTGATTTGCATCCATAATTACAACAGTTATTTCCAGATACAGGTTATGGACTTGCTTTTTCCAAATTGTCATATATACAGTATAAAATTGAAACCTCCTGATGGAGGCACTTTTGATCTGTTTTCAGGCCTGGCAGCGCAGGAGTGGTCTGATGAATCCTAGTGTATGTTTTCAGGGTAATCGTAGTGTCATTGAGATTGGAAAAGACCTTTAAGATTATCAAACCCAACAGTAAGTGCTATTAAGCTATTAAGTGCTATTAAGCCATTAAGCTATGACCTTAAGCACAACATCTACAGGTCTTTTAAACACCTCCAAGGATGGTGACTCAACCACTTCCCTGAGCAGCCTGTTCCAATGCTTGACAACCCTTTGGGGGTTAAAGTGTCTGAGGAGGTGAATCCTCTCATAACACCAGCAATAAGTGAAACATTAAATGTGTATGTATCCGTTATTAACCACAAACAATTAAATCCGCAACTGAAATGACAGTGTGCGTAAACTAACAGACATTAAAGCAGAAAGAACAGGATGAGCAATGCTGGCATGGTGATGACTGTGCTCTCAAAACAGGCCCCTCTGTGGAGATTCGGACTCCCTCAATATGCCACTGAGATGATAATACTTTGCACTTACATCGCACTACACATGTTCACAGTGTTGTACAAATATTAACTCTAATTAATCCTCACAGCACCCTGGTGGGGAAGATAAGTATTACTACTTATTCCTGTGATTGCACCGGCAACTATCATAGGTGGGCTACCACTGACTGGTTGCTGGTGTAGTCTTTAGGCAGAGATCCTCAGCAACTGGCACTACAGTTTGTACCAGGGTGTCATCAGAAATATACTAAATACCTCCAGCTAGTCCCTGTTTTTGTGTGTCTTTTTAATCAGGTGGTGTCTTGAACATGGGTGGCCCTAGGACTGTGAATTGGGCAATGTCCCTTTTCTACTAATACTTCCTGGGCTGATGCAATCTGCCCCTTTTTTTACTTCCCTGCAGCCCACCCTTCCCTTGCACTCCCAAAAGAGTGTTAAACAGAAAACTAAACTATCTGTGTTGCATAGAGTCATGAACAGCAGTGGTGTCCAGCTTAAGGTGGTGTTCCGGCTATGTTTCTGTATGAATTCAACATTCTTTATATATGTTGTGTAAGTTTTAAGTTTTACTTTGATCACTAAATATCAATGCTATTAGAACTTCACACCAGGGTGCTTAACCTGGCCTTAAGCAGGCCAGAGAAACAACGATCATCCACTCAGTGGTGCGTCAGACTTGCACTCAAACCTTTGCCCACCTACATTTATAAGAACCTTTGCTGTAAGTAGCCAGTTGTGCCTTGCAGCATTTCAGTCTTGGTGATTCAGGGTGCACCTACATGGTGTGCACCACAAAGCTGTCTTGTTATTATGGGGTAAGTTATTTTAAAGTTCTGTTGTCAACTCCTGCAGTTAAATCGTGAACCTGCTTAACTTTTGATGTTACTGTGTATGGGTAAGAAATAAAAAGTTTTTGTATTGTTTCTAACTTGGTGCAGAAAATGTTTAAAACTGATTTGAAAAAAGGTGAAAATGCTTGAGAGGTCAGAAATAATGCTCCTACAAAGACTGAAATTAAAGTGGAGGTTCCAGGATCTCTATTTTTTTTCTTTGGAGGAGAGACGCTTTTGCTTTAAAAATTTTGTTGTGGTGGCACAGAACAAGAGCACAGAGCTCTTGAGCTCTTGGCATTGGGAAGCTCAGTATTTCCTGCCTGTTCCCAGCTTGAGAATGTGCTTGCTTTCTGCTGCAAGGAAGCATTTATGTAGGCTGTTGTTCCTTTTATTCACATTTGCTGAGGACACTGAGAAGAATATTGGCAGGTGTAATGTACTGGTCAAAATAATATATTTGTTGTTTGAAGTCGGAATTTGGTATATTTTATACCGAGAAATCCTGGAGAGTCAAGTGGGAGTTCCTGTTGTTTAGCAGAATCAGGATCAGGTTTAAGAATGAACTTGAAAATGTAAAGCTGTGTCAAGATTTATGTTTTAACAGTAGAGTCATTCAACAGGGAAGTTCCTGTTGTAAAGACTTATTTATTAGAAGAGCTCCCTTATTCTCATGATAGCACCTGCCCAGCTTTTAACACGGTGGGCCATGTCCTCATGTGGAATGATGCTCAACACTCACTTTTATTCTGGTCTTCTTAAGGAGGAATGATAACATACAGATATGTGTCGGGTGCTGTATCTACCTTAATAATGCAGGATTCTCAGAATTTTAGTGGCTTTAATGTAGTCTGTGTTGGTGTCAATCTTATGGCTCAAAATGAGCTTTAAAAATGGTTTTGTTATAAAGAGAATAATAGAGACCAGTTGTTTGTGCAAGAATGTTGTTTGTGCAAGCTGTTAGTTCGTTAAATTTGTACTTGAATTAATGCAAGTATGAAAGGTAGGGTGTTTTGATCCTGCACTGTTGATTTGTATTGCAAAGGCATGTGGACACTTGTGTACACTTCCCATGCATGAATCTGTTGTCTACCTATGAAGCGACTACAATTTTTTTTTTTGTTTTCCAGTTGTATAAACGTTTGGATGCTTGTTTTGATATTCCTTTTTTCTTTCATTTTCTTTTGTTTTCTTTTTTCTTTTCT
>VXBJ01000046.1:1135624-1241685 GCA_013400055.1 Nycticryphes semicollaris
TTTTTTTTTTTTTTTTTCTTTCTTCGAGGTCTCCTTGATGACTTTGGAGATCTTGCACTAAAGGGGGAGAAAATGCTAACCAAGCTTTTCATCCAAAACAACACTATTTGGAAGTCTGTTTCTTTTATCAAATTGTGTAAATGAGAAAGAGACCCAAAGGAAAAGACTGTGGCTAGAAGCAGAAGAAAAACATCAGCCTGACTGTAGAAGAGGGGAAGTAACTAAAATATTTATTTCTACTAGGTCTGAGAACAACATATGTTAGGCAGGCATGACTTTTTCCAAGCATAAACTTTACTGTGACATGCTCTGCTAAACACAGCAACAAACACTCCCTAAAGCAGAACATCAGCTGGAACATTCAGTGAGTGCAGGGTATCGGATGCAGGGTGGTGTTTGTTTAAAAAGAAGCTGGCGTTTGTCAGAAGCTGTGGCAAATATGCCATTATTTTTTGTCTACACAACCTGTGAGATATCAGACATGTTCAAATGAGACTCTGAAACCCCAAGCTTATAAATATTGATAGGGAAAGTTCCTTCTCATCCATGGAGAGAGATTGCATTTTGCAATTATACAGCTTCACTCATGTGGACTGTATTGCAATTTGTTCTTCTGTCTCCTTCACAGGAGAAACTGTTCAGAGTTATAGTTCAATCTCAGTTCTCAATCAACCCGCTTTTGACACCTGTATTTCCTAGTTGATGAGGTATTTAAAATTGCCTTGTATTCAGAGGATGCCAAGCAGGGAGATTTCAGAGGCTTACGTGCAAAACTTATGAGTTGGCAGCAGTTGTTTTCTGCTAGAAGAATATGAAAGATGGTCACAATTTGTCCTTCTAAAGAAAATGATGTATTTTTAACCAAGGCTTTTAACAAAAATTCTTTTTTTTCAGGCCTTTATGGATAAATTCTGTGCAATATCCTCATGGCACATTCCAGTTACTACATGTTATTGTGAAAAACTGAGTGGCATGCTATGGTTCTTGTATCTGTTGCAGTGAAAATGTATGAGACTTTGCATCTTTGCATCAATTTTCAGCTCACAGTAAAACCCATCAGAAAATTCTTGGCCTTATTTGACTTCAGAATGAAAAGCAAAACAAAAGGAAAAACCAAATCCCCCAAAACCTAAACAAACCAACTCAAAACTCAGATTTCCTGGTTAATACCCCTTCTGGTGATATTTCATCAGGTGGGCTTAATTTTGAAGTATGAATATCAAAATTAGACCGCCTTTCATTATAGACACATAAGTCCTCTCCCCTTAAGTCTGCCTGGCACGTCAATTTGTGGATAATGTGTGACTGCAGAGATCACTTTTCATTCTTTCAGCCTTCACTGAGATATTTTCAATACTGCATCTAAACTAACATCCGCTGTGAAGGATGGCTGACAGGTACATAGTTTCTTGTAAACTACATAAGCTGTGTACATAATTTTATGCTGCTTGTTTAGCATCTTTGAAGCCGAAGACAAAGCTTTTGAATCTGATTTGAAATAAAAGATATATCAAGCAAAAGCTTCTTGGGAAAAATGACTGACCTCAGCTACTTACATATAACCCTAGACAGGGAAACTGGGCTTTGCATTCCTGGTTTTGAAACATACCATTCTACTCTATAATAGCAGAGTGGGTTATAATACTCCTCGCACCCAGAGGGATGTTTGTAGGGGCATAGAGGGCTGTTTGGGCTGGTGGCTGCTTGACTCTCTAGTGCTATCCCTGGGTTTTGATCTTGCAGAGCTGCTGGGTAGCAGGGTCTGTGCCCTCCTGTGTTGCACCCTGAGCGTTGCTCAGGACTCTGCTGCTCTCCTCTGCCCTTCTTCACTTGCTTGACTTGGTGTTTGTCTTCTCCACTGCATGGAAACCCTATTGCTGTTTATCTGGGGGGGGTCCCTTTTGAGGGTTCTTGCTGTGGTCCAACAGGTCACCATGGTCATGGGCACTTGCTACACTTTCAAGATAGCAGAGAAATGGGAGAATCCAGTGGCTTTACAGAGGTACTGCTTTCCTGGACCAGCCACAGGCTTCTTCCCTGGTATCCCACAGCTGGTTGTATTTCCAAATCTGTTGACCATAATTTTCTATGATTACGACTGCAGTCTTTGTTCCCTAAATAGAAAACGGGGATAGGCCATGCAGTGAATAGATGAAAGCTGCTTTAATAGCACAGTCCTTGTCAAATGTACATACCCATGGCAGAGTTGCATTCCAACTGAATGCTGGTAAGCTTTTACTGGTACTCAGTGAGAGTGTGTAAATACATTAGATATTGAAGTAAAATTACATCCTGAAGTTCTTGCCCTCAGAATTATGCAGGCATTGATTTTCAGTATATATTGCAGTTCCTTCATGCAGAACCATTATGTATTTACTTACTATCTGGTAGAAGGGCTTGTGAAATTACCTGCTTCTGGGAGCATGAACCCATGTCATCAGAAATGAGCCAAAATCAAACACAAGCTAAAATCCAGATCTCTCCAAGTGTCTGAAGCTATACTGTCCTAGGCTGTGATTTGGCAAAAGAAGTAGGATTGTCCCAGTTAAACACTTGTATTTGAGCCCCTGTAGAAATAAGTGAAATAAGTACCTCGTTGCAGAAGGGGATGGCTCTTCAGGTGACTCTTTTTTTTTTTTTTTTTTTTTTCCCTCCTTAGAGAATAGCATTGAGACTAAAGAACATGTTCTTCCTGTCACTCTGCTGGGAGATGTTTCTGAAGGTGAAGTGAGCAGCTTCATGTGACTGCCAGGGTGTGTATCACAGCTGTGTTGCAGAGGGGAAAACCCTCATGGAAGGAATGAGGCAAAGGAAGATGAGACTTCCCTCTGCAACTTAGCAGAGTGTTTCTGCTGGGTCACTGAAATATGAGGTGAAGTTAAAGCAACGTGAACTCTAGAAATTGTTTTTATGATGTGCAAACTATGCTGATAAATGTACTGTGAGGGAGAATCCTATGGTGGATGGGAGCTCCTCTGGGCTTTGTGCCAACCAAAAGTCATACGGCTGTGGCAGGTACCATGCTGAAGCTGCACTAACAAATTCTGGCAAGAGGCTGAACAAATGTGTTTTGGCAAGAATCTTAACTTGGATTCAGCAATGCATGAATGTGACTGTCTGTGTTTTGGTCCTCTTGAATCTATGCTGTATCAAGTAGACACCCCCTGGATATTTTCTGGGGCTCTGGTGTATTGGTTTGGGATGAGCTTTCCCCTAGAATAATTTTCCTACCACAGCACAAGGCAGCACAGGATGATGGAACAGCCGTGTAACAAGAGGTTTTGCCCGCTTGTGGCTTGTTACACTGGGGCAGTTTATCTTACAAGAACAGATACTTTATCCTTTGAGTATAGTGAAATTACTTCTCTGTGCAATTAAATACAAATAAAACATTCCTCTCTTTCTTTCTTTTTTTTTTTGTGTGTGTTGGTATTTTTATGCCATGTGTGTCTCTGTCCCTTCTTTGTCTCCTCTTTCCCCAATACAGCTGCATTTCACTCGTGGCTGTGGTGGTCTGCTGGATCTTCACTTCAAGGCTGTGTTCCCTGCTTTGAACTGTCCTCTGTGGCAGTACTGGTTCTTTATGTCTTTATGCAGATGACGCAAAGGCCAGGCCCAAGACTTCTAAGAAACCTTCAGATTCACTGAATGAAAGTGCTGTGAAGTGTAATTAGCTTGAATTTAGAGTAAACTTTATTCCTCTTGAAGTAAATGTGTGTAAAACTTTTAGCTTTTGATGGTGAAAAGACCATGATGTTCAGTCATGGATGTAATGCTCATCAATGTTTTTAGGCCAGTGCTGTGGTTTGTGGTGGTGTAGATAAATGCCAAATGTGACACTCTGCCCAGTGCAAAGCAGCAGCAGTGTGGATCTGTCTGTAGTTTGTAAGTCACTTAATATAAAGAGAGCTTTTCCAACAGCAGGATGTGATAAAACTGACTGCAGTGTTTGGATGCTCCCCTAATGTACTGCAGCATTGTATGGAAAAGTTAAATGCTTTAGAATGTGTGAAATGATAGTAGTATATACGAAATGTTTGTAGAATTATTTATACGAGCGTTTCCCCTTAAAATTAAGGGGGAGCAACTAGGGTACAGAATGTACTAAAATGCATTGTACTACCTCATCAGCAAAGGTTGCAAACAAATTTCTCATTGAAATGTGATGTTATGGTATGCCTCAAGGACACATGCAGATGTGTTCTCTAGGTACTTACCCGTGAAGATTTTTCACAGGTTGATGCATTAACTACCTTGCATTTGTTCAAGGACAATTCATGTGTAGAGAGAGAAACTTGAACAGCCCCGGGTGGTGCTTTTATTATAACTCAAAATTAGAAGGAGCACATTTTTCATAATTAGGGAGAAAAGCAGGAGCAGCTGACTGACTTTTTGTTATTAAAGAATAACTGAATATTCCTGGCAGATATGTGAACATGAACATGAATTATGCTTTGGGATTGTTGGTAACAAGGTAGTGAATCTTTCTTGTTAATGCGGGAGATATTTCCCTAGAATTGTTTGCTTGCTTGCAGTGCAGTTGCTGTATTCTAGGACAAGAAAAATTAACCTTGCATATTGCTGTTTTCTCCCCGTGTTTTTGTAGCCAATTACAGCTCACAAGTTTGTAAATTTGGATGGATTTTAGCAGAATACAAGTGGAAGAGGCAGATCATCTGTTTATTTTTGTTACTGTTATTAACACTGCAGCCCATGAAGACAAACGCAAAGGAACAGAAAATCAATGTAACAATAACTCCCACTAAAAATGGGTAGTGAAGTTGTTGGACAACAGGGAAGGAGAGGGAAAAATATTAGTACATGTGTTCCTTAGGGAATTGCATCCTTAGTGAAGTCTTTCCTGCCTGTCTCCTTGGGAGGTAAAGCTGCCTGGTTTTGCATTTCAATATTAAACTGCTACTGTGCACTTTAAATAGCAAAAAAAAAAATATTGAAATGCCTTAATGACTGAGCAAACCACACTTCAAAACTATTTCCTGATGGAGCTTCCTGGCATCATGTCTGCACTGGATCCAAGAGCAGTTTAAATATTCTTGAATACTGAGCTTAGATGGAGAGTAATGGAGCTGCAATGTGCTGGAAGAGAGCTGAGCTCCTGCCACTGCTTGGTGGATCTGCAAGGTGAGGGAAGGTGTGCGTAGGTATGGAGTGGTTTTACTGGTCCACGACATATACTAAAGTTGTCAAGAGCATTTTCTTTTCCTGATTAAAAGTTCACCACTGACTCTTGCGTTAGCAAAAGACTGTTTTGTCCACCACACCTCTGCCTGTTTCTTCTTGCTGCCCAGGATCTGGGTCTGTCTCCTCTGTGGGTTTTCACCAAGAAATTGCTTGGCCAAAGGTCAACTCTCCACCAGCCACTTCAAAATTGCATTATGTGGCTTGAGTGGGACAAAACATGCTTTGCAGATGGATGATGATCTGCAGGAAGACAATCTTGCTGGCTTGTACAGGGTGTTTCACTTGCTAACACAGTATCCATTAGGTATTGGTGCTCTTTGTCTTCTCTGTTTTTGAAGAGTCTCAATGAAGACTTTTTGGTTCCAATCCTTGAGAGGATTTGACTTGCTGCTCTTTCCATAGGAGCATTCTTGCTATGGGAGTAAGCCATTGATAAGCCATTAGATGGGAGCATCTGTTAAGGATGCTCCTAATGTAGCACGAGAAGCATGTGTGTTCTCTGCTGCCTCTGGGTCAGTTTCATATCATGAGATTTGGTTTTACCCAGGCAAAGCTGTTGTAAAGCAGAATTAAATTTTTGTTATTTATATTCTTATGTTGGACTGTTTTTAAATTTCTTTTGATTGTCAGCACTAAGATATGGACATTACTAAGCATAATAGACGAGTTTTATAATCTCAACTCACTGTACACTACAGACCAAAATATACTCTGTAAGTGGGTCTTAAGTTCTTGTTTAACCCTGTGTATCAAGCAATGGTTTTGTAAATGGGTAACACAGCTGAGAAGAAAATGTTGCCATCACACTGGCTGCTGGGAGAACTTGTGCAGCACAACGTGCTTCATGTGCATAGTGTGCAGAGTGGGTGAGGCTGAAAAAGACATGTCATGTTGAAGCAACGAGGCTGTAATCTGCTGGGTACCGTATGGCAGTTAATTTTCACGCCTATTTCCTGATACTGAGGCTTTGATCGGATGTATTTTCTTAGTGTGTTTAGCCAATTACTTAGCGTGTATTCAACTGTATTTAAAGCAAGTAAAAACAAATGGGCCTTCATCACTTTGTGCTCAGGCAGGGATAGGAGAGGCAAACTTCTAAGGCAAAACGGCCTTGTGAAAGAGGGACTCATATCTAATGGATTTGGGTGATAGGAGAAAGGGATAAAATATCCTTTGTGCAGAATGAAATATGCAAAAGAGGGCAAGATCATTTTAAGAGGAGCTTGTGATCATATTAATTTGTGGGTGGCTGCTGTAACCAGTCCATATGACTGTATAATTTTGGTAGTGATGCATATGTTTAACCAACCGCTGGCTGTGAAGAAGACAGAGCAACTAGGCTGGCATCGGGATGTTCTCGGTGAAGCTGGTGTAGCTGCTGACTGGAGCAACAGTTGAATTGGCTTGACATTTATACTTTTTTGGCAGTGCTGTTTGATTGCATGGTGATTAGGATGTTGTCAAGGACTGGCATGGACACGCTTCATCTGTAAGTGCTGGCAAGCTCTTGTGTGTGAAAGAGAGAGGAGGAGAGCTTGCCCCGTGTGTCAGGATCACTCTGCACGTGGCCCCAGTCAGCACACCCATCTGTGGCACAAGTCCTTGCCATGGCTCCTGCCTGGAGCAGCCGAGCTCTGTCAAGTGTGTGTGTGTGTGTAGGTAGCAAAGGATCCTGCTGTGATTTTTTTGGAGTACTTCAGTGAGGGGTTTAGCTCAGGTTGAGGGATTTAGGAAGGGGTAAAACCAAGTGGATAACAGCTCAATTCTGTGTCTAAGGATGGGAAATGATGGGAGGGGGAGTAGCCTGCCAAAGGTGCAATGCAGGGAGAAGTACTGGTGGGGATCACACTGTTCAGAACAAGAGGCAGGCTACAGCTGCTAGAGCTTTTGTCCATTTGGAGGCTTTCTTGACTTTCCTCGGTCAGTATCAGAAGGGAAACTGAGTTGAGGCATTCTCTGAGTGGAAACTAGGTTGGCCTGGCACAAACCTGAGGGAAGAGCTTGTGTGGGTACTGCTGTCTCCTGTGCCATCAGGTTATTGGAACTATTAACATAGCTTCCTCTTTAACATGTTAGGGAAAAACAATCCCCTTAGCTGTGCTTTTTCTCTCTCCCTCTCCCTTTTTTTTTTTTTTTCTTTTTAAAACTCAACTAGATGCTTTTGAGACTGTGTATTGTTCATCCATCCATTAATTTTCACTGATAAGAGGAATAAAAAGGCTTAGTCTCACCTGGGCACATGCTGTATATGTGCAGACTTGCTGCAGCACACTCACCAGCTTAAAGCTTCCATGCAGTGCTGTTAGCAGAAGTATTCCCTTGGTATATCATTCCCTTGCATAAACAACTATTTCTTGCTTTGGCTTACTTATTGATATGAAGGCTTTCTTTTTGCTTGTTCTGGAAGAAGAAAGCTATTTTTCTTTTATATTGCTAAAATCATGTCCTCTCTGCAGAGCTGTGTCCCACTCAGGTAGGAGATGACAATCCCTGCTACCTTGCTGGCATTTGATATAAATAGATTCTGAAAAGGTGAGGCAGGTTCAGCAGTCGGAGGTAAGGACGGAGAAGGGAATTTGGTCAGGATGAAATGATGATGTTGTATGACTGAGAATTTCTTGCTGAAGCAGTTATTGGCTGTGAAACGGTGAGAGTTGACAAGTATTGCATGGCATCTCGTAGAGAGGAGATTTCCTAGAGATCTTTGGACAGATTTGACTTTGCTTTTCACTACTTCTTTAGGTAAAAAAAAGTTTGAAAATGGAGAAAGGGAACAATCATGCAGATAACATTTTTTAAATTTTTTTTTCACCTGAATACTGTTGATGAACTGTTATATGAATTTCACTGAAAGGAGAAACAAGTAATTTGTTCGGGCAAGTTTACAGCTTTAATGCTGTATTTTCTAATGTTTGCTTTGTGTAATCTTAAATTATATTAATAGGAGACAACATTATCTTGATTACTTTGTACTGAAAGTACAGCATCTATGAACAGATGGGAAAGATAAAATAGAGGGTGCACCTGGCCATTGCAGGAGACTAGTAATATAAGTGAACAATGTTGACTTTCATTTCACATCCATTGCAGAACATAAATACTTCCACACGGATCTTATTTTCCATTTAGCACAACAGTTTCTCTCTGACTGTGGCCAAAAGAGGATGCCTGGGGAAAGAATACATGGAACAAAGCAGATATACTCAAGTCTTCTTGCCTATTGCAAATAGTATCAGCAATCAACAGTTTAAGATTTTTGACCCTCTGGTAATGCAGAGATTCCTTAATATATCTTAAGGAACCTGACAGATTAAATCATGCTTTGATTCCCTCTAAAATGATTATGCTGTGAGTAAGCCATCTAGTTGGAAAATGGGTTATGAGTAGGGATATTATAAGTTTGATTTGCAACGTTCTCAGTCAAAGCTGGGGGAAACAGACTAGTATTTTAGCAGATGGGGATGACAGCTAAACAAGAGCTGAGATTTTTGAGAAATGAAAAAACTTAGAAGAATGTGTTAAGGGTCTGGGTGGCTCAGAGACTGGGAATAAATAATGTGCTGTTTGCCTGTTTAGATTCAGTATAGACCTGCAAGAATGCTGTTTTCTCTGCTCATGACTGTTATATAGCTGATAATGCTACTGGACCCAGTATCGTGTATAGCTGTGCTGAATATTCATTTGTTTTGTGTATGAATGAATTTTCTACTTTGTTAGAATGATGGATTATACTCGGTACAGATGGGACTGGTGTTGGCCAGGGTCTCCTCATTAGCTCAGTGAGGAAATTCCCATTGATTTCAGTGGAAGCACGCTTATGCCAGTGCTGGAGGGCCTTTGAAAGCTGACTTTGGCCCATGGCCACTTGCAGGGCAAATGTAGGCTTTTGTGCCAAGGCAGCAGCATGTTAAGTATTTGTACTGTTTGTTTGTGGATGAGGCATGGGTGCAAAGATAGAAGCCCTCAATCCTTGTTGATGTAATTTTTTTCCCATGACACTGGAATTAGGCATGTTTCTATCCTCCACAAATGTTACTGCAAGCCCATGGCATTGTACAGTCTGTGATGTTAGTTGCTCCGTGTAGTGCACAAAGCATTAGAAAGTTCTGTTTTCCTAATTCATAAAAAAAACCCAACACTTCATGACACACAAAATAACGTGGTCCAGAAACTCTTTCCTGTCTTGTAAACAGCACTGTCTACAAGGAGTAGGCAGCACTTTGTGGTCTTTATCCATCTTTTGCTCTGTGTAGCTACTCTGTGCTATATCTGTACAGCTAAACCACCCCAGATCTGTAACAGAAACTTCTTAGAACCCTGGAGTATTGATATATGCAGTTCTTGGTTTAAGGTCTTGATTTAATTGTTTGGGAATGAATTGTGAACTTCTGTACATCTTAATCCAGAGTTACCATTATCTAGGAGTGTTGATTCAAGTCCCCTTTCCTGTTAGAACTGTGAGTAATTGAATATTTTGCTTCATGCATTTTGTCTTAGGGGTATGTGGTTAGATACTCTCCTCTCACTGCAATCTCAGATGGTCAGAGAATCGAGACGGGACCTGTTTAATTGGCTTTTGCTACAAATCCTAAGCCCTTTCTTTCTGACATTCACTGACTGAGATTCTATTTTATAAGTGTCTTTACTGGATGACGGACGTTATGTTTGAGGTCTCATACCTGAGACTAAGGCTGTAAAATTTCTTCCCTAATTTAAATCTTCTCCAGATCATGTCAGTCTGAAGAATTCCTGGCTGAGACTTTGCTCTGTCAGATTCTGTCTCGTACAAGTGATTGAAAAAAAATCAGTACAGTGAAGGACAGAAAAAGTAGTCAGACCTTCCTTTCTGCTCCTCTTCCTACTCTGCTGTTTTGAGAGGGATATGTGACCCAGCACTATCTACAGTTGCCTAGAAGAATGTGAATTCTTTCTCCAGTAGACCATTCTACTTCCAGCCAAGGAACGTGGTTGGGTTTTTTGTTTTGTTTGGTTTTTTTTTTTTTGGGGGTGTGTGTGTTTTTTTGGTTTTTGGGGGGGGTGTTGGGGTGGTGTGGTGTCAGATGAACCTAAATGTGGTGGGTATGCATGAAGTGACAGTCATCTCATTTTGGTGGTAGGTTGACAGATTCTTCACAAGCTCCTAGAAGTTTGTCAGTGCCGGTTCTGCTCTTGATTTTGTTCCCAAACATTTGGCTCATCTGGTATTTAAGTGAGCGTGCGATCCTGAGTGAGAGCCGTTGAATTCTTGCAACTTGGAGCTGACTCTGTTGAACAAAAAACTATTTCCTTCATCAATGGTAAAATAATTGGTTTTCAGTGGGAGACCAGATATCTTTGCAGAACTCAGTTTATTTTTTCCAATATGTCAGGTGTTAGTGCAGCAATACATAAGATACAGGTATCTCTGTAGATTATTTAGGTTATTCTTGAGTTCCTTTTGGAGGAGGGAAATACTTGGTGGAATATAGGACATACTGTGTTGGTAAAGAACCAAAAGCTCGTATCTTTCTCTCCCAGCCTTTTGCATTTCAGATACCTGAGCATGGGCTGAATAGATGAATCCCAGAGCTTATGACTCAACGCCATCATTTAAGCTCATAAAAACACATTCCAAAACTACATTGAAAAATAAAGCTGTTCAGCTGGTCTCTTCTAGCAAGAGAAAATTAGGCTTCTTGTGATACAGCACTAGTTATTGTGTAGTGATTTAGTAAGCATTTTAAGAATCCATTTATTCAGGGCTAGAGTTATACATTTCTGTCCTGAGCAGCATCTTGTTTTGTTGAATCCAGGCACCGCTGACAGCAGAGGGGGTACTTAGAGACTGCATGACTAATTCAATGGTTTTATGTTAACAGTAAATATTTTTGCTTCATTGTTCATTGAGAAGGTCCTATACATGTATATTGCTAATTATAGTAATAATTTTTATTAATTAGCTGGTCAGTGGTCATATGTCTTTCCCAGTTTACCTGAGCCAGAGCCTCTTACAAGCTCCTTTTACTGTCATCTGTGAAACTCTTCTATCTGGGGCTGATTGTCTCTGTCTGCCAGTTGCTGTGTTTCAGTGAATCACTCTGTTGAGGAGATTGCTCCACACCTCTGCTTCTTAGCAAATTGCCTTCTGAGCCCTGGCACTGAAATGCAATTGGTTATGCTTCATTATCTCATTCAATAGAAACTCAGTCTCCTGAAGACTGCAATTAACTTTCCTCTTTGTCTAAGACACAGAATTTAACTGCAATCTTGTTGGTCTTCTCTGAAGAAAGGGAAGGAGGAGAAGGCAGAAAAACACTGAACCAAACCAGAGACAACAGGCTTTGACAGACCGTTTTTTATTTGGTAACTTTGCTTTTCACTGTGCAACTTGAAGCCAAGAGTGCTGTGGATGACAGCTTTCCTGACGGCAAGGGAGGCAGACTGGGTTACAGCCCAGCCCTGCAGCCACGGGGCTTTGCTGACTTTAGGGCACTTAGTTCAGGGCCTGATGCTTTGGCCCACATAATTCCTCCTGCTCATACCACCTGCAAACGCTGCATTCATCAATCAGATCCCTTGCATTTATCATGCTTTAACTTTATTAGAGGGGCTATATAAGGTATCATGTTTTCTGTTCAGTAAGGATAGAGATCTGGTCATAAGCTACAAAAGTAGTTCAGGCAGTTGTAACTGAAGGTGTTTATTATTGCCCAAATGAAAAGTATATGGTTTATTGACAGTAAAAGGAATCTGTCTCTTTTCCTGCCTTAAGATGAGCTAAATGCATGAAATTGGCTCCTAATCTTAATTTATGATGGTTAAACTTCTGGTGAGACAAGGGTTGTGACTAGCAGTGGAAGGAATGACTCAGCAGTAAGAATATTTGGCTAACTCTTTAATCTGTAGATTATGGAAGACAGAGTAGGAGATGCCTTGAGGTCTGTGCAAAAATCCAAAAATCTGATCTGTATCTTTTAGCTTGTCCTGGTTCCAATGGCTGTCCCTCCTAGTTCTCTTTTCAGGTCTGCCTTGTTCTGCCCACTGTCCCCAAGCTTGCTGAGTTATTCCATGCCACTATTGTGAGCTCAGTGGATTTTTCAAAGTGATGGCTTTATTTTTTCTCTACTCTTCATGGTCCTGCCAGATTGCCCTGCAGCAAAATGCATTTCAGGTATGAGCTCTCACCAGTCCCTCTAGGAATAAGTTACTGCTTCATTTCTCATCTGTAAAAGGGAAGCAATAGCTTCCTCTCTCATGTGATATAGGAAGAGAAAGTTCATTTGTAGGTGTGGGACGTTGAGACTCTGTGGACACAAGGCTGTCCAGGTTTTTAGGAGAGCTGTGGATGTTGATCAGCCAAGGCATTTCCTTTCCCTACTGCTTTTTTTCTGTAGGATGCTATTATCCTATAGTAGGATAGTCTACTATTTTGACAGAGAAAAACAACACTGTTGTTGTTCAGAGAAGAAAACAGCATGAAGAACAGCCCTCCTACTTCAGCACTGTGGCTATTAGCTTCTGTTGGATGAAGATGAATAGTAGCTTGTACTTCCCAGTTGTAATAAGAATAAACTTTTTTCCCTAAGCTGTTTTTTAAGTTCAGGCAATTCTACCAAGATGTCATATAATGTGGTGGCCTCACTTTTCTTAAACAACCTCCTCAAATCCCATCAAACAGCAAATACATCATTGGTGTTTCTACCCATTTTCTGCGGCTGGGGAGAGAAGGTGAAGCTCCAGGAAGCTATAACATGCTTCTGTCTATGTTCCCACTGCTTTCACAAGGGCTCAGCTGAAATACTCCACTGCCCACTGATTCCACTCTCTTTGCTCTGTGATCTTTCCTATCCCTAATTCCTCTAAGGTGGGAGCTGTGCTGTGGACCTCTCTGGTTTATGACTTTGCAGACAGGTAAAGCTGGGCACAGCTGACTTGCCCAATAAAATCAAACTGGGTCATTGTTGTCAGAGGTAAGATTCAGAAGCAATGGACAATACAGCTTGGGTATGGGCTGAAAGCTGTGAAGGTGATTTCTAAAAGCTCCTAGAAAGCTGTGTTCAACGGGGCCCAGAGCTGGAGGAGTCATCTCACTGTGATGGCACCAAGCCTGTCAGAATTCAGGGAGCATCGGGGTGATGGTCTAAGTCATATAGTTTAGTTCTAGGTAGTCCTGTGTGGAGCAGGGAGTTAGACTTTTATCCTTATGGGTCCCTTCCAACATGAGATATCCTGTGATTTCCTTGCTAGTGGTGTCCTTGCTGAGTAGCAGCCACCTAGTTTTTCCTCTAGATATTTAGATCATGTTGGTTATTACTGTACATGACAGCAATGATATTACCTGACAGATTTCATCACTGCTAAGTGGTTCCCTTTAGACTTGGCTTTTCTCAGTTAGCCTTTCGTAGCCACCTCAGATTGTGATGTACCTTTGGATCCCTGGGAAAAAAAATATATCTCAGCTGTGATAATCCCTTGTCTCTTATATGGTCATTTTCCACTGCTAGAAGCATCATCTCCCTGAAGATGGAATGTGGCAGATGTGAATGTCTCCATTCAGACATCTTCCCTAGTGAAACAGCAAAAGCCTTTTTCTTCCTTATAAGAATGCAGATGTAACGTAAGCAACAAGAGGTATCCCTTGCTTTTCTTAGTTTATCTGCTCCAGAGGTTCTCCTACTGTTGGCTTTGTGTCTGTGTTACAGAAGCTGGGAAAGCCCTTCCACCAAACTTTGGGGCTCCAGTTGTACAGTGAGCCCCAGCCATCTGTTGCTGTCAATCTGAATGCCTTGGTCCTTCCTGCAGTCTCTTCTTATGACCAGACCCTTTCACAGGTGAGGATCTGAATACAGAGAGAACTTTGAAAATACTCAGCTCCTTCACTTTAGTTGACTGGAAAGAGAGTTAGATATTTTTATCTAATGCAAGACCATGTGCTGAGATGACTTCCTCAGTGTTTTGCAGATATCTGTATTGGAGAAGAACATTGAACAAGTCCTGACTGGTGGCGTTGCAGTGGATAATTCTCCTCTCTAAAGGACTATTCAGTCATGCAGGCTATCTCTGGCCCTTGATGACCTATTTTATACATTGACTTTGCTTGTTCTTGCAGAGCCAATTTTTGACCATCTGGTACTAAAGTTTTTGTGACTGGTTGCCCTCTGCCCTGGTTAAATTGCTGATGCATCAGGCTTAGGGAAGGGGGGTGGAAAGCTCTTTTGTCTCATTGTGTTTTGTTGTACTGGAGAACAGACTGCTCCAGATAGGGATAGCAGAGTGCAGACAGGTAGCTTTGCATGCACAGCTCAACCATTTAGCATCCACATTATGGAGAGCTATGTTAAAGGGAGTTCACTTTTAAGATAGCAGTGATAACTTGGGATGCTTTCTCACAG
This sequence comes from Nycticryphes semicollaris, assembly GCA_013400055.1. Lineage (NCBI taxonomy): Eukaryota > Metazoa > Chordata > Aves > Charadriiformes > Rostratulidae > Nycticryphes > Nycticryphes semicollaris. Next base: position 1,150,198 of record VXBJ01000046.1, read on the forward strand.
CATTTTCCTTGCTCTGCTGTTAGATTCCTCTGGATTTTTCCGTTGTTGACAGCATGCCCCTGGCTCTCATCACTTGCCTGCTTTCATTAACATATCTTTATTTCTTTCCTCTAGATCACCAGTAAAGATTGCAAAAATGCAGCCTGCTTTTTGGCAGATTTTTTGCCTTACCCCAGTGTGCTCTTCCTCAACAGATTGGGGCTTTATCTTGTGGTGCTATCCCTCCCCACCTTTTTTTTTTAATAATGTTACAGGCAACAGTCAGTAATCTTATGTCCCAGCTGTTCTTGGTTTTGAGAGTAAAATTTGAGAGACATTGTGCAGAAACCAAAAATATTCCAGCTGCTTCTGTAGTAATAAACAAGTACTTTTGTGACTAGCAGAACTAATGAAAACTCATTTCCTATGGCTTTGTGTCTCATGGTTGATTGGCTTTTCAACTAAATTATTCTAAAGCTACAGTAGTGAGGTAGAGGTTTATAAGACATCAGAGAGCTCACAAAATGTGGGGCTGAGTTGGGGAGAGAGAACATTTTGGGCATGGGAAGAGCTTTAGCTGAGTTTGTAATGAAGACTGAGCTCTGGAGGTTTCATAGCAGCGTAAAAAAATGTGAATAAGCGGTGGAATTTCTCATGTCTAATAACTGCAAGGTTTGGGAGATGCTTTTTGTGTAATTAGGACATTCAAAATGAGTCTTCCCCATGAAGGTTTCTTGATTATTAATACGGGCTGAGCTCACACTGGTGTCTTACCCTCTCTATGCACCATAACATCTTTTTCCCTCTGCTGGCTTTTCTTTCTACCTTTCATGAAATTTGAGGGGTTTAGTAACGGTAAAGACCTCTGTCCAGGTGGATTGCCATAAAAAAATAGGTTTACCTATGATTGTGGAAGAGAGGTTGAAAGAGCCACAAACAAGGACTGTGTGTTCACACAAAGCTCCAAACCAACCTAGCGTAGTTTAGAGGGACAGGATGTGGTCTTTGTACTCGGTGCAGAGCAATTCCAAAGCAGGCATTTCATGTGTCAGGAGACTCAAGATCAGAGTCTGCCCTGACATCCAGCTCATCTCAATCTTTGCTGTTACTCATCACCATGGCTGCTTAGCTCACCTTTCCAAACTTCTGCTTGAGTATCCTTATTCCTTGTACAGTCCTTTCATTTCAGCCCTTGAGCTCACAGTGTTACCACTCAGGGTTAAAGACGTACTTGTTGTGAAGCTGAAAGGTAGTTGCAAAGGGAGTAGGCTTTTGTGTAAAAGAAGCAGAACTGTAGAACTTTGTCCTATGGACTGACACTCTGTGTAAAACCTGCCATGTTGTCTTACGAGGAAAATCTTTAATCTGATGAAATATTGCAGCATTAATTGGACACTGTTTATTCTCCATGTCTAAAGTGAAGATCACACACTAGTATTTAGTTGGATTTTTTTCACTAACTTTTAGTATATTTGTTTAGTACTTCATACTTCAAGCCCATTTTCCCACATATGTTTGTTTTCTTCTTTGGCTTCTCAGTCATACCTGTCAGTGGTTACTTATGTGAAGAATTTGCTAGCTGAGTTGCTGTGGGTGATGAAAAGCATATTGGTTTTGGTGACAAAGCAGCTAAGAAATAAAAAATAAAATCTGAAAATACTGATGTAAAACATCTCAAAATCCTAGCTGCCGCAGGGAGTGAAATGCTCTGAAATCCCAGGGAGAGGTAAAGTGCAGCACAAAATGTGCGAGTACGTCTTCCTTAACAGCAGGCAAGCTAGTGACCAGTGGTGCTGGCACTGTTTTTGTTCCCTCCAGCAATTTGTGTTTTGGGCTTTTTCCTGTTCATCCTATGAAAAGCAATAGCATTGGCTTTGAGTCTCTTACCTCGACAGGGTGAAGTGCTGTATAAACATCTTGGAGTGCCTGTCTAATATCTTCTGAAAGGATTCTGTGCTCCCTGACAGACATCCTTTGGCAGGCTGGTACCATATTCATTCAAGATAAAGAAATTTTCATGCAGTGACCACAAAACCACTCTTCCCCCTCCCCCTTTCTCCTTTTAAACTGAATTATCATTGTTTTGTGCTTAACCAGGTGAGAACAGAACTTTTTACACAGTTACAGATAATTACAGATGGATGTGATCTGTTTCTTGTATTAAACCAAGCCAGACAATTTGAGGGAAACAGTAGCTAGGGCAAGCCTGTCTCTGTGGCATTTCTAACAGGATTCCAGCTGTTGTTGGAGGTGGTAGCAGATAAAGTTCACCCCTGTATTTAAGTGTCTGGACGTGTCCTGTGTTCTCCGTGGGCTTTAATTTTAACCTAGAAGTACGTGGAGTAATTCTCTTCCAAATACCTAGAACTGTGAAGAGATTTGGGCACCAAAGTACTGCATTAGGCACTCCAGAATTTAGTGCTTTAAAATCCCTATCCAGGTCCCTGTTAGCAGTATTTCCTGAGGTGAAGAAATTCCTTTGACTTTCCTTGCTGTCCTGACAGAGCCAGAACTACTGCAGTTTTGAATCTGACTTGTAGCTTAGTCTGTGATAGTCCAGCGTGTGTATAAAGTTCAGGCTTTCCCCCACTTCCTAATACAACCCTTTGAGCAGCAATGTTCGTGCTGTCTCATTGTCCCAGGGAATATCTAATTATTTTATGAGAAGTGGGACAGCTTTAGCACCTCAGATTGAGTGGGAGTGTGTCATATTGGCATCGCCATCAGGACTGCCCTGTGTCTGCACACAGCTTATTTTTAAACAGTTATCTGGTGCCTTAGGTCACAGTAAGCAATCTGCTTTGGAACAAGAGAAACTCCCACTTCAAAAAGTTTGCTATCTTACTCTTACCTCCTTTTTTTTTTTTTTTTTCCCTTTTTTTCTTTTTTTCTTCTTCCTGGCAGTCTTCCAGCTCCTCTCCTACGCTGCATTACCCTGTGTTTGACTCAGCCTGTCTGTGTACCTGTGCAAACCCCAGTGTGCTGGTTTGTTTTCAACATTTGCCACCTGTCTGTACAAATACTTCCAAAGGAGACCACCTCTGATGGTTGATCATGGTGAGTTCACACCTGCTGTGTTGGCTGTGATCCTCCCTCATGGACTTTCATGGAGATCTCTTCAGGCGTTCAGGATATAATTACTCTTTTCAAGTCCCCAAGCCTCTTTTAAAGGAAATCATTGCTCTGTGTGTGGTAAAGAGCATCCTTTACCTCTTGAGATACTTTGGAGAGATCCTTTCTTGCTTGTCATTTGTGTCCTCTTTCTTTTTTAGTCCTTTTTCTCCAAGACTTATCTGCCTGGATTCCTCAGGTGTTGAAAAGACTGTATTCAATTGATTACAAAACAACATCTTGCTTTTTTTTTTGGTAAGGAATTTCTGCTGTCTTTTCAGTCTTTGAAAATACCCGGACAATTTCATCACCTTCCTCACTTGTTGAGCTGTATCCCCACATCACTGAAGTACTGCAGATCCCTCTGTAACCAGAAAGCAAATTGTTTAGCAAAGGTAGAAAATTAATGGTAGTAAGCTAGTTGATGGTGGAAGAGGAACTGCGGGAGTTTTATCTTGACCCTTTCTTCTTGTCCAAAGTCTTCTGTTGTTTCTGGTGGGCAACCACAGCAAGGACAAGCATTGTGGGATTGTTGTCTTATACTATCCTGGGGTTTATTCAGATGATGACAGTGCTGAGTGGCTGCAATCGCTTTAGAGGTGGGGACTTGACTCCAGTGTAATTATGTATGTATATGAATATGTACACACTCCTGTTCAACACATTCCTTCTGTTCCATGGAAGTCAAGACTCTTGTGTATGCTTAAGTATAAGAATATGATTAAGAACAGTCTTAATGTTCAAGATCATGAAACAGATCTCAAGTAAGGCTTGGCAAACCAGATGGTGTACAGCTCTCCTAGGTTGTATTGACACTTACTGAGAGCTCACACAGGTTTTTAAATAGACTTCTTTGTCCTTTGTTACACAGGCAATCAGATTTTTAGCTGAAGCAAAGTATTTTATACTTTGCTAGCTAGTATTTTTAATGGTACCCTCACAGATGGTTCAGTCTCTGTAGCTTTTTTTCATAGGGTGCTTAGTCACTCTTTATAGTGCTGAGTCACGAATGATGACGTTTTTGGCAAACTGAGAGGGGGCCACAACAGATACTGAGAAACTGTTGTCATAGAGGAGAACAGGCATGTTAATTTTTGATTTATTCCTAACTCATTGAAAAAAAAAAATCAATGTTTTTGCTAAAGGGAAGGAACAGGATCAATAGGGAAAGACATTTGCTTTTCAAGCCTAGTGAGAGGGTATTAAAACATGAGTAAAAAAATAAATTAAAAGCTATAAAATGTCTTGACAGTGTAACTTTAATCTTAAAATTGCCAAAGCGTACAAGAGGATTACAATGTTTTGCAATAATGGAGAAATGATTGATGACTTGGATTTTGAGTGGCTTTTTGATGTAGAGCATGGGGTAAATAAGTTCTACAGTGACAACCCTTTACTATCTTTTCTTATTTCTTTTTTCTTCTTTATGTTTTACCTCTATGGGATCTTTTTCTCCAAGGGGGAAAGTAAGATCAGTGTTAGTCAAAGAGGCAGAAGTTCATCAAAAGAATTAAGCTTACGGACAGGCAGATAGAAGGGTTTATGTGAGCCTGGGAGAGACTCAGGAGAGAAGAAGAAAGAAAAAAAAAGGATGAAGTAAAGAAGCCCGTTCCAGCAATGTGCATCGTGTAAAAAATATTCTGGGTGGCAAATTTATCAATTTAATTTCTAAATGCTAGAAGGTGGTCCAGAGTTAGGTTTTCCCACATGCTTCAGATCCCTGAGAATTCTCTTTTGTTGTTGGAACCACATTCCCTCAAGGCAAACAACTGGAAAAAAATTAATATCTCTTTCTAGAAGCTTTGCACCTTCTTCCAAATAGTCACCACAATTTACGTGCCTTACAAAAGTACGGGCATGCTGTTCTTTAATATCATTGTGCTTGCTCCTCTGGATTAGCTTCCTTTCTCCAGCGTTTTCCCTGTTCACTGGCAAGTTTAGAACCCCATTGCTCTTACTCTGTTGATGCAATTTCTTGAGAAAACTGTAATTTCCAAGTATTATACTGATTTATCCCTCAGTTCTTGATCAGGCAATGGGAGCATCTAATTATGGAAAACAGACCACATCTATCCTCTCGGCATGGATCTGAGAAATGCAGCGTGAAATCTTTTATTATTGGTTGTCTTGCAAGATTTTCAGCTGTTTTCAGCTTCCCTGTGCACCTAGTGTGGAAATACTCCTGTGAGCTACGTGGATGTTTCACCTGTGTTTCCTGCTGTGTAGCGATAAGCAATAGTCCTGCTGGCAGTAACAACGCTTGGTCTGCAGGAAGAAGGCATTAGTGGTAGGCACCTCTCAAAGACCTGGTTAAAGCAGATGGACACGATAGTCTGTCCTTCTTCAGCCTGAATAGATGAGGCCATTTCACCCTACATGTGATGGTGGAAATGGTAGGAAACTGCTGTTTCAGGGGACATATACAGCAAGGCTAATTAAACTAGACTGAGAGTACTGGTGGCAGCAGCCTGGGGGCTGACTTCTGTCAGTGTGAGTGAAGCTGAAAATGGGGAAGCTCGGAGTGATGAGCACAGCCCTGGGAGGGGGTAGACGTCGAGCTTCTCTGAAGCATGGGGCTTGTGGCAAAGACTGAGCGAGACGACTGAGCTAGGAGGAAGGGAGCTGGCTATTCTTGTTTGCAGTGTTCAGGCAAACGAGATTTTGTAGGTTCTTTATTACTCCCAAGGGTACCAGCAGAAACTCCGCACTCATATAATCCATTCTTGCTCTGAAAAGGAAGAAACTCATAAGACCTTGAGTGCTTACCTAACTTACCACAGTTTCTTGGATTTTTGCATCTAGGGCTCTCAATCTCATTTCAAACACGTGATGCAAATTTCTGCATTGTGTGTAATAGGTGGAAGGGAGGTTCAGAGGAGAAGGGAGAGGCTCATGGCTGACATTTCTTTATTTGGAAACGGCTTCTATTCAACATAGAGACTGCAAATAGATACGAAAATCTTCTTTCTGAGGTCTGAGACTCACAGAGGTCTCTCTGGAGAGGAGCACAAGCCTTCTTATATTATGTCCATTATCTGGCTCTTCTGCTAACTTTGTCAGGCACTTTGGAATGGAGACTCAGATCTTGGATGTGTTCACAAAACATTGCTTATGTGTCTGGTGCTGTCTAGGTAATACTAACTGTACGATACACTAAGAAATGAGCTTGATTCTGTTCCAGTGCTGAGAACCACTCAACAAATGTTTGACATTGTATCTGAACGAGAAATCTAAAACGCTAATGGTAGGAATAAGCTCCTATAAGTGGTACAGTCTGTCCCTGTGGAACCAGTGCTCATGGGATAAAATCATAGAGTGGTTTGGGTTGGAAGGGACCTTTAAAGATCATCTAGTCCAACCCCCCTGCCATGGGCAGGGACACCTCCCAGTAGACAGGGTTGCTCAAAGCCCCATACTCCAGCCTGGCCTTGAACACCTCCAGAGATGGGACTTCCACAACTTCTCTGGGCAACCTGTGCCAGTGTCTCACCACCATAAGGGTAAAGAACTTCTTCCTAATATCTAATTTAAATCTCCCCTCTTTCAATTTAAAAGAGTTACACTTTGTCCTATTGCTACACTCCCTAAAAAAGAGTCCCTCCCCATCTCGCCTGTAGGTCCTTTTTAGGTACTGGAAGAGGCTATAAGGTCTCTTCTCCAGGCCCATCAACCCCAACTCTCTCAGATGTTCTTCATAGGAGAGGTGCTCCAGTCCTCTCATTGTCTTTGTGGCCTTCCGCTGGACCCATTCTAACAGGTCCATGTCGTTCCTATGCTCAGGACTCCAGGTGGGATCTCACAAGAGTGGAGTAGAGGCACAGAATTACCTCCCTTGAGCTGCTGGCCATGCTTCTCTTGATGCAGCCCAGGTTGCATTTCTGGGCTGCCGCATACATTGCTGGCTCGTGAACCAACACTCCCAAGTCCTTCTCCTCAAGGCTGCCCTCAAAGCATTCTCTGCCCAGCCTGAATTTCTGCTTGGTATTGTCATGATCAATATGCAGGACCTTGCATTTGACATTGATGAACTTCATGAGGTTTGTGCAGGCCCACCTCTTAAGCCTGTCCATGTCTGTCTGGATGGTATCCCTTCCTTCCAGCATTACATCATACCTTTTTTCCATATAATGTGATTTCTAAACATAGATGGATAATTGCCAAAAATAGGGAGCTAGTGTGTCCACAAGATCAATAAAAAGCATGTGTTGAAATTGCAAATAGAAAACTCATGTATCATAGTAATTTTACACAGTTGATAGTCAGGAGACCTTTAACACAGAGACTAAAATAGCTTTTAATAATTTTAATCAACTTCATTTCTAAAGAATGCTCATGAATGAACCTTTGCTGAGGATTGGAGCTGTTCAGAAGGTTTTGTCATCCTTTAATTAGTCTTGATAATGAGACCTCATTTTAGAGGAAAACTTAATTTAATGGTCTTGGTATTGAATGACCTTGATGTGGCTAAGACACTTGTCTATATGTGTGTGGGAAATGCAAATAATGGAGTCTGTTTTGGCTCACAGCCTGCAAGTCTCAGTAAGGTACTGGATGTTACTTTAAATTTGCTTGCTTTGCAGGTCAGATTGAAGGATGCCTAAGACAAGCAATAAATTTTTTTCCTGCTGTTGGGAGGTTGAACCTGCTGATTAATGCACCTCTCATTTTTTTCAAATGCTTGAATTCACCCTCCCTTTGAATTTTCTTTGTGGTGCTAGCAGCTTCCAAGATTTTTTTTTTTCCTAAATAAATGCTAAATGAGGGCTATGACTCATCAGGGTCTGATAATTGAATCCAAACTTGTAATTTATTTTAACTACAGTAGTCTTGAATGTGCTGCACAAAACCTCTGTAACATGTTGGTCCTGAAAGTGAGATTGCACTTGAGCAATTATTAATGTTTGATGGTTTATTTCATTGAGTAAACACCAAAATATATTGTATTTATAACCGTATGCATTAGTATTTGTAATATTGGTGGTTTAAATATATAGGTATGTTTTCATTCACCTTAATCTTATTTTTTGTGTATGCTTTTTCTTTTCAACTTAAGATCTCAACAGTAGTTTATTTTAGCATTTGCTCCCTATTACATCTTTGCTTTCAGTCCTAAACTAGCTCTTGAACTTGTTATCTGAATTGCTTGTTCAACCTTAATGGAGGCCTGGACCAGAGCATAGAACAGCAGTGATTTGAACAGGTTTCAGTTGTAGAGAAAGTTCCTTATTGCCTCCTGATGATAGTCTAATTTGTAAGAACTGAAAGCAAGCTGCTACCTCACTGGGAGAGCAGCCTGAGAACATAGTCCATGTGGCACTTGGGAACACCAGGTTTCTACATCTAGTCTTGCTCTTAGTTTGCTGGATGGTGCATGAGTCATTTTGTTCTCCTGGATCTGTTTCCTTATCTCTAACCAGAGGATGATGCAGATTGTCATTTGGAGCTTGGTGATCCACTGATGGAAAGCTTTCTTCTATAAAAGCCACCCTTACAAAGTATTATCAATTAGGTGTTGCGACGAAAGTTTGTAAGGAAAATGGGAATGACTTGTTAAAACTGAGCAAAAATAGTAGCAATGTGTGCCTGTGGGAGAAAAATGGAAGGATGGGAAGTAGGAGGGGAAACAGCTGGAATCACCCAGATCACGTTGATGTTCTCCTATTTAAAGGGAGAACTACCAACTGTGGCACAGAGCTCAAAGCTGGTTCTTTGCCAACTGGTCCCAGTGAAGTACAGCTATACCTCTACTCTATGTTTTGCTTCACTTGAAAGTGACTTTGCACTTGTAACTTACTGCACTGGAAGACAAAAGCAAGCAGCTGGGAGTCAGGGCTGAAAGTGCTACTTGAGATACCATTGAGAGGAGTATGAACTCATCTGTGTCTCACTTTGCTTATTTACAAAATGGATATAATACCTACTTGTGAGGACACCTCATGTTTCATCTTGTTGTTCTATGTGAAGAATGTTTCCATGTGTTGTGGTGGAGCTCAGGTCAGACCCAGAAGACCTGTAGCTACACCTGAGTAGAGGGTGTTGCTGACCCCAAGCACTGCAGTACTGAATAAGTGTGGCTTCTGATTGACAGATTCAGTGATTACACATTATTTTTTATTAATCTCTCCTCAAAGTAAGCTTATGAGGCAGTATTAGCATTTGTGAAGACTAAAATGGGCTTGGGGCAAAGGCCAAAGTGAGACATGTACAGGGTTGATTGCTTGCTCTGGTGCCTGGTGAGGTCTTGAACATGTCTTCCATGTTCTCAGTGTCCTCAAGTTTGAAACTGCTTAGGGTTTAAACTGAAGTCAGCAGAGCAACTGATCCACCTGATGCACTGAGAACTTTCTGTGACTGTTACAAATTCATGTTAGTTGTGTACTTTTGTTCTGCTTAACCACGGATCTACCATGTTTGTGCCAGAAATTTTGATCACTGTGAATCCCCTCTAAGGGATGCTACATCACTGGTGGTGATCACCTTCTCTTGGCGTGTATGGGTGTGCAGGTGCGCGTGTGTGTGGAATTGTGAGATGTGTCCATGTCTCAAGTGCCTGAATCTTTGCCATAAATCACTGTATTTGCAAGTACATAGCTATCACCTCAGAAGCTGGTGGGCAATGTAGTATTAAATTCTGCCTTTAAGATCACACTTATGTCCTGTTTCTTTAAACAGAAGGTACTTTTCTGCCCCACTGAAGCATGGCTGACATAGCTTTCAGCTGTTGGCACACAGAGCTGCTTTGCTGCAGAACAAACAGATGTAGCTGTGGGAGCAGGGATAACGTTTTAGTAAAAAAAATAAATAAGATTATGTCCAGGTTGTACCTTTTTAATTTTTTTTTAAAGGACATGAGCTGTGCTGCTCTGTGTACTTGTGTGCTTCCAGGCTGTGGGTGAACACTCATTAAACTTCTGCCATTATGTGTTTGAGCAGTACCTGGGTTGACAGGCAGCAGAGGAATGTACAGTTATGAAGAATGCAGCATTGCATTTCACCAGCTACGAATTGGGACCCTTTCTTGTGCATTCATTGTTCCTGATTCTTCTTGATGGAGAAGAAAAGGAGGAGGAAAAAAGAGAAACTGATGTAATGATCAGCACAACTAGAGCACATGTTCGGTGCTGCACATGTGCTATATGTATCTGTTCTCACAGCACCTCTCTTATTGATGCTTAGACCCACTGCCTTTGAACTTGTGCGATGGAGCAACAATAATAAAATACTTTTATTTAGTGCTGTTTTAGTGCATCATATATTTGCTTCTGCTGCAACATCTTTTGCTCATATTCTAAATACTGTAAGGATGAAATGAATCCTTTTGTGTCCATAAATTATAGTTCTTAAAGATTCAAATTGTAGTCCCTGCATTTCCATAGCATTAGATTTATGAACTCGTAAAACACTGTTTCTTTGATTTGTATCTGACTGTATTTTTTTCTAGACATACTGCATAAACGGAGTACACTGTTCCCAAATGACATCAGCTCTCTGGAAACCTGTAAAATCATTCTTGTGTTTAACCGACTTTATGCTTTTTGCTGTGTAAAATTAGAATTTTATGAAGGTGAATAGGAAACGTATAGATAACATAAGGCCTGCTTTGGAGCTGCAGGGCAATCATTCTGTCTACAACAGAAATGCAAATACCTTGATGATCTTGGGCCTTCCAGTCTGCTCTTTGCTCCATAGATTGTCATGATGGTTCATTTACATTTACTTTGACAAGAGTACCTGCCACTGATAAAGAGGTGAGAGTCTAGATTGAAGGGGAATCATCCGAATAACAACAACATTGTATTTATAAAAATTGTCCCTTGGGGGCAGAGCGTGGCTGCATATGAGCAAAACCCAATTTACTGTTTGTAGTCCATTACTGTTAATTTGTTGTTCTCTTTGGGATCCTTCAGCTAGCCAAGTAAGAAATTATTTCTCTTGCCTGTGTATGGAGCCCTTTGAACTCCAAAATGTCAAAGGGAACAGTAAAAATTGAAGGGGAGGGGGAACCACCCCAACCTTGCTTTTGAAGTCTGCAGCTCAGTCTGAGTATTGGAAGGGAAGCTCTGGAGCTACTGCCTCCTGACCATCTCTGTTAGGGAAAAATAATTTGTTAAAATGAAACCATGACAAGAAGTTCAGAATTTTTCTGAGCTCATTAGACAGCGAGGTGGAGGGAACCCCGAGCAGACGGCTCAGTTGCAGGTCAGGGAGCTCAGTCTGCAAGGAAGTAGGACAGTAAAGCTAGAGGGGAATAGATTGTGTAGCATTGTAAATAGCCTGGTCACAGTAACTGCTGCAGAAAATGGAATTCAGAATACAGGAGATGGGGAAGAGAAATGTGAGGCCTTTAAAAATCAAAGAGAAATCCTTGCTGGATCTGTTGTTGGATGTCTGTACAGCAAAAAAGGCCCATCTTTAAAGGTGATGGCCTCCCTCAGAATAGCAAAATAGAATTCCTGTTTATGATACCAACTCTGTCCTCAAACAAATATCCCTCTTGCATGGGAATTGATTATTAGTTGGATCCCTGGTGGCCTGAGACTTTGGGGACATAAGAGAAAAAGTAAAAGTTTCCATATGGGTAACTGCTCTCTTATTCAGCCTGTCCACATGCAATCCGATTGGATAAAGCTGATTGCTCTAACCCAGTTGAGTTGATACAGACAGCTTTACAGGATGATGATTCCAATGTTTCTCTTCTGATCTCTTCCCTTTTGCATCTACCTTCCAGCAACTTGCTCCATAGAGCAGGGGTCTGTAACCTTTTATGTTCTGTACTGAATGTCAACAGCTAAAGTCTATGGAAGGAAGGTTGTGTGCTGAGAAGCTGAGAAATAGGTTATGTGATCTGCAGTAAGAATCAAGCCTTGTTGCCCTGATGTGTTTATGGGTGTTAGTTTCAGGCTGTTAGTAGTGTAGGTAGTTCAGGTTAGCTGGGTTAGTAGCAAAAGTACTGCTGGTTATGTCTGATATGCAGTGGAACATAGGAGTGGAGCACAATATGGCCACTAAAAACTATAGGAGAATCAGTGTAGCCATGATTTTGTTTGGAAAAGAAATGTATGCCAACAACCAATTCTAGCGACTGATTCTCTCTGTCTCTTCAGTGTCCAGTAAAAGGCAAGTTTCCCTTGAGCATGTGGATTCCAGCCATTACTGGCTTTGGCTGTAATGCTGTCATAACTTCAGAAGTTTTTGGTATTGTATGTGTAAAGTTTCTATTTCAAGAATTCTGGCGTATTTCAAAGTACTTCATGGAGGTGAACTCAAAGCTTGCAAGATTTATTACCTGGTGCTTTCTGTATGCCTGGGAACAGCAGTACTTCCCTTTGGAAAGGGGTTCTGAAGCTTCTTTGAGTGAGCCAGGGACAGATGGGAATAGAAGCAAGATAATATCTATCACTTATGGTGTGTTTTAAACTGGAGACTAGATAATTGTTTGGGACCATCTGAATGAGCATCTTCTGTTGGTCCATCTGGTCTCTCCCTGCCTCATGATGGACCGGGTGACACAATTTTTGGATCAGCCCTTGCAGTACTTTTTTTGTGCTCTGAGCATTTACAAACACTCTCTTTTGTTTTTATTTTTTGTTAATTTGACATAATGTGTGTGCCTTGTTTGATTCTGTAGTCTATAATCTGAATTTTCTCTGCTTCAGTTTTAAGCCTGTTTGTTTTTTATGGGGCGATGACCAAACTGGTCACTATAGATTTTTCTTATATTTAGTGAAACTGTACCTGTGACATGAACTACCATTGTGTAGCCACATAATAATTAGAAATCAAGAAGTCTGTTTCACAATTTATGAGAAAGGATGGAAATTCATAGTGGTTTGCTTTTTTTTCCTCATCTAAATGTTTTGTTGTACAGAACTTAGTGATGTTTCTGCAAGCTAGGCTGCAGTTTTCTAGGTTACTTCTCTATGTCTAAATTCCTCTTTAAGTTCATAAGTCTGAGAAGTTCTTGAGTCATTTCCTTTACATCCTGCCCTACTGTTGGTGGGAGGTTTATAGTTAGGATGTGAAGTTTTCCAGATCAAGCAGTGGGAGGCAGATGCAAAGTGAAATACTCTGCATGGTACATGAATAGTCTTTCATGTTTAATTTATTGGAAAAGTGAAAGCTGTGCAGGAGTGGAGTTCTATTCTGCTATATTTGCAGTGGTACGGGACAGCAAATACTCTGATGATGGCAGTTGTTACAGTGGAAGCCAATAGTTTAGGTTAGGCAAACAAATACAAAACTTATTTCAGGCCTTCTCTCTAAACCCCAATATTTTCTCCTAAGGAATTGTATTGTTATGAGACCATTGTGAACATAAGTAAATACTTAAATAAAAATAAAAGTTGCAGAAACTTAAACTAAGGCTGCTTATTGATGAACTCTTCTCATTGATGTATGGGCATAACACACAGGTTATAAATACAGGATGCAATGCTGTTTCACAAATAACAGAGCTGTCATCTTTTTGGGTGTCTCTTTGTTCTGGGTGCTAAGCCAAGTCTGTGAAAGTCATTTGTATCTGCAGCATGTAGAACCTGCTATCAATTAAACTGAACAAAGCAAGTATTTGCTGCCTTCTCTGAGAATAAAGCAAGTGTCTTGTGTTCTCAGCCAAATTAGCTTTATAGTTTAACTGCCTTTCCCCCTGGATTGTTCCTTGTAAACTGCTGAAATGACTCAACAGAAAAAAAGAATGAGTGAGGCATTTAGAGAGGTCTCTTGGTATAATGGTTATAACTCTGATGACAGTCAGCAGCACTGTCTTTAATCATTGAGTGTGCCCTGCTTGGGGCCTGGCTGTGGGAGGAATGCTGCACTGAAGTGCAAGGAGAATCTGTCACCATTGGTTGCTGCTTGCAGAGCTCTACAGATGGTGTTTGCTTTCCCCATCCCTTTCTGATCTAACATGGCTTGTCTGGAATGCGTGGAAGAGTTGGGTGACCTGGAAAGAGAAGTCCTGTACCTCTTCAGGTAGGCAATTCTGCATCTCAGCACATAAAACAGAGAGGAGGTTTCTCTTCTAGCTGCCCATGGTAAGGCACAGTGAAGTTTCCCAACTCCGAGTGTCCTCTGTTTCTGCAGAGATTTGCTCTTGGATGAGAGTGACTGAAGCTCCTGGTGGTGGTAGCCATTAGGTATGACAAAACTCGTACCAACTTTCATGTCTTTCAAGTCATGTCTACTTGTGAATACAGGAATAACATTGCGTGTTACTGAATACCTGGGTCAGGATCTGAAAGGCTGAGGGAGAACCAGGGGAAAGGTTATCCATTTTTATCTTGTTCCAACTTCCCTGTGCCCTTTGCTTATGGCCAATATTAGGACACAGGAAGGATGCATATTTGACCTAACCCCATTTGGCTGCTCTTGTGTTGTAATTTCAGCGGTATCTCTGGAAGCCTGAAGTCCTGTCTCCTTTGGAAAGCTGGGCATCCAGTCTTTCTCCTTGGTGCCATGTGTATGAGGCCAACAGATTTCCTAACAAGTGGGAGCTTGTTGGCTTTTTGGGGTCTCTGCTGGTAATGTACCTCTGAACTGCTCCCTCACAACAGATTTTTTTCCTTTCCTCCCCCCCCTGTAGTTTCCCAGCCCTGAGCTGAACAGCTTTATCAGACCCTCCTTGCTGTTTGTCAGTGCACCTCAAAATGTAAGGGAGCAGCAATGTGTTGCTTTCTAGAGAGAGGCTGTCTCCTGGTTTTGGTTTTAGCTTTTCCAGAAGCATTGGCAGGAGTTTCTCCTAGACATCAACTGTCCTGGGGTTAGCTGGGCTCTCCCTGCACCTTTCTCTGCCAGTTGCAGTGTGACTGAACACCAAAAACTCACAAAGCTGAAAAGGTCATGTGTGACAGATCGCACTGATCCTGCAAGCTCTGACTGCCTGTTACACGTGAGCTGTCCTTGTTACCACAAAATATATCTCTTTCAAATAAAAATAATAGGGATGTGTTTTGTGTGTGTGTGGTGTGGGTTATTTTTTTTTCCCTGTTAAAGGTAGCAGGCACAAAGGTCTGTGTGTTCTCCCCAGGGAACTACTCTTTCTCTCCAACCTCCCCTCACCCCCAAGGGCTTTTGCCTGGTTTTTCCTCTAAGATAAAAAGATGCTTTTTCAAATAATCCTGCCTCTCCAGTGTGTTGCAGGTGTTGTGGATGCTGTCACAGGCTGTTCTCCTCTGCAGTACCAGCAGCACCAATGAGGGGCGTGTGCTGTTTGATGCAGCATTTTATCCCTTCTGTCTGCCCTGCCCGGGGGGCTCCTAATTGTATTGCAGCGCTGTTTTTACGTAAGGTATTGCATCAGGCAGCACAAGGGATGTGGTGCTGAATTTAAGCAGCTGGAGGTTGTGTGGTGTGCTTTTCGGGCAGACTAGAAATAGCCACTGGCTTTTTTTCTCCTTTTCAGTTATGATTTTGTCCATTCTAAGTGTTATAGCCATCATATATTTCCAGCAGAAGCTGTTGAGTTAGGAGCCAGGTTTTTCAGTGGCATTTTACCTGTAAGCCTATTGGAGATTTCATGTGGGTTTTTTTATCATCACCACATTCCAATGTGTTTTTTAGTGGGACATATTTTACCCATTTGACATACTCAAACAGTCTGGTCATGGTTGGTTTTGATTGTTTTACTAAGCTTCATAGAAGGCAAAGAAAAAAAGTGTAAAGTTTCTGCCTTGGGTGCACCACAGCTGCAGAGGGTGATTTTATTTGGGTCATTTTCCTCAGCCCTCTGGAAGGAATCGATGTTAGGGTTTGTCGTGCTGGTACAGCAGTGTTTTTCAGATTATTTCTTGGAGCTAACTTCTCTAGTGCTAGTCTCTGTTGCAGGAATGTTGGTGAACTACTGTTTTATATATCTGCAGGCATTGTGTGCATCTTTTGTTCCTAAGGAACTGAGGGATTGCCAAAGCTTTACACAGACAGCTCTGCATGCAAGTCCATGGAGCCAGCTGTGTCCTAGCTCATTGCTTTTTAATGACTACTTCAAACTTGTCTCAAAGCTGTTTGTTAGCATGACCTCTTGGCTGGCATTTATATATATTTCTCTCTTATCCTGTCAAATTCTCCTTTTTTCATGGTAGGCTGCTCTTCTTTTTCATTTCATAGCATATATTTATTTTAAATTTTGTTTTACAGTTGGTAGAGACGAGGGTATGCTTTAAAATGAAATGGATTATGTTATCCTTAGGCAGAAGTTTTACCTTCATACGATGCTCTTGCAGTCTTTTTATACGCAAAATCAACCTAGAGGGTAAAAAATGCATATCTGATAAGCCATCATTTGGAACAGTTGGTTGCCAGTGCTGCTAATATGAAAATAAGTATTTCTAGGGCAGACTTGGTACTTGAATATGGCAAGAGCTAGAAATTAATTGCCCTGAACTGCATGGTTACTGATCTGCATCAGGTCACATTTGCACACGTTTTTTCCTGTCTTGCGGCTGTATTGCTTTCACTTCCTGGACTGCGTGAGAAAGGTCTTGGCAGCAACTGAAGCTCAGAACTCATCTGTCAACCAAGAATATATTAAAGCAGAGGTGGATGTAACCTTTACTGCATGTCCATCTTGCTGGTGAAAAGCAGACATGGAGATCCAGGTAGGCAGCAGGAGAGCGTATGTCTTGGCAAGGACACAGTGCTGCCTACACTGCAGGCTCTGCAGTGAGCGGCTGGATGAAGAGGAGCAAAGAGCGTCCCGCAACATGGGTAGCGAAGCCATTAGCAGTGAGAGATACGCTGGGGAGTTTCACAAATTCCCAGTGCCCTTTTGTCTTAAGACTGCTAGAATTACTTTCTAGCACACACATCCACTTCATCTTGCTGGTTTTGGTCACAGATGGTTCCATATACACTAATGCCATTTCCCCAAATTATTGTTTCTCCTATTATCATTGATAACTGAGGATTTCTGTTCCAGGAACAGTATTTGTAAAAAAAGTAAATTAGCTGAGATGCAGATTACATGCATGAGAATATGCAGGATATCTAAAGTCTGCAGCATACACATTTCTATCCAGGGCAAGAAATTTGAGGGAAGGGTTTTGCTTCCAAGGTAGAAAATAATTCAAGCTCCCCAAGTGCATCCTGGGCCATTTTGTTGATATTTGTGGTGTGTCTTGTCCAAACAGGGCTGTGCCATTATATATCCATGATGGTCTGTCTGTGTTTGTTGAAGTTACGTGTAGGGCAGACCACCCTGTTCTGTGTGCTGCATCCAGGTGAGTCTGCATCCTGGCTGGATGCACGTATGGCCCGTGGTGCCTGGTTAAGGGCAATACTTGGCTGAGGCTTCTGGGGTTGTGGAAAAGAAACTGAGCCAAGCTGTATCTATATGGGATCTAGAAAATGGGCTGAAAGACATAATGTAATTTTTATCTCCATTATTCAGAACTCTTCCCATTTGCCTCAGTGCTGCTTTTTAATGATAGAAAAGCAACCAGCTGGGTTTCACTATCTCCTTGAAAGTAAAATAAAGCAAAACTTGCTGATACAGTAACAAAACTATTTTACATACTGTAAAAGAAGAATATTGTTTTTCTATGCGATTGACTCAGGTTTTGAGCTTGCAAGTGTGTGTATCTTCATAGTACGTCATCTCAGTATGAATCTCATGACTCCGTTTCAGTAGTACCTTCAGAGAAAGCAATTCAACATATCCAACTTCCTATAATCTTGGGGATATTTGGAAACTCTTTTCCTCTTTCTATTGCCCCTCTGTAAGCTTAGCTGTCTCTTGGACTTCTGTGGAGCTCTTCCTCATTTTTTCCTTCTAGATATATTTATTAGGTTTTTTCCTCTAGTACCTTGTTGATTAAGACTTGGTTTGGCAACAAGTTGACCAGTCCTTCAAGATTTGCTACTACGTTGCTATGTTTGGGAGGTATCTCACTGATGCTCACTTACTGTTTCCCATGTGGCAAGAAAGTGAATGTGCTTCCTTGTCAGTCTGTTTTCCTGAAATGAGTTCAGACAGTGGCCGCCTTCCCTGAATTACCCCATTGTACAGTTCTTCCATTTTAAGCTCTGATTTATTAGTGAATGTATATGAGACATCCTAATTTATCCATAATGACGTGAAGTAAACAAATTAGAAGCATTAATTTAACAACAAAGTGTCCACATTGAGTTGGGACTACTGTTGATGAGCTGAGGAGTGCTGTGACATAACTGGCTGATTTAATAACTGGCTTAATTGTGTTTATTGATATTTTTTTCAGGATTACCATTACATAATTTTGGAATGCCACTTCCAATCCAATGTTGAAAATAAGAACTAATGTGTTGATGGGGCCTTCCTAGACTTCATTCTGACACCATTTTCCTGCTGCTTATTAAACTTGCTTGTAATTCTAGTGAGGAGCTTTGTTCTTTTTCACTCTTTCTCTTTGGGTGGGAAAAAAAAATTACTTCTCATACTTGTGCTGTACTCTGTTCTTATAAAGGGCTGCCTCTTACATCTGTCACAACAGTATGGCATCTGAATGCTCCGAATTTTTAGGTATATAGGCCACCCAAAGTTAGGGAGACAGCTTCTTTTGCTCAGGAAGCTAGAGTCTAAAGATATGTGGTCATACTCATGATTAGAAGTATGTAGGTGCTATGATAAATTTCTCATGTCTGGTTCCTCACACTATTTTTTTAAAGTAATCTTTATATAACTGATATTACTCCTTTTTTATTTTATTTTAAACTGGAGCTTTTACAAGACTTTTACAGTTTATTCCTTATGCTATTGACATAAATATAGAGCCACTGTAAGTGAATTTCCATTTCATAGTGTTTTTTCAGATACTATGCAACTTAGTATTATATTTTAATACACAAAACAATAATTAGAAACAGCATTAATATTCTCTTCACCTGGAGTGAAGGAAGGTGTCTGATGGCATGAAAAATAAATGAAATAGAAGCAGATGTACCCTCTATCACTTCTCTTTAACAATTGGATTAGACTTCCTGATCACAAAATCACAGAATGATGTGGGGTTGGGAGGGACCTCTGTAGATCATCTAGTCCAACCCCCCTGCCAAAGCAGGTCCATCCACAGCAGGTCCCACAGGAACGTGTCCAGGTAGGTTTTGAATGTCCCCAGAGAAAGAGACTCCATCACTTCTCTGGGCAGCCTGTTCCAAAGCTCTGCCACCCTCGAAGTGAAGAACTTCCTCCTCATGTTTAGATGGAACTTCTTATGTTCAAGTTTGTGCCCATTATCTCTTGTCCTGTCACTGGGCACCACTGAAAAAAGACTGGCCCTTTCCTCTTGACACCCATCCCTCAAGTATTTAGAGGTGTTGATCAGATCTCCCCTTCAGCCTTTTCCTCTCCAGACTAAAAAGACCAAGTCATTCATCCTTTCCTCATAAGAGAGATGTTCCAGGCCCCTAAGCATGATACAGCTGGTGGTGCAAACATGGTATGGTACTTTTTACAGGGGTTCCAAAATTCCTAATGAGATCGGCAGGGTTTTGATGAGATTGGCCTGACTTGTATTTTGGTACAATGGTGAAATATAGGAGTTGACTATATGAGAACATAACTCAGCACAGCAAACAAATACCAAAGCTTGTGTGCTCTTACTGAAGTGGAAGTAGGATGGGTGAATCATCTCCCTGATGTGAAACCAGGCTTAAGGAAGATGACAAAAGTACCTATTGCTACCTAGGTCTGTATTTTTTCAGTAACCAGAGGAACTTGTGCCCCTATCCCTAGTCTGGTAGGGTTTTATTATGTTTTAGCTGCGGCTGAAAGTTTGTATCTCTGCTAGTGTGGTATATTGCAAAGTAATTTTTTTTTCCTTTAAATGTGATTCAGTGACTTAGAGAAACTATTTTTGCAGCCTGCTTCCAATGTTGTTGGTAATGGAAAGTAAATGCACAGCAAATAACATTTCATACTGTCAAGAGTCGTGAGGAAAAGAATTTTTTTATATATTATGAATAGTTCTCTTCTATATAGTCACAAAATGTGGAATGGACTTCTATTCCACTCTCCTCCATCCTAATCTGTCCTGGCTCTTAAGTAACTATAACCTAATTTCTAACAGTTTTTAAACTTAAACCATTGGCTTTAGTTCTGCTGACTGCCCAGTGACAGACACGGGTGTCTTACAAAGCAGTGAGTGAGAGGACCTGAAAGAAAGATGAGCTTAGATGATCTTATTAATGTAATATTTCACTGTTTTCTATTTTCGGAGTGATCTCCTGTGTAAGGAGGTAGAGGTCCTCTCATAGTTCTGCCATAGAACTTGAGCTCAAGCTGGGGTGAAGCATTGTGGCAAACTTCCCGAGAGTGCTGGTTTGACAAAGTGTAAAACTTCCATAAGGATGTGACTTTTTAATTTTTTTATTTTTTTTTTTTTAAATGAAATAAGCTTTGGATGCTGTTATCAAATTGATGATGAAGTTTTGAAGTAAGGTAAATTCCTACGCTGCATCAGCAGCAGGGCAACCCTCAAATGGACATCATGGCTGTGCTTCAGGACTCTCTCATGATTTGGTCTCAACATCTGCAGCTGGAGCTGTTCCTATTGGAAGTTATTTACTTTGTGGGAAGGATACTGAATTTTGTAGTCTGTTATGTACTGGCTATATGTCATGACTTATCGTTATATCTTGCCTGCAGTAAACATTTATTTATAAAAGTAGTGCAGCTCTAAAGGAGGCCTGTCCCTGCCAGGCAGTGATAACTAGGGATTATACTGCTTCCTGGAGTGTGAGAGACCTACGTTCAAATCTCTGGCTTGAACCAGTCACAGCAGAAACTTAATGAAGGGTTGTCCGAAGTGTAAGGAGTGTCTGAGTCAAGTCTTGACTTTATACAGTCTGTAACATATTTGTCTCTCCCTTCTTTAGAACTGAGCGATTTGACTGATTAATCTGGGACCTCACTGTCTTCACTCTGTAAATTTTTTTTTAAATCCCTCCTCTTCCCCTTTTTCCTCACTTACTGTGTGGGATTGCCTTGATCATCAGTCTGGCAGATACAGGCTGCCTAAATGACGTCCCCCAGTCTCCAAACTGACAGCAATGGCAGGGCCTTTGCCAGGTGAGAGAATTGTTGGGCACCTGTTTTCCTGCTGCACTGGGTCAAACCCAGCCTCTGGTGGCAGAGACCACTGAGCAGAGCAACGTTGCCCACACGATCCCATCTCTTCCCAGTTTTGAGTCTGTAGCAGTCACTCTGGTGTGGTTATTTATCATTTTGTGTTGGTGTGCAGCAGTTGCTTGCATAGCTCTGGAGACTTAATCGGCACCTTTGGGATCTGGGTGCCGTCATTTCAGCCAGAGTAGTGCACTCACTTGAGCTGGCTGATTACTGGGGTTGGTGTGGGAGAAATGAACAAACCTCCGTGGCTTGAAATCCACTTGGACAGAGAAATAACCATTCAACCTTATCATGTGGCAGCACTGTTCCCACTACCCTGTTTGCCTCTGAGTTGTTTTCTAGGACCTGGAGACAAAGGACAGAGTAAGACATCAGCGGTATATTTAAACAGAACCTGGATAAATAAATAGAAGAATGAGTAATAGCAAATGTAAGCAATCATATTTGTGGAGGTTAAGATAACTGAAACCCGCTCCCATTAGATAGGTTTTAAGATGATGTCTGTAGGAGTTGCATGGGAACTTTCTACTAGTTGTGTTGTTCCACCTGTAGCAGGTGTACAATGGGGATTTTCTTTTTTTCTTTTTTCTGATGCAGTCATTACTTGAAGCTACCAGGGGAAAACTACAATGTGATTCTATTGACCTGCCATCGATACCCAACATGCACAGTCATATGTTCCTTTGGGCCAGCTGATTCCTCTAAGCAAGGACAGGGGAAGATGATCACTCATACCAGGCACAATAAAGTGGGAGGCATCATGTCCCTGCAGAAAAACTGACTTGAAAGAGGTAATGATAAGCATTATAGAAAACTATTTAGCTCCATTTCTTTTTGCTGCAGCTGAAACATGAAAACATGATCTTGCTTTGTCAATACAAAATGTAGGAAAAAGCTGCTCACAAACTTGTTTCCTGAACTTGTTTTCTTTGTGGTGTTTTGGGGGGGGGATGCCTGAAAAAAAAGCATCCAAACCCCTTAGTCTTCCTTTGTTTCTTTTTTTGTTTGCACTACTGCTTTTATACTTGCTAGATACTAACTTTAAACACAAATAGATATGCATAAGTACTAGATCTAGTTTTGGTGGAGACATCAGTGCTAGAGACCCGTTGCCAGGGGTACCTCGTGTCTCAGTCTTGCAGCTCTAGAGACCAGTGAAGATTAATGGTAGGGCTTGACACAGAGAGGAGATAAGGCATAGAGGGAATCGGTGACTTTTAGGATTGATATCAAAATTGTAGTTAAGACAGATATGTTACAGTGATCTTTGCCCATGTCCTAATCCTGTTAAAATAAAAGAGGAAAAGGCAGATTTAAACTGGCTGAAAAATGTCATAAATTTGTGCAATTTTTAGTTTGAGTTTTTCATAGTCAGTCTTCCTGTGTGAGTTCTGGAATAAGAGGAAGTCTTTGGTTTTGCCATATTCTATAAACCAAGTCAAACTTTCAAAATTATACCTGTTTTAGTTAAAAAACCAACCAAAACCACCAATCCCCTTCCCAATGAAACAAACAAGCAAATTAAATCCCTCACACAAACTCCCAAATGTCTTCTGTCAACCTCCCCTTAAAACAAGATTAGTTTGTGAAGTTTCTCCTTCCCCTTTACAGTTTATGAAGAAGGTTAATTTTTTTTAGTGCTGTTTGGATATTTTTGTGAATCTTCCTGCCACAGGTTTACTAATCTCTTAAAATTTTTTAAATTAAGTAATTCCAATTTAAGGATGTATTTGTGGGTAATAAAGACTTGATGTTTCATTATATCCTTCTAAAAGTCCTTGGGGCTTACCTACTTTCCATCAGCTGTCATAGGGAAGCTGTGCACCCTTCCCACCTCATTGGGGTGCTCAACTAAGTCTGATTTTTCTAGTCGTGTCATGTCTTGTTCTGAAGTTCTATCTTGTTTCTAAAAACTGGCTTTAAAGTGATTAAAAACTTCATAAGATTTTGAAATTCCAGGTCAATGGCCATAAGTTAGTGGGAGATGAAGTTTCCAAGCAGAATAGAGGCCAGGAACTTATCTTGGATGGTGCCAGTGGGTGACCAGCTAATGAGTAACTTAAACTCAGTAGTGTTGAGTTGCCCTTAAGCATGTTCTTACAGCTCAGACTGTGAATAGCCTCATGGCAGGAGCTGTTTCTTGTACAATTCAAAGTGGTGGTGTTAAATTAGGGTCAGAGTCTGCAGCACTGTGCTGTAAAGGAGCCCTAAAGTTATTATTACAATTCTAATCAATGGAATGCTTGCTGGTTGGCTAGCATTAAAGTTGCATCGGTGTTGCTAAGGATGGCAAGGGAATAGCTGCAGCTGGAGAAGTGGGTGTCTTGCTAGGACCATGCAGGTGTATGGTGATGGTGTGTGCCCTGGACTAAGAAGGGTCTGTAGCAAAGCCAAGGGCATTTGTGCCCTCTACATTAGGTGCAGGCAGTACAGGAGACCCTGCTTGTGGGGGCACTCCAATGCTGAGCAGAAGATGAGTATTGCTTTTGTTGGAGCCCAAACAAAGTCCTCCATGTGCCTTGCTATACTGGATCAGAGGTTTGGATGGGCTGTGGGGCTGAGCGCTTCTGCTTGCTTCCTTCCCACCCCAGCAGTAGAAGAGTGGCATTAACTCTGCAATTACACTGCTGGCAGCAATAAATTCTGAGCTTTTCTGTTCCAATAGGATTATAATGACATATCATCTCATTACAATAGCACTAATCTTTCAAAGACATCTTCCTTCTAATTTAATTTCCCATTGAAGTTGTAGAAGTACAGTAAATGGTTGTCCTTGTAGCCCTCCATAATGCTCACAGCATTAACAGGGTGGAAGATCTACTCTGCAGTGAAGTTCTCCCTGCCACGTGGAAGCTGATGCCTGTATCTTTACAACATTACATCCCGTATAAAGCTTTCTTGAAATGCTTCTAGAGGAAGTAGAGAAAATACAGTAAGAAAGTGATGTCTGAATGGCAGTGGAAAGGCAACTGGCTTAGGAAAAGGTGGAAAATCACTGTTCCTAAGGTCTTATGTTGTAGTTACTGTTTCAAATCACTTACCTTGTTACAGGAAAAGTAAGAATAAAAGTGGCTTAATGTAAAGATGTTATTTCTTGACTAAGACTATCCATTTAACCAATGGGAGGTGACGTCTCTGCCTTGAAAAGGGCTTGAAATAGTTTAGCTCTGCTGATCTCTAGTGTTGTCTTTCACTTTCTGGTAGTATATAATGCATTTCTATTTTTATTCATTTCTAGAGATGGGCAGCTTTTGTGTAAAGAGTGAGCTTGGATAAACACTCATTTTTGAAGTTGTCTGTGGAATCATCTTATATCCTGTTTGAGAGCGAAGACAATGCTGTGGAAATGAAAAATGAGTTTGTGTAAAAAGATATCTTTCCTCCAAGATACTACGGAAATAGTGTTTCACAGCAGGGTTTATTACTTTTCCCTAAGATATATAGACATGTGTTATCAGTTTAATGCAGCTATTGGACTCGTAGAGGAGCAACATCACTTCCAAAGTTGCAGATAATATTGAGTAGATCTTAGAGAGTCAAAGAACTTCGATGCGCTAGTTCAGCTTTGGACTTTGTTGTTTGTGTCTCTTGGCTTCTCAAAAGCCTTTGTGTAATTATTTTAGTAATTCTAATTTTCTGTTTGCAAAAGTATAACTAATACAGGTTATGTCCTTTTAAATGTAATTTTCTCCCCAGTGAAATACCAGACTATTTAAATGCAAATGGCAAAGGGGAGAAGTGGGAATTATCTCACTGGATGTTTGAATGCATTGAGCAGGTATTATGTGGGTACTTGTTTAGCCCAGGAGTTGTGTTTCTTCTTGGAAGATGCAGATAAATTTTCATTCAGTGAAGAAATTTAAAATCTTAAAGATAAACTTGAAAAGTCTGTGGAAAAATAGTACTTTGGAGATTTATAGAATTTAAAACTTTAGACTGATCTCTTCCCATTTCAGGATTACAATAAAAATAATTTCATTCTGCTTTCTTGAATGAAAAGGATAAAATCTCAACCCTTTTCCCTTTCTTGTCCTTGATATTAGCATTGCCTCACTGTATTTAATGAATGTCATTTCCCTGAGTGTAATAGTTTTGGAGAGGGAGAATAATCATTGGAAAGCCTAAGAATAAAAAAAAAAACGAAGGAGACAATATAATTACATGGACTGCTCCTATCCGATGGTATGAAGGAACACACTTTCTCTGCTTGAAGTTAAAAATCTAGGCATAATCAGGAGCTCATGCATAAGCTCCCAGGCATCTGGATGAAGTCAGAACCTAGCCTACTGTTGCAAGTGACAGTGGTTATTTAAGGTGGAAAGATATTCCTGTCAGTAGTGCTGGAAACCTCTCTGCTAAAAGTCACAGGGCCATCCTTTACACTTTGATTTGAATGCAGTGAATTGCAAATGTCAGCTTCTAAAAACATCGCAGTAAATTGAGCATCTCATTTGTAACTGTAAGGAAGAATATTACTGTTTCAAACGTGCAAACTGATAAGCATGAAAACAGCCTTTTACATCTACCTTGAAACCGTTGATCTGTGGCTGAATGGTTGATGCCTTTGAGAAGTACAAATGATTAGAAAGGTAACATTTGTCTAGATCACTCTGTATTTAGTAATAAGAGTCTCATGGGTATTCAGCCTCTTGACTGAGTGCAAATTGTGAATCCTAGAAATACAGTACATGAAACCAATCAAAATGCAGTGTCTAGTGTCTATCGACTTTCTAACCATAATGTAAATAATGCTCCTGTGCCAGCTCAAGGAGAATGCCTGAAGGTATTAGGAGTAAAAAATGAAATCGTTGTCAGGTGTACCTTGCAGGGCTTTCATAGTATGACTTACTACTCAGCACTAA
Organism: Nycticryphes semicollaris; assembly: GCA_013400055.1. Taxonomy (NCBI): domain Eukaryota; kingdom Metazoa; phylum Chordata; class Aves; order Charadriiformes; family Rostratulidae; genus Nycticryphes; species Nycticryphes semicollaris. The sequence continues at coordinate 1,176,250 of VXBJ01000046.1, forward strand.
TAAGAGATGGGACAGCTATTAGTCCAAAATTGCTCATATGAAGTGAAACAGCAAAACCTCATTTTAAACCTTGACCTTTCTGGTGCTAATCATTGCTGCAGGGCAGGAGTTACCACTGCCTTTTGGAGTCTGATGGTTCAGTTATCCTGACTGCGTGAGTGCTGTGCTGAGGCAGGACCTGTGAAGCGATGCAGAGCTGTGATGGATGCCATTAAATAAAACTGCCTCAAAAATTGGTAATGGTTGTTATAATGACTTCAAGACACATAATGGAGAGATCACTCCTGCACTCCCCGGCCTCAGGGTGACTGATGAAACAAAATTCAAGCCACTCAGCTCAAAATAGTGTATCCCTTATAGAAAAATAATACAGACATTTATAGATACTTAACAGTAGCTGATAGTTCTCACTACCTATAAGATTCTCGAGGTGTTTCTCTACATCTGTCTGAACACTGGGGAGATGTGTTCACAGGGGGTACTATGAAAAGTCAATATGCTGATTGATTTGCTGAAAACACCTTCACACCCGCCTGCTTCCTATTTCCTGTACATTCAAAGTGTTGGAATGCATTTTTGCACCACTCCAAGGAAAGCACAAGACTGCAGAAGTCCCTGTGAGCTGGAATGAGGCCCTGTGTTTCTTCAGCTGAGAGGAGGAACTTCTGGTGGAGCTGCCTCAGGTTCAAAGCAGACAGAAGGGTGCTTGCCCTTCTGTTTGTCTCAGCTTGGAAATCCTAAGTCAGAATACATTTTCAATCATCTGGAGAAAACTCTAGAAAGAATCTTCAACTATGTTTTTCCTTAAGCTGCTTAGTGCCATGCTGTACCTTTTATCACTGAGATGTAAATAGATTCCTATGTTTTCCCAGATATTGTCTTGCACCCTAGACCCTAGAGGTATATAAACCTTGGTTAGCTGGAAAAAAGGTTGCTCAAAGGGCTGGTGACAGCCAGCCTTTTTAAGACCACTCTTCGTGACATCCCTGATAGAGTATCTCCTGTTTGGAAGAGTAATAAGAGTAACAATTTGTCTCTGCTGTTTAATGAGTTGCTGCAGTTCTTCTTCCTCATAAAGATGCAAATAATTGTTTAAGTGACTGTCGATCACAAATATTTGGCAGGAATAATATTGTGGATACTTCCAAAGGAAAAAAAAAAAAAATTGACAGCAGCAAACATACATAGTTTCTCCATTGAGTTAACTCTGAACAAGGACATAATTTGCTCTTTGGTCATTCCTTATTTTTGTTCCATCTCAGTGTTAAAAAAGCTTTTTTGCCCATTTTTGCTTCCATCCTTTTACATCTCTGGTGTGGAAGAATAACTAGCTTTTCTTGAAAGGAATGTGAACCCACAGAGTTTACTAACTACTTGATTCTCAGAGAAGATATTGAAACATCCCTCGTTGCTTCAGAAGATGTAGTGGCTGTCATGGTAAAGTGTGCTAATTGGCATCTTCACATTGACACTGTGTCAACGTCTTGCTCTACCAAGGATTCGAAATGCAGCACTAGCTTGTCTTGAACAGAATGAACATATTTTGCCCCCTGCAAGTGGTGTTTGCAGGAAGCAGTGTGTGGTCTAAACATGTGGTCGAAGTGTCCAGTGTGTTAGGAAAGTGTTTGAAGTTGAAGTTCTTATAATAATTCCCTTGGTACAATAGGGAGGAAAATATTTTCAAAGTTTCATATGTTTATTTTTTTCATTTTAAACGCAGAGGTGCCTCCAATCTGTGCTTGTCTGTGAGAAGATGGATGGGTTAAAATTCTCCTGATTGTGCTCACATTTTGTGTAGGAATGTAGTCGATGGATTGAATTCAGTGCTACATCTTAAAACCTAAAGTTTCAGGCAGCCACTTGCAAATGAGCCTTCTGTCTGCTGGGACCTGGACTGAGGCTGCTCATCTCACAGTGCTGCTTCCCAAACGCAGCTAGGAATGCTGCTTGGTTGGACCTTGGTTAAACAGATGGTTCAATAGTAGGGATTCACTTGTCTGAGCTATTTATTGCTTGTGGCAATGAGTGGAAAGGTGGTAAAACTACCTGTCAGTAGTGTTCCTTTTACGGAAGCCCATCCCTCCATTGCTTGGTGCAAAGGACCCACGTGCAGCCGGGAGGACCAAACACTGCCAGCTGTGTGACAGGTTTCCTTTGATCTCATGTGTCCCCATGGTGGCTTTTGCATGACCATGGTGTGTGGTGCTGCACGATGGCTGCTCTTTGCATTGGAGGAAGCCTGGGAAAATGGGAAACTTCACAGCCTGGTTCTGCGGGGTGTTAGGATGCCCTACAGTCCTGGCAGGCCTCTGGGTCCTTTCCTATAAATGCCAGGTGAGGGTTATTACAGGCAAGGAATTGCTGGGCTCTATGTATGAGGGGTACCTGTTGTACTGCTACTATATTTTGTGTATGTTTTGATAGTTCATTTTTCTCTAAACCTCTATGGTACTTTAACTCTCTTGGCTTTGGTTTAATTTTCTACAAACGTGCATTTTTATCTGGATAAGCACTAGTTCCATTATATGGTCTTTATTTGATTACATTTTTTTTCTGAGGTGATGTGGATAGAAGTTAACCATCAGCCAGTTGTGTTTTTCAGGTCATTGCCATCAGTATTGAACATGATGCGAAAAATCAGTGTATAATAGAGGGCTTAAAGATAAGCATTGAACTGCTGAAAGGAAAGAGTGCACAATATAGGTGGTATGGAAACTAAAAACCAAAAACCTGAAACAAAAGAATCCCACCCACCCTCCCTACCCCACCAAAAAACTGATGAGGGAGGTGGGAAAAGTTAGCTTTGTTAATGAATAGAGATAAAGAAAAACGTGGTATTCTCTTAAAATTACATGTCTAAGTTCTTGTGTTTCCAACCAAAGCCGACTGCCTGATTTCTCCAGTGGCCAACAAAACCATGGGACTGGAGTACCATTGCTTTGGATTGGCAACCTGTTTGGATTGTATTTTTGTTTGTTCTTTGCAGGAGTCCTCGGCCAGTTTGGTGGCATGCAAAGGTTATGTTTTGGTGCTCAGCTAGAACACACAGTGTATACAGGCCAGCATCAAAGAAGGTGTGCAGAGTAAGTGGTACAGAGAAGATGTTGTATAAAGAAAAAAATTCAGTGTGCTACACAAAGGCATTAAAAAAACAGCTGTAGCTCTATAAACTGGAGTAGAATGATTTGTAGAGAAGCATTTTGGTGCCCTTCAGTCTCTTGCAGAGTTAAATACTTCCAGCAGCGCCTTGCTTTTACCATTTAATAAGGAATCCTGGGATAAATAACCAACTCATCTGCTGATCGGCAGGAAAACATGTATTGATTAGATGGGCTGGAGGTTGGACATAGCTGTTGGCAATAGAGAGATACAACGCAAGTACTCAAGAACATTTTATCAGAATTAAAATTACTTTTGTGGGGTAGTCTTCATGTGGCTTTGGAATTGTTTAACCTATCTAGCCAGGTTTTTAATATGATAATGAACATTAACATCTGTTCTGTCAGTGATTGTCATTGTTAAGCAATTAATTTCTGATTTTGTGAAGCTTCCTGTGGTGATAATGAACCTTGAGGTATGAAGAAATTCTTTAATGTGAGCTGTGTGTAGCTTGTTCAGTAGCTTTCTTTCCTTTGGGCCTCTAAGTTTTTTGCCCTCTTAGAATTACCTTTTTTGGGTTTTTTTGGTATCTTGCTGCTTACAGCAGAAAAGAAATGATTGAAACTACAGGAGAGCTGGGAACATGTGGGTTGCTGAATCCAGTCTGCTGCAATCACAGGCACCTATATAGCAGATGTTGAATGGAGACAATTTCACAGAAATGCCCGTTCTTCTTGCTTGTCTCCTGAACCACTGCAAAGTAGATCATTAAATGGCTCCCATGTCTACTACAAAAATGAACTTGTTTAGTACAAAGGCAAAAGCGTCTCATGTGCTGTATGTCAAATGCTGCTGTGGGAGAGAGTGGGAAAAAGAAATCCCCAACCCCACCCCGACCTGGAAGTCTATGGACAGTCCCTGGTTTTCTGAAATGATCCAGGCTGTTGGCTTCCTCTCTATTGAAGCTGCAAATACGTCTCAGCTACTTTTAGGTAATGGAACTGAAAATCCCATGAGGGAGATAAGCTATTTATGCAATGGGTTGAGAGGGTTTTAGTAGAGGCTTCATCTTAATATTTTGCAGCCTGTTTTATTCTTTTAATTCTACTGGGGTCACTGAAGTCATAAGAAGGATGAGGTTGCCCATTTCTGTTTTACTGCTGTGGAAAACAATTTGATGCCTACGGAGCTGCTCGGAGTTTCCTCTCCTCCCTCCAAAACCTCTTCTTTTATTAGTCCTCCCTGCTCTCCTCCTCCATAACTTCTCCTCCTCATGCTTTTCTTTCTTTCTCAGTTTCCAAATTGCTGCATTCATCACTGTCGGCTTTCTCTTCTGTAAACTCCTTCAACTTATTTTCTGCTTCAGATAAATGGTTTTAATTTAATATTTTAGATGCTTCCAGGTTTCTTCTGAATTTTCCTTATGCCTCGTATTTGGCTTTTTTTTTCAGATATAAATATTAGATTTGATTTTTGTGTTGAGAGCTTTTAAGATGCTTTTGCACTCTGATATTTCATGTGCCAAATTTCATGTAATCAGCACTGCTTAAAATGAAGAGTATCTTAAGGGAAGCAAATCTATCGAGAGTTATACTTTTCCTGTAGTAGTGGAAGAAACTTTTAGTTTGGGAAGAGGCAAAGCATGGGTGAAGTATGGCTTTTAAAGCAACATATATCAAAAGTGGACTGATATTTTTCAGTTTGGCTGAATTTAATGAAGTGCACAGATTTACATTATTGTCAGTTTGTTACTGCGTAGCTTGCTCCCATGAAGATATTGGATATAGAAAAGATGGAAGGTATCCAAAGTCTTACAGGGATAGTAAGTGTGGAAGCTTAGACCATCCTGGCTTTTGCTCGGTGAGCTGGATGTTAGTGAGCCTGGTGCAAATTAGCCATCAGAGTCCTCTGTTCTGCTCCTCTTGTGGGGTTTTTGCAAAATGGATATCTGTGGAAACTGGGTAACATGTAAAACTGTATGAAATGTTATGAACCTTCTCAAAACTGGGTTGTGAGATGCCAGCAAGGCTGTTAAGAAAACAAAGATAAGGCTCTATTAGCCTGGATAGACAATTTCAGTCTTTTGAGTTCGTTTTGGAGGATGAACTGCAGAAGTTTTCAGCTTCTGAAACTGTCCCTTTTAATGTCCTTAGGAAAATTCAGTCAAGGTTTTGGTGCTAGAACTGAAAGTTTGCAACTTGCAAAGTCAGGGAGTTTGAAAATCTGCTGTGGCAGTGTGCATACCTTGTTATTGTCTCTGGTATCTTATAGGTTTCTTTTGGCACTTTTTTGATGCACGAGCTATGCATTGACACTGCTTCAGAAGAAAGCCTGACAAGGCTAATGTGGATAAGGAATTCTTCTGACAAGCTGCAGTGGGAGGCTTTGGAGACAGAAATCTGAGTTGTTTTATTTGAACATTACAGGGAGGACAAAAAAGTCTTAGTTTCAAAATTTATTGCATGGTTTTACCTTCTCTTTATTTTGGTCATGTTGCAGTCCATCCTCTCTTTTCCCTTTGCCTCAGATGTAAGCTTGTCCCAACCTTCCAGCACATCTGTGAAGTGTAGCAAACACATGTCAGGAAGTCACAAACATCTTGACGTGCTGCTGGACTTTGTCCTACTCAACAGTTCCCTTGCCATCTCTGGGTTCTTTAAGATGTCTCAAATAAACCTGATTGACCAACACTGTTCTTCTTTGGTCTGTACTTCTGCATCTCCATAAATGGCACTTCAGCCATATAGCCTGCAGTGAATCTGGCTGATAACTTTGAGTGTTTATTCTTGTTTCTTCCCTTCTTGCTTGTCACGAGAGGCTGAGCAGGAGCTTTGTGTTACTTTTTTTTAACCATTTGTACACCAGGGGAAAGGTGCTTTTGCAAATCTACAGTAATAATCTTGAGTTGATTAGCAACTGTCTTATTTCTGCATCATCCCTTTTAGTGCTGTCTGTAGATTGATGTGTTTTTCTATTTTCAGGATTTTCTACCTGAAGTGACTAAAGCTATAGAACTGGTAACTTGAGAGTTTAAATTAAGAGGTTTAGCAAAAATCTGAAAGTGGCCTAAAATGCCAGGAATAAGGGAACTGAAATGCTGTTAGGAAGAATGCTTGGAAACATTGGGTAGAATACGTTAAAAAATACATACCCTATTGCTGGCAGACTAAAACAATATTATGTTTTTAATGTTTTATCTGAAAGCTTATATATAATAAATGGCATTGCTGTGAATTTGAAAATATCACTGTCTTTGTAGCAAAATGGTTGAAGTGTGATGTTTAGATTTTTTTTATTCCTCCACTAAAAAAAAATGTAATTCTTGGATACAGTTTTTTTTTTTAATTGCTGCATTTCCCTCAAAGGACCCACACTGACGCTCTAATTTACTGTCTTCATAACTGTGGACAGTGCAGGGAGTTTAGACTTTCACTTTTGCTACAATGGCCTTATTAAATATAGATGTACTCTTACCACATAAGGGAAAACTAAATCAGATCAAATTTGTTGCACTTTATATAATTATGCACTGAGAACAATGTATAATTAATAAACTCTTTGTAGATTCAGGCTATGGGGTGGTTTTACCACTGAGATCTAAGATATTTTTTAAGGTATTTCCTGTGTCTTTTTGCAAAAAACCTCTATTTATAGAGATGTAACCCTAATAAATGAAATCACTTGAATGATAAATTTCTCCTGTAGAAGTAGGAAATGGTTTTAAGCTCAAGTGAACCCAGATGATCTTCCTTACGCTATTTTCTTTTTAGTTCCAATTTTTGACATTGTTTCCACAAGTTTCATAGTTAAATTTGATTTAATATTGAATTAATACTTTATAGCTCAGCTTTTAATGTGCCAAACAAAATGTACTTCTGGACTCTTTCCCAGTGTAATAACACAGGAAGAATATGGCAAAAGGCTGAAGAAGACAACAGTCAAGGCTTGTGAAACTTAACAGTAGAACTCATGTTTATACATAAAGGGAAAGTAATAAGACTGTACTGTTGACTTTCAGTTTAAATAGGCTTGGGGTCTCTATTTTTAATATTGATCTCCCCTGTTTCCCATTGAATTCCTGTATTTTAGAGACCCCAAATAAACATGGTGAAAATATGTAAAGGGAAATAGTGGCACCACATGAGCTCTGCATCCTAGTTCTGCCTAGGTTGGTTGTTCTTCTTGTGGTTGACGCTTTTTAGAAAAAAAACAAAACAAAACAAAACAAAAAAAAACCAAACCCCTCAGTTTCTTCCTGCTGTAAGAAGCCATAATCCAACTTTCCATGTTCATTTTTGTTCCCCCATGCTTTTCCATGTCTGTTCCTCTTCTGCAGATGTTTCCAGTACCCTCTGTGCATTTTGACCAGGGTCAGTGATAACCCAGCTTGGGATTCCCGCTACAGGGTCTGAGCATCAGCATCACAGAAATCAGAAAAACCCAAGGTTGGAAAGGACCTTACAAGATCATCTAGTCCAACCGTCCTCCTGACACCAATGTTACCCACTAAGCTACTAAATCATGTCTCGTAGCACCTCATCCAGCTGCTTCCTGAACACCATCAGGGATGGTGACTCCACCACCTCCCTGGGCAGGCCATTCCAGTGCCTGAGCACTCTTTGAGAGAAAAAGTTTTTCCTGATATCTAATCTAAAATCTCCCCTTGTGCAACTTGTGGCCATTTCCTCGAGTCCTATCATTAGTTATCTGGGAGAAGAGGCTGATGCCGTCCCCTTCACAATCTCCCTTCGGGAAGTTGTAGAGTGCAGTGAGGTCTCCTGAGCCTCCTTTTCTCCAGACGAATCAATCCCAGCTCCCTCAGCTGTTCCTAATAAGACTTGTGCTCCAGACCCCTCAACGGTTTTGTTGCCCTTTTCTGGACACGTTCCAGGGCCTCGATGTCTTTCTTGTAGTGAGGGGCCCAAAACTGAACACAGTACTCGAGGTGTGACCTCACCAGAGCTGAGTACAGGGGGAGCTGGTACATCCTGGGAGCTGATAACAATGTTGGAGGATAGTACTTGGCATCAGTGTTCACCTGTACATCCAGAAAAGAAAAATCAGAAGATGTTTATATTTTCTTGCCAGCAGGGGAATAGTTGATTGAATGTACCTTTTAATTACTAACAATTTTAGCATCTTACCCAAAAAGATAAAGCTGCTTAAATGAATTGTGTTTCAAAATTAGAGGAGTGACAGACAAAACAGATGTAATTTCTGTTCGGGTGCTTCTTTGTTGTCATTGTTCTACTGCATTTCCTATGTGCAGCTGTGAAGATATGATCTGTTGAAACACCGTGATCTGAGAGAACTTTAGGTCATACTTCTTCAGGCTGACACATGATGATCTTATTTATCCTTCCTCTTGCAACACCATAGCAACGAGCTTCGTTGTTTTGTTTGGGAGTCAATATGGGAATATATTCTGTGCAGTAACTGAATTTTTGAGCAGTCCTGAAAGGAGAAGGTTTAGGGGGCAATCCTGATGCCCTCCATAACTATACTTGCTTTATTAGATATGGCTTAGCACTAGAGGTACTGCAGATTTATACTGAAGACTGTAACAATGGAAAAATTAGAAGAAAAATAGTGTAGACAGAAACAGAATCAAAATGGCAAAGCATCTATGCAAAAATTTGTATGTCTTTTTTTTTAAGCGGTGGCATTTTAATGGAGTTATGTTGGGGCAATTCCTTGAGCACTGAGATGAATTTTTCTTTTGAAAAAATTTACAAGATCTGTTAACAAGCCTATGGGTTTTTTTGCTAGGTGAAACTGGTTACTTTACTTTTAGAGAGGAAAAACAGATCTAATCATAAAGATATCTTGTTTTTCTTCAAAGATTATGATAGAAATATGAAACCAAAATTGGCCACTCCCCTCCCTGATTGTCCTGATTTTCACGCAACAACTGCTGCTGTCGTAGCTCAGCTTGGCTTAGTCTGTACCTTCAAGGCATGAGAGTAATGAATAAAATGGTCATTTTATGTCTCCACATCAAGTGGGTTCAAAAGAAGTAAGTCAGACTAGAGAGCAGAAATTATTTTTGACAGCAACAAACACGGAAGAGATTCTGCTGAAACTGTTAATCAACAGTGTTTACCAGCTCCTCTGCTAGCTTCATGTGTACTGAATAGTTCTGCTTTATGTAAACTTCCCTTCCAAAATAACTTCATGTTAATGTCTGATAACCAGTGGCTGCCTGTTAAAAGCTAGTAAATTCAAAGTGCAAATAGGACTTCCCTTCTGCTGACACAGAAGATAATACAAGGTTAGAGTAGGAATGCACAGTAGTATTTTTCTCCTTTTCTTGATTTCCTTAGGCCAGGACTCAAAGCTTGCCTATAGTTTAATTAAACTTCAGCTGAAGGATTTCAGTGTGAGAGAAAGTGAGTGAAATTTCAAGGTCCTTGTGGGCCTGGATGGACCCAGTGTTGCTTCCTGCCTTAAGTAAGAAGGAACAAAATAAAGCCAGAGAGGTGCAGGATTAATAGCATTTCTAAATGCATTCTCTTCTAAATACCTTTTCTCTTATAGCAGGATATATTACATTCATTCCTGTTCCTCAGGAACCTTCCCAAATCAGATGTAATTTTTATCCTTAAAGTTCTCTCCCTGAATAGCACTCAAAAGAAAATTGTAAAATAGGGGAAACTTCAGGGAATTAGTGTAGTAATTCTTGTGACTCTACTTAATAAGTAGAAAGCCACTTTGTGTATTAGTTAAAGCTTCTGAGTAGTCATCAGTGTTGTAATACATTATTAAAGTATAGAACGATTGCAGCTTTTACTTGTTTGTACTTGCAAGTCTTTCAGTCGTTATTGTAGCCGATGAGACTTTCAGCATCAAGTTAAAAAAACCCAACAAGCCACAAAACCCCTGAATGAATATAAAAATATTCCCATGTTACTCGAAAGTAGGCGTGTTAGTTCCCAAATTATCATTTGTTTGTATCAGTATCTATTACCATGGAGTCTGCAGTTGTTAAATCTGGTGTTAGAACTCCAGGTATTTCACAGTATGGAGTTCGAAAGCAAACCTGAATGTGAATCATCTCGCAAAATGACTTCAAGTATTTTGGGGAAAAACTATTTTTTATTTTTATTTACCTCCCTGCAGTATACCCTTTATGGCTAATGTATTTAAGATGTCATTTTCCCCCTTATTTAATATTCCCAGTCCTTGTGTAGTCCAGACTGTAGCTGGATGGGTAATGGCCCAGTGGTGTTATACCTGGTCCCTGCCTCTGGTCTCCAGCGCAGGCTTTTCATGGATTTATCAGCAAGTGCAGCAAAAGCTCAGGGCTGCTGCATTTGCTTCCAAGAGCATGCTTTGGCCCTGATGAAATAACTTTGAGTCTGATAAAACAATAGTGTGTGACTAAGTGGCAGGTAGCATGCAGCCCTGACATTTACACTGCAGGATGGGGGGATTTTTTTTTTTCCCCTTCTCTAACCAGACACCAGACCACGTGTACTCTCTGAGGATCTGTTCAGGAGCAGCCAATGAATAATTACTGCCCTTCCTAAGCCAGCTAGCTCAGCTCGTCAACTTGGGGAAAGTATTGCTATACTTCTTTATTTTCCTTTCTTGTCTGGCTTGTTTTTTCCTTGCTTCGATTCTGCAGGGTGTGCCGTGACACCAGACTGACTGACCTTCTCAGTGGGGTGGCAAATGCACTTGCCGAGAGACTCACATCAAGGCCAGCACTGCAGATACTACACACTCTTTAGGCCTGATTTTTCACCTCCAGAACTGAAGCCCAGATCCTAAAAAAGACAAACTCAAGTTTGTCTTTTTCTTTGGGACCAAAGTCTGACAGAGCAACCTGGAAAATAGCACCTAATTGCTAAGTATTTCAACAGCCCATCCCCTGGTATTTGTCTGCGAGATGCGGCTTCAGAGCCCAGTGTTGTGTTGCTGTGCACAGCTACAACAGGGAGTATACGGCTAGCTGTCTTGGTGTCAGTAACTGGGGACATCTCTCCGGGATGCACAAGCAAGATAGAGGTGGCCTTGCCAGCGTGCTGTGGGGTGTCCTTTGTAACCTGGTGGTGTGGTGGTCAGCACAGGGCACCGTGGCTGCAGTTGCATGACAGCTCAGGCTTGGTACTTGGGATGCGCTCTCTCTTTTCACCTGCTGGTTAAAGCACTTTCTCAAGAGCAGGGATTCTGAGGAAAGCTCTGTCCCTAGGCATTTGAACCTACATCTTGTGACTTGCTGGAGTGAGCAATCGTTGCTGTCTTCTTGAGGCTGCCCCATGGGTGTAGAGATCCCTGTGGTGGAAGTGGGAGCCAGCTCCGGGAAGGGCAGGTTAATGTCACAGCCCAGTAGGGAGCTATCCTCTGAGGAACAAGCCCTGCTTTCCCCAGTGCCATTCCCATAGCTTATTAAAAAACAGGACAGAATCTACTCCTCCTGAATTTGGGCATTGAAGGTAACACACCCAAGAAATCTCATGTTGCATATCTGGCATGAAAAGTAATAAAATAGAAGGAATTATGACTTTGAAACGAGATGTGGATGCTTGAAGGGAACAGTGCCTCTGCCTTTCTTGTCTCTTATAGGCCAGTGTTTTCTAAAAAGAGCCTTGTTTTGAATCATTCGCTATTACTAAATATCAAATATCTTTGTTTGGCCTTTGTCCTTTTCCTTCAACCAAATACTGGGTTTTGGAAAAAACCCTTTACATATGAAGCTTTTTCATGTGTAATAACTGACACAGGGGAGAGAAAGACGACATGAAAAAACACCCGATTTTTCTTGCCCTGTCTTCACCCTGCAGACAAGATTTAACATACAAAGTAGTTGGCCATTGATATTCTATTTCTCATCTCGATGGATTTTGCTAGCAATTTGTTTTTGTTCTAATTCTTTTAACTTTATGTTTGCCTCCCAAGAAGCCAGGTAAGCATCTCGCTGCTTTTATTCCACTTTGTTTCCTCACACTAGTGTATGTTGGAAGTATGACTATGAAATGAACATACTGTTACACAAGAGTGAACACTGCAATAGTTATATTGGGCTGTACTAACCAGCAGAAGATTTAGTATCTTCTCCACGCTTTAGGTCAATTAATTTATAAAATGAGAACATCTTGTACAAATGCCAAGATAAGTTGAAATTTGAGACTTAAGATCAGTTGCATCCCACGTTTAATTAGGCACATATAATAAATTACAAATAGTGATTATGGAAGAAAGGAGGGGGAGGAGAGGAAGGCCACATATTGGGAAGAAAGTTTTCAGCAAGCTACTTAGGAGTAAATGAGCCCTTTCTTTAATTATCTGCACTAGTATTTGAAATGAGAGTATCTGACTACAGCTGTTGTCAAAAACTAAATTAAAAACTGTGAAGAAAATCCAGTTGTATTCAGAAAGGGTTTGTCAAGACTTCATGCTCTAAAATGGCAAAAACTGAAGTGAAATTTTGGTGGCAGCAATTCCCATGCTGGGCTCCCCCTTCTGACCTTTGAGAAGAGAGAGAGGATTTTTAGGATGATGATGAGTAAAAGCCTGGGGTTTCTGACCTGGTAAATCAGTTACTGAATTCAGGATGCTAAAACATGGTAGAGAAGTTGCTATACCTAGAGAACGTGTCTGGATTTTCTGGCATTTGAGGGGTAATAGCCTCTCTTGGGCTATTAACTGTCTGATAACATTTAATATAGTGGTGAAGTGAATGAGGTCATGAGTAGTGTAGGAAGAGGCGGGGGGGAAGGCATGGAGAGAAAAGATCTACTATTGTTGCGGCTTTTAACGCAGTGTAAAATAATATGGCACTGAGGTAGAGTGGCTCTGCTGAAAGCTTACTTTTGCTTGGAAATGTAGGGTTTTTCCAGTTCCTGGTGATAACGGACATTGGAAATACAGCATCTTCCCTTGAGGCAGTACTTAGTAGCATCTGACAGTGTTATACTGATTGATGGGGTAGTTTGAGAGATATTTAATTCCCACAAATTTATTGCTGATGGATAATGATAATAGGGACCTTGCACAGTAAAGAGACTTATCAGAAATGATTATTTGTCCTGTGCTGCTTTTGTAGCCTTTTGTTAAACCCTTAACCTAACTCTTAGACTGAGGATTGTCAGTGATGTGGAATTCCTTAAGTCTACGCTTTGATCCGTGAAATATTTTTTCCCCTGCTGTCATGTGTTGGATGAGTACAGTTAATGCCACTAGAAGTTGGTAAGAGGATATTAGGAGAGGGTAGGGGCAGAGGAGGGAAAGATAGATGGTCTAGAGATTCTAAAGGGTGCTACTGGTGTTAGATGCTTAAATACCAATTATGAATTGAGACTAAAACATTGAAACAAGTTGGAAACTTGCTGTTGCTGAAACTTAAGCTTAAGGCTTAAGTTGAGGCTTAATTTAAGCATATGTTGATGAAGGGTTGTATGTTGCTGTATAAAATGGTTTTCTAGAAAGTTACTGATTGTGGATAGGATTGCTGGGATGGTGACTTAAACGGCAAGTTATAGAGGCCTTAACAACAAGCTTCTGGTACAATGGATGGAGAAGTCATCTAAGGTAAAAAATGTCAGGTGCTCTTCAGATGAGAGGAAAGCTGTGAACTAGAAGAAACTTCCAGAGACGGTGAGATGGACATATGTGTGCTTCTCAAAATTTTTACTAGAAAACAAAATTGGTTGTGAGTTGAATGAGAGCTTTCAGAAGTTTGATAGTGGACACAGCTTCCTAAAGAAGCAGAGACAGGGTTAAGTATCTTAATTACATGTACATTAAAATCCTTCTCACCACTGTGCATGCGCTTCTGTTTCTTTCTGTGATTTAGTAGGCCATAATTAGCAGGATTAACACTGAGATTCTGCTGGAGAGTTGGAACTGAGCAGAAATGCACTTTCTGAATGTGCAGATAGTACTTATCTGTTTGCATCTCTTGCTGAATCAGGTATAATTTTCAAAGGCAAAGTTGTGTCAGTGTATGAAAAATGATTTGGTTGTGCTTCAAATGGAGATAAATTAATGGAAACCACCACAGAGTGAACTGAAACCTTGGATGTAAGGTAAAGATGATCTGAAGGATTGCATATTAATCAAATTGTGACACTTTGTTCATGACTGCTTGTGCTGTTGTCACTTGTCTGTGTGGAAAGTCAGTTTAAGGGTGTTCTTAGCAGAGTATGACTGCCTTTCCTAATCCTTGTTAGACTCAAAGGTGTCATCAATCCTCATCTGATTTTGTAGGTTAATATAAACTCTTAAACTCTTTTTTTTTTTCTTTTTTTTTTTTTTTTTAACCTTGATGTGCAAGTCATAGAATTTTTTTCGGTTGGAAGAGACATTTAAGATCATCAAGTCCAGCTGGTAATCCAGCACTGCCAAGTTACCACTAAACCATGTCCCTCAGCACCACCTTGAATTTATTGTTGCAAAATGCAAAACTTAAAAATATATTTCCCCAGCTTATGTTTTTTGCTAGGTCACTCCCAAGCTGCATATGAAGATGCTGCCCTCTTAATTTTCAGTTTCAGAGTCAGTTTTGTGGTGGTCTTTCTCAAATTAGCAAAAGCATTATTAAGGTCTATGAGAAGGCAGTCTGTACGAGGATAGCAAGAAGTATCATCCCTCAGCTAGGCGGAACCTATCCCCAAACTTCTTTGGAACTGGTTTAGTTATGCTGTTCGTTCTTCTTTGTTCCTGTTCCTTGTGCAATAGCTCAGCATACTGTTATTTTTTTTTCTCCTCTGACAGGAGGCACAAGTGTTAAAATGCTTATTAACATAAGCCAAAGCTTTGAATTCGAATACACCCACATTCAAACTGGAAGCTTGCCATCTGGGCCCATCTCTGTGTAAAAACCAATCTCTGTTGCTGTTTTCAGACTACTTGGATTGAAGAAGCACTGGAAACATAAAGATATTTTGCTCCCAGGGGACTTTGGATGTGTTTTGGAGAGCTCTGCATGAGGTTTTTTACTTTAACTGTCTTTAATTTCTATACCTGTCACTTCCTTGATCTTTACCATAAATAATGTAACTGCATTAATAGTGCTGTATAGAGGTTTCTGTTTGCTATAATGTGTTACAGCACATGTAACATGGAGGTTCTAGCAGAATTAGTTGTTTAAGTGGTTTTCATTTAATTGAATACGTAGTGGTTTATTTGGCTTCACTCCTGGCAACTCCAATTCCATTTAATTTGCTGGGTTTGTGTTTTTTAGGAAAGGGCTGGAATAAAGAAAAACGCTGAATGATTACTGACAGTGCTGCCTTAAATGCAAAGAGAAATAAAGTGTGATAGAAAGGTGGTGCTGCTTAAAGATGCTGTGCTGGCGCTGGATGGAATATTTTAAGATTTGTTTTCATCTAACATGAGTTAGGTTGAAGGCTGGATTCACGAGATAAAATGACATCGAGAGCTAGGTTATGCTGTTCCTATGAGTCTTGCATGCAAATCACAGTGCAGACTTCACCATATGAATGATAGCAAAGTTCTTGTAAATGCAAATTCTTTATAAGCAAAAGTTAGCTTAAGATTTGCACTTAACTGGATGGCGGGGAGCAAGGTTTGCAGATTAGCAGCAAGCAATGCAACTTCATAGAGAGGAAGAAACTAAATATTGTTGTGTTACAATCTTATGTGCTCACTGAATTTATTTATAGGTCTCTAATCATTCTTCATCTAATCACTGCAGAAAAAAAATGTAAGCAAAAACAGGGCAGAGAAGGAAATGTGCTCAGAACTTAAAGGCTGAATAGGCTGGTGGGGAACCTGCATCTATGGTAGTAAGTGAAGCAATTGTAATGGTGAATTAAACAGATAAGGGCCGCTATCTAGCACTGAGATCAAGTAGTAGAGCAGGATGCATTCTCTCTGCCCTCTCCCCTGCTGCCACTAGTGTGGCTCATCTATATTCTTTATTAGGAAGTACCTCCTGGCTGTGCTTGACTGGGTAGGCTGAAATGCTCCAGAGAGGAAGCCAGCAGCCTTGGTGATGCTCAGGCCTGGTTAGTCATTGCTGTGAGCCTGCTGAAGTCATCTTATTTCTCTGCCTCTAAATTCCCTGCAGTCAAATAATTTTGTGTCCCATTCCCCCACCTTTTTTTTTTTTATGTATCCCTTCATTAGGCATGGCCTGTGCATGGTTTCTCTTGTCAGCTTCTCTGCTCTTCCAATTGATATGCTTTTATGAAGCTGATTATTTTTTATGAAGGCAATCACTGATGCAATCAAAGGTGTTGCTAAAGGTGCATTGCATGGAAGAACGTGGCTCTATCTCTGTAATTACCTTGACGTAAGAATGGGTGGCTGATGTTAGTCCCCCTGAAGCAGCCTCTTCCTAGGCTGAAGAATCCCAGCTGCCTCCACTTCTCACAGGGCAAGTGCTGCAGAATCAGGTCATCTACAAATGATTTAGCCCCAGGTTTCCTACAAACATTCAGTTTGCAACGGGTGAGATGTGGCAAATGAGTTGTTTTGTTTTTTCTTTTTTCCCCACACTCCAGTCTGGCCAATGAGCAGTATTCTGTCTCAGGGCTGTCCTATCCTTCAGCTTGTGTGGGGAGGCTGGTGGAGAGACAGTGCCTTGGAAGTTAATGAAAGGAGCATGAGCATATTTTTCATATGCTGATGGCAATTGGAAGAAAATATGTAGACTTTCCACCAATACTGCTTAATGATAAGACTAACAAGCAGAACGGTATTGCAGGACACTCGGGATTCATTAACGTTCAGAGCTTGTAGGTGTGTTACCTTTCCATCTGATGCTTGGTTTCCTAGTCATCCATAAAAACCTCCCCAGTTTTATAGTAGAAAAGGGCAGTATTGACAATACAACAAAATCCTGTTTATTCAGTTACAAAATCCAGTAACAAATGCCCTCATCCCAATAATCCCACTAGAAAAAAAATAATATCTGAATGCAGGTTTTCACTAAATTTTTTGCTTACACTGCTAGGCAAACCCCTCTGAGATGGAGTTAAGGCTGACAGGCTTGTAATCATCTAAGAGAAAAAAAAATAATATCACAAGAGAGGGTTTCAGTTATCCCCCAAACAAGTACTACATATCAGAAAATCCATAATTTACTGTTAAAGGAAATGTGGAAATACAATATTAGGGACCCAAGTAACTTTGACAATAACAATCCTGCTCAGTAACAAAAATAAAAATAATTAGTATTTATAGTATCAAGTTAGATTTAAAGAAACAAAAATGTCCTTTTTATATCCCTTCTCTTCTTGCCTTGGAATAAAGGGCTTGATTTACAGAAAGCTGCTACATTCATGAACAGTGAGCATAGTTCACTTTAAATTATGTGTAGATATGTTAGAGATAATGCTCAATGTGTGTGTTATATGCATATTTTTACCATTTTCTCTTATTTGTATGTGACTGTTTTGCACATTAAGCCTCAGCAAGAAATCATGTTGATGACTTATTTATGTGTAATATCAAAATCAGATGAATTAATGAGGGACTAAGTGATTCAGGCAATTGGTGCAGCTACATCAAAACATTTCATAGCCGGATTTTCAAGTATACTGAATGCCAAAAAAAAAAATCTTCCAGTGCCCAATTCCTCAGCTCATAAGTGACTTCAGATCCTTTCGCAGGCAGTCACAGTTGGCCCAAGAAGAGCAGCCAGTCAACACTAACACACCTACTGTGTTTGTGGTAGGGTAGATGATAATAACCTCATGTGTTCCACCAGGTTGCAGGAGGATAGACTTGTTCAACTTCTCTTAATCAAAGGACTGGCTAACTTTTCTGGGGATACACCCAAATGCACCTGGGACTGTTTTGTGCGAAGCTGCCACAGAGAATTTGCATTCTGTATACCACAAAAAGTAGTTTTTATGTATGTTAATTTTTTGTTTAACTTTCCCTCCTTTGTCACCCCATATTGTGTGCTTGTTTTTGAGCGTAGGGAGGTGTAAGTGCTTTCTGTCAGCATTTGCAGAGGTTTCTTGCATCATACATCTGAGGTGTGGTCTGGACTGAGTAACTCTGAGGTCCCTTCTAGTCCTGCATCAGAAAAAAATATGCATGATATTTCCATTCATTCTGAGGATGTGGAAGGTTAGATATATCTTTGTTGTTCACTTGGGATATAAAAAGGGCAACCGATGCTAAATTTCTCTGAAATAATTAAACTGGAGCAATTAGACTTAATTTAACTAATGGTTTTGCTTGTACAGTCTCATAGTAAGTAAGTACTATCCTCTCAATGTGTGTGCTATACTTCTCATACCCAAAAAAGTTCAGACCCCTGTTAAGATAGGGAGGAAGGAAGACACTGCACAGTTTCCTTGGGTTGTGTAGTTTTTGTGTAGGGTATCAGAAATACCAGTATATTTGTAACATATTTTGTCAGGACAAGAAGTTGATTTAGATATAGAAAACCTATTTTGCTTTCCCAGCACATAGCTGTGCTGCTGTACAATTCCATCCCTCTCCCTGCCCCCCCAAGTCCAACATGTGATGCTAAAAAATAAACACATTTTGTATCTTGGCAATGACGGTGAACTGCTTCAATTTATTAAAGTCCCCTGAGGCCTGTGTTTAAATAAAAGTGGACAGAAATGGCAGGTGAGCTTTTCCCTAAACTGAGAAATAATTGCCTAATTTGTGGCAGGGGAATGGTGAGTACCTGACAGTTATAATTTTGCAGAGAATGAGACTTCCTAGTATTTATTTGCATTATTCAAGAGGACAGGGGAAAGAAATTACCCTCATCTCTTTTCTTGCTTCCTCCCATATACTCAGAAACCATCGGGAAGTGGATGCAGTGCTGCTGCCCCTGTGGCAAACTGCCACCACCCTGGAGGCAAAGACCAGAAGGGTGCACCTAAATATTTCTGTCCTGCTTTTTGGCCTGTGCTTTGGTTTTTAAAATGTTGGCTGATCCGTTTTGCAGGCAGAAAGAGTAAAGAGGAGCCTAAGTATGTTTCCTTAAGAAAATTTGGGATAATCTTCTCTTTGCCCTGGCTATCATTGAGGCAAGTACAGAAGTTTGCACTTAAACCTGTTGAGCTTCAGTGAGATGTAAGCAGCTGTGATAAACTTAGGAAGCCATTGGACTCTTGTATGTTTTGAGACTTGTGACAGTACTGTGTAGTCCTGCATCGGGCACCAAGAAAATTGTAACATTGGCTTAGTTTTTAAGGGAATGCTACCGTTTGCAGATTGTTTTCCAGTGTTGAACTGCTTAGTGGTTAAATCCTTTCTCTATAGCCACAAAAGGTGAAAGGATTCTTAAAATGTGCTGTGGAACTTGAGAATCTCTCAGGAACTTGAGCTTGAAGAAAAACATCAGAGGCCACAAGTTAGCAGCACTGTACGACATGTAAGCATCTCATCATGCAGAACAAAAACAATTAATTGTCTTTGGCCAGGGAGTAATGTGATGTTACTTGAACTCTAGAGTGAGGTTTAAGTGAGCTAGATAACCAAACTCTAATAAAAAAAGTAACAACGTCCCCCCCACTCCCACCCCGATCTAGCAGTCAAAGGAAGCTTCTGGTTTCCCCCACCCTCCAATTTCTTGTAGGATACATCAATGAAAATTTCAATTACAGCATATATGTCAAGGAAGAGCCTCTAAAGATAAAGTAACTAATTTTAATATTTTCTATATTTAATGTATGAATGGTTTGTTACATAAAAGCAGTAAAAGGATACTCTGTTAATCTGTGACATGGAGAAAGAGACGACAATCGGTACATTCCAGGAAGCAGAAAATTTTTAATTAAAAATGCCAGGCTAATTTGTTTCACTCTGAGCCGTTGCTATTGTGCTACTGGGCTGTTTTGCACTCTTGTCGGCTGTTTGTCTGAATATAAATAACTGTAATTTTCACACTTGTCTCTTCCTACAGTTTGTAAAAGCAGTTGGTTATAACACCAAATTAATTTCATATCTGCTGAGCAGGTTTTAATACAAAAAGTTCTCAGCAGAAAATTATTTTATCTTTTATAAAAAAAAAATAAATAAATGGACTTAAAGGCACTCAGGAGTCCTGTATCCAAGCACGCTGTAGTTATTTGTCAGGGAGCTTTAGTAAAGCTCCTTTCTTAAGCTCGCTCCTCCCAGGCAAAGACCCTCTTGCTCTGTCAGGGTTGTGTGGGCAGGTCACCCCCCAGGTTGCCGGTGTGGGTTCATTAGCAGCAGCAATTGAAGGGAAGGTTGCTGGTGTAGGTGAGTTTCCCTCTGAAAACACTCTCTTACCTGGATTCTGATTGCTGTCAGAGATAAGAGACGAGACCAAGGATGCACTGCTTCATGTATTGGCAGTGTTTGTTTTTGTTTTTTTCCCCCCGATGTTTAAGGAAAGTGGTGGGATGTTGCTAAACTACTGTGAAAAACCTTGCTTTGAACACCTTTTCCATGGCTGAAGGGAGAGCCGAGCCATAAGAACACATGTATGGGTGAGACCAAGGTGTTGTCTGGTACAGTATCCCACCTTGACCTGTGCTTACAAGTGATTGCTTACAGCAGATTATGACAGTGGAGGGAACAGACATCCTGTTCCGTGTCAGGCTACCAGCTTCCAGCATTTTGTGGCTTGTGGATGCCCAAGCCTGTAGATAGGTGTGTGCTATGTAGGATGTGTACTTAAGCTGAGATACTTGTGTGAGACTGACTTTGCAGCCAGCTATGCTTTTCTTTATCCTGTGCAACACTTTTTCCAAATGATGATTGCCAATACTTGAGAAATTTGCAAAGTTTTGATCAGGCCTGCTTCAAGCCGTTCTCATTCCTCCAAGGGAAGAAGAGTCCTGGGAGTGCTTTGCTCCTTGGTACTGTTTCAAGGACAGGTTGAGTGTGCAGGTGGAGGGCAAATGGACTCAATGGCCTGGGCCAACATGAGTGCTGTGAAAGCCTTGTGTGGATGTAGGGACCTTGTTACTAATCACTCAGGCTCCTCTTAAAAATGCTTGGTCAGGCTGGTTGTCCTCAGGGCTTGCTTACCACATTGAGTACGGGAAGAATAAAAGGACTGGGCACAGTATTATTCTCTATCTGATGATAGTGAAGAAACTTTATTGAGGTTTCTGTATTGAGGTTTCAGGGGCTTCTGGATTCATTAATCAGCTGACCAAACCAGCAAGATGTCTCTTCAAGCAGGCTGATTTCAGAAGGTTTTAAATTACCACTATTTTGGGAGCTACAGCTGCTTTTTGTATTCATGTGAGAGAGTGGTAATTGGACTCCCATGTAAAGGTTTTCAGGCACATAGTGATGAAGAGCTATTGTATCAGATGTCTCGAAATTTTCATAGTAATGGGTTGAACATTTCTAGGTTGAAAGAATTTTTATTTGGAGCCTGAGTACATGACTGAAAAATCTTTAACAATAGCTTGCGTCATCTCTTTCTTCGTCCGAACTGGACACAATTAAAAAAAGAAGCAAAAAACCAATTGAGTTTGTATTTGCCCCAATTATTTGTGGGATCGTGTGGATGTATGTGCTTGAAAAGCAGCAGCAATGTGATCCTTTCATTACTGATTGTAAAAAATATCTGGAAAAAACATCTGACTGGATACAACAGTGGCTGAATGTTATAAAACCCCTTGGAAAGGTACAGCTTGGATCTCGCCTTCCAGCAAATTGTCACCTGTGTCAGTGTGCTGTCAGGTAATGCAGGGGGCCATGGGAATCAGCTGAAAGTGGAAAAAAAACCAAACACACAGAAAAGGAGTAACCTTTATTACTCCCTTAGCTGCTATATGCAGGATCCTGGAGCCTCTTGGAAGGGAAGAAGTTCTCCTGTCACGAGCAGGAGCTATGTTGGCCTTAGCTGAAAATAAGCAGTTTTGCTCTGTACAAACTGATACTTTCATTTACAGCCCTGGGTTGCATTTCAGTCCTGTGCTCTCAGGAGAGCTGCTGGAATTGCAGGTGTGTAAGTTAATCAGGCAGTAATTGGCTAGTGGAAGAATAACAGGTTTTCTTGCATGCAGCTGATTTTAACTCAATAAGGCCTAAAGCAGAAGGCTGTTGACTGCTACTGATTTTGTTACCTGCTGTATTTGCAGGTTTTCTTGTATTTCAGGGATTGGTTGCACCTGAGAATCTTGGTCATGAGAGAACTGAGCAGTCTGGTCCTTGTCCACAGTGTCTTTAGTGACAGTATGTAATCCTAAGGAAATAAAGGGGTTTACTTAAAAAGGGGAAAAAATAGAGAAGGGGGAGGAATTTTATTTGTATCTTTTTAAAATATTGATATTTTGACTGCACAGGTTTTCATCTGATATGAATGTTAAAAACATGATCCACTTTATTGTTATCCTTGTGCTACAAGCTACAGGCAAAGTGGTTTGGCCATCCTTTCTTCTGAAATCTTTTTGTTTGTGTTTATTTTTATTCCCCACTACTGGCTTTTTTTTTTTTTTTTTCCCATTATTGGGTTTTTAAACACCCCCCCCATNTTCCACATTACTGGGTTTTCAACTACCTCACACATTCTCTGTGGGTTCAGGAAATTTTCCAGTTTTCTAATTACTCCTGGAATATTAGTTTAATCCCCAAACATGATACTAATGATTTAGACTGAGGTCACACTTTAGAGGCTCTCAAAGACTGTTTCAAAAATTGTCCTCAAAGAGCTTGTCTTTCAATACCCTAGCCTGGAAAGAGATGAAGGGAAGGTTAGGCTGTTGTCTCTCATGTGTTTGCTGTTCGATGTTGGGACCGTCTTTTTGGCCGTTGACCTTTGAAGATGCATTTTGTGCAGATCATAGGCCTTGGCTTTTCCCAGCTCAGAATAGTAAAAGATACACTCTTAAGAATAATCGTTCATTTACCATGTCAGATGTGCTTTGTCTTGATGAACCTACTGAAGTTTCTTTCATTCAAGAGTGTACGTCCAAGAACAGAAGTGTGGTATACTTGGCAGACATGAAAAGGAGAAGGAGCTAGAGCAGTGAAAAACAAAATGAAACAAAAGCCACCCCAAAACAGCAGTAAAAAAAAATAAAATCCACAAAACTCAACAATACTCCTCCTTCCCCAGAATCTTGCCCACCTTATGACACCAGCATGATCATTGCTACAGATCTTGTGCTGTAGTTACTGAGTCCTTTCAAACCCTGCCCATTGTCCAGACTCCTGGGTTCAGAGATCTGGCAGTTTTCTATAACTCTTCTGAAAGCATCCCTTCACCATGGACAGCTTGAGCTATTTTTCTCTGCCTGTGTTGTAAACTGATCCCTATAGAACTGAGCTAATGTATCCGTGCAGCAATAATGCAAGACACCCGTGCTCTTACACAGAGCTTTCCATGGATAGAGCTCAAAGCTCATCTCAAGGGAGGCCAGGTGTATTGGCTTAGCTCTACAGACATGATGCTGAAGTGACTAGCTGAAGGTGACCCAGCAGGCCAGCAGCAGATGTAGGAGCAGAACCTGCACATCCTAAACTGGCTCTGAGGTCTGTCTCTCACGTGGTACTGCTGCAGCACACAAATTACAAGCAGCTCCATAACTGTTGATGTGTGGCTGGATCTTCAGTGTCCTTTCTTGATGCAAAGTCATGATTGGCACTGCTAAAAGAGAGTAACAGGTACATTTGTATAACTGTTTTTTGGAGATGTGTTGAAAAGCTAGCGTTGCTGTCTGTAAAATAGAAATATGTTAACTCAGAGAAATGCAATGAGATCCCCAAGAGTGTGAATCACATCAATACCTGTGTCTAATGCTCTGTTACCTATGAGATCCCAGAAGAATTCATTCCATTGTAGCTAAGGATCATGCCATGATGGTGATGCTCATTCTTAGTTTGCTGCAGGTCCTGCTCAAGGCATGAAGTCCCATGTAAGGGGCAAAGCCTGGTACAGCCCAGGGCTGCTGTGCTGTACTGGCATAGTGTGTGGACCTATGGTGCAGGGAGCCTCTGGGCTCCAGGACACGTGCCTTCCTTTGTATTTTCAGCCCCAGCATGTCACTGTTATAGCAGTGGCTGGGTCAGGCCCTGGGAAGACACACTGATGGTGACTGCTGCAGCTCCTGCAGCGTGTACGGCTCTGCCTACCCTTGCTACGTGGCAGAGAACGTGGACAATAAAAGGGGAGGGCCAGGACAGTAGGCATTGATGTCATCAATTCTTCTTTACTCCAGTGAAGTGAGATTAAAGAGGTGGGTTAATCAAAAGATATCAAGAAATCTCATATCCTGCAAGGAATTCAGGAAGGTTCCAATGATGATGGGTAATCGTGTGAAATCATGTTGTTATAGCTTAACTACAAACATTAAGGTGCCCCTGTGCTTTTGTGAATTGTAAAAGCTTTACAAAGCTTCTGCTCACAATAAGAGTCTTTGTTTCTCTTATTTGTGTCTCTGTATTCTTCTGTCGTAGCCGTCCTGTGAGCCTGACTGCTGCTTTCCTCGAGCTGTGTGCAGCAAACACTTGGTGTTGTACCTTGGTGTTGGCAGAGTTATTGTCTCTGAGGAGGAAAAATGAAATGCATGTTCACTGCATGAAGAATAAGCAAAGATGCAGGTATTTAGTAAAATGCATTTGCAATCCATCTCTGAAATAGCCATTCAGAAATTATTGTGAATTTCAGATCATTTATAAGAATGGATGCTTTGTACTATGACTCTTCAGTGGCAGAGTATATAAAATTTCACAATCTGTTCTTATTTAGTTGTAAGTCACATTTACTTCCAAGCTTCCTGGATATTGACTGAATCGCCTTTTTACTAATACAGTGACATCTCTTTATAAATCAGAAGGTTTATGGCCTTGACTTGTTCCCTTTTTATTTTCCATCCATCTAAACAACCCACAACTATTGCTAGATAAGTATCTGAACGTTCTTTCTGTCAAATGTGTGCTATCAAAAAATATTATTCAACAGAACAGTTTTTCTAATGCCTTCCAGTTTTTGGTATTAATATATAACCTTAGGAAGTGCTACAGGCATTCTTCCCCTCTCAACCTTATAAACTCCATTCAACTCACTTTTGAGCATAACTTACCATGCTATAGAAGTACAATGTGAATTGGGGTGTGTTTATGGCATTTGGAACCCAGTACCTGCAAAATGTCTTTGCACCTGGCCCAGGGCAGTGACAATATCATGATTGTACACCAGGGTTGAGGTAGGAACATGGGGTGCTTCTGTAGAAATACTGAAGCTTTGGTGTATTCTGTCTGTGGTAATCGCCATGGTATGCCCAACCTGTTGTCACTACCAGAGACAGACAGAAGTCAAGTGGCTTGTTAGCACAGCACTGTTTATTAATATCCTTGGTGGACTAGAGATCGAAGAGTTAAATGTTGAGAGAAGTGCTCTCATTTCATTCAAGTAAAAAGAACCAATATTCTGGAAACTTTTTGATTGTCTTAGCTTTTTGCTAAAGCTTGTTATAAATGCTGAATTTTGTGTTTAATTTAACTTGGCAGTATGTGTCTAACTTCCTCTCCTTTCCATAGCTGTCAAAAAGCCCTTTATTTATTAGTGCCTACAATGTAGCTGGTCCTGCACTTTAGATTTAAAACATGATCTTTAAAAGTGGCAACCAATATAACAGTGGGTGTCAGCAGCACATCCGTCATGTCAGAGCACTGTTTAGGAAGACAAAAATGGTGAGATGTTATTCTAGCAATATTTACATGTCTCCTTTCTCATACTTCATTTCTATGAAATCCATTGCTATTTAGTGTCTGTCTAGAGCTCTGCTTTGTGCAGGTGGGAATGGGAGCTGTTTTCAAATTGCATCGTAGTGCCAAGCACCTCAAGCGCATTGGGTTTTGGAAAAGAAAATTTTGGAACTTTTATCCATGGGGCTTTTGGGGTATTAGAAAATGTGGAAGCATTTAAAAGCCAAACAAAAGACCTTAAACAGTGTGAAATCCTTTCCCAAATTTGTTTCCACTTAAAGCTTTGACCAGGATTTTATATTTCTCTGATATATCTTGTGAGTTTATTAGGGATCTCTGTAAATCTTTTTTCCTTCCCCGTGTAACACCTAAGCCCAGGGTAGGATTTCTTCCCCTTTAATGTGAATGTGAATTTTTTATTCAGAGGAGCCATCTGATGAGTCATTCTTCCATTCTTACAGTGAAAAATCAATGTCCTATTGTCTTTTTCTGGCATATTTCCTTCTCCCAGGATATGGGATAAAAAGGATGATAATATTCTTTTTCTGTCACAGATCTGTAGTTCTTCAAGGGAAGTTCTCTTGGAGATGGATGAATTACAGGTAATGATTTTGTTTACTAGTGCTGTAATGCAGCAATAGCTGCATTTACTGGAGCTCTTTTAAAATCTCTGATGGCTATATATGTTTCTTTTTCCCCACCAAAGACCAAACCCAAATTCCATCAAAGTCAAAGGGAAACTACTGACTTCTTCAGGCCTGCATTAAAGCTATAGACGCTGCAGAGTGCTTCAAGGAAGAGCTTATATCTGAACGCTTTTCTTTAGAGCATCTTTAATACATTTTCTATGTTAGCAGAGAAACTGCATTATGGATATCCTCATATTCCTGAGAGAGGCTTATTTCTTTAACTGGAAGCTGTATTCACAAACAAATGTGAGCCAGTTGTTTGCAAAACCAAAATCCTTCTAGTGGAACAAAGGTTGAAAAAAGTGTAAAAATAATAAGATGCGTTATTAAGTGTGTTGAACTAGGAGGCCTTTCCTTTGCCCTCTGTTCTCATTCTCTAAAGGTAGTTAACAACTGTCTCTAGTTTGCAAGCACTGACATCCTCTGTGGTGTTCTCCAGAGAAGGTCAGCCCTATTGGTGAAGGAGGTTCCTTTCCTGAGATTGTTCCAACCATCTCTCTCCTTTCTCCTCTCTTTATCCACACCTTGTACCTGTGACTTAGCTCTCCAGTACTGTTGGTCCAGTCCTCACTGCCCTGCTTCTCAAAATTACCTCATTGCTTTTAATTTTTATTTACATTCACTGAAATGTTGTTGGCTTTCAGCCTGTAGCTGTTTTGTATGTCTTTCTGAATATTACAATAGAGTGCTTTGGCTTTACATATTGAATGCTAAGAGAAATATGGTATAAATGCTGGTAAATATGTATAAAGTCAGGTTTTCTATGATGTACTGATAAAAGAGGATAGTGATGCCAACATACTTTGGCAAACCCTTTAGATATAAACTTCGTATTTAATGCCTGTGTTTTGTTAATGACTGGGTTCTAAGGAAGGGCAGAAGCATAACCAAGGTCTTACAAAGATTTACTTAGGAAACGTACAATAAATTGCATAGGGAGAGGAAGACGAGGTCTAACTTCAACAAATATAATTTAAGTGAATGAAAGCTGTTTGTACCATTCAGTGGCAGATGAAGTACTCTTTCCAGACATGAGGAAAAGTACTGTCATAAATATCCCACCCTTTTTTAAAAAGGGAAATTACAACTGTCTTCCCAGCATTCTTTTTTTTTTTTTCTTTTCTTTTGTAGTCTTGATATTAGCACCCATAGTACAGGGAAGCCAACTGGACATTAATTGTGTTTGTTCTCCTTTCTTCGCTAAAGTTTTAAATGCTTGAGACTGAAACTTCTTACTGGGCCACTACAAAAACACAAGGTTGGTAGGGTACCAGGATGTCTCTGCAGTTAGTGACAAATGAGAATTCCGAGTAATATTAAGGCTGGGGAATGTTTAACAGTGACCTTTGTAGATAGCTAAAACCTTTAGTCCTTTCTGTGTTTCTTGCCAAAATACAAGCTGTGTGGTAGGTAGCAGAACACGATGCTGTGCATTTATACATATGTAATTTGATTGGTTTTATAGATGCTAATGCTGAGCAATGGAAACTCTGAACTGAAGCACAGGTTAGTAATATCTTAAGAACTTAGCTTAATGTAAAATGCTGGAATCAAGGTCATGTAAAAAAACTGTTTATCTTCAGATATCCTCTGGCAATAAGAAAAGCCTTACCAGTTGAGACAAACCAAGTAGTCTGAATAGGAATCTATGTCTCAAAGCCACCTCTTTTCTCTCTTTAAGTGCAAGGGAGAAAAATCTTACAAATTCTAGGTACTTGACAGAGTATGGATGCTGAAAAGTCAGTGTGTTAGGCTTGCTCTACTAATGAGCTTGTGTCATGTATAAATCTGAATTAATATACCAATGGATACAATTACACACTGACACAAGAGGAATACAAATGGTTTAAGGGTTTGGTTTGAGTTTTTGGATTTGTGGGAAAATTAAGGATCACACCATTGATATTTTCAGCACTTCTGAAAGCATCCTTTATCTAAAACTGGGTAGTTGCTGCTTTGAAACAGATTTTCTTTCCTGTACATTTTTGCTCCCAGAGTATGTGCTTTGAAAGGATAGATTTTGAGTATCTGTATCTTGAAACAGTATGTAAAAACATATTATTTCTTTATACGTTACCTTGTTTACTCAATTTTTCATCAAAATAAGTGTGCCTTAAATGTAAGTGGTTTCCTTAATTGCAGGTTTCTGCAATACAGAGATGGAACTTCAGCTTTAATTACCTTTCTAGTAGCACATGATGATTTTTTTGACTAATCTCAATTGCTTCATCTGTCATGGAGCTGGACATTTAGTATTTTGTTCTTTAAGGACAACTTATCTAAGTCTCTGTATATAACAGGGAAACTTTTTTTTTGGTAGCTGGTATTTATCCAGCTGACTTCTGTGAGTACCTTATAACTTGCTTTTTGGATCTGATCCTGTATCTTGGTGCATTTGGACCTTGAGACTGTAGGAGGTGGCAGTAGAAACCCTGGGGTATATGGGCAGAAGGAAGAAGTGAGGGAGAACTTTAAGAATGAGCCTTTAAAGGTAAACTGCTTTCAAGGAGAATTTCATTAAAGCATTTATTTTTTAACACCAGTTCCTGGTAAACCATTTGTTTTGATCTGTGGGACCTTATTTAGATTAACAGTTACCCTAAAACCATAATAACCATTCTAAAAATATTTGTGATCCTTCTCATCCTAGGAGTTTGGGAGTAATTGGATTTCTCTGGGCTGTCGTTAGTAAAATGCTCACCTACAAACACCTGGGACCAGTAGCTCTTAATTGGGCCTCAGCTGGTGTGGTGGAGCCCCGCTTCCCTGTGGCTGCGGGAGGGAGTGGGCATTTGCAGATGGATTAGCTGCCGTTGTTCCAGTTAATGATTTTCTCTTTCCGGCTATTTCCCTGCATTTGTAGTGCTGTAGAAGAACTGCACAGGAAAAGAAAAAAAAAAAAAAAAAGAAAGAGAATGACCTTGTTTTTGCAAAAGGAGAACCTGTTTTTTTGCACATTCATGCTCAACCTGCCTGTTTGCTCATTGAGAATATGGACCCCAAAAGTTTTGGTGCTGGGAAGACGTTCTTGAGTTGGATTGTAAGTCGCTAAAGGGTGATCATGATAGAATTGCTGATGTGTCCTGATTATATCAGTGTGAATGGAACTGCCAAAATACAATTAAAGAAACTGCTTATATTCTCTGTCTTCCAGGCAGGGTACAATTGTTCATGTTGTTACCACACTTCTTATTTTCTTGGTGACAATTGATTTAAAGTACTGTTTGGAAAATGTATGTGCTTATTCTCTCAGTGCTGATTTATGACATGATAAGTAAGTCCCAAATTTTTCAGCAATAAAACAGATCCTGTGCAGCATGCTATATCTATGGTCAGCATTTTGCCCTCTAGTCCCTCAATACTAGTGGGTAGACTGAGAGAATTACTGTTGGCTGCCACTTGCTACAGGTGCATTTATTATAAGTGATGTGTGGCACTACTTTGGCTGATTCTGCGGTTGCATCTGGAGTATGGAAAGGCAGAAAAGCTCCTTGCAGTTCTGCACTGCGTTTTGTGAAGGCTCAGATTTCATACAGCCTGTGAGTGTGAGTGGTAGCTTTACTGGGAAAGGAGATGGGCTGTGGGTGTGTGGGGATTTTGTGCAGACACAGCTCTTCCACCTCTGCCTCACGCCTTGCCCAAGGAATAATATTCCTTTGCTGCTCCCTTGGCACAGTTATGTAGGTAGGGCCTGATCCAGAACTCAGGCAGCAAGGAGTGGGGTGCAGGTCTGGAGAGGTTATACTGTTGCATTTCAGTGTTTGTCAGCTAGGTCTAGAAACCATTGATGGAAATGGATGATCTAAAACAGCAATTAAAAAATTTGCTTTTATTGCCATTGGTATTATTTTTGGTTCCTATTTGTACTTTTAAGTATGATTGTTCTGAAGGGAGGTTTGTTCTGATTAACTAGCTGCTGCTAGAATATAGATTTATTGATGAAGTCAAGTCACTATCCAAAATTTAGCATTTAGTTTTATAGTTTAATGATGTATCTACTATATCACATGGACAGATGCATAGCTCTGACACGCTTTAGGCCGGCTCCTCAATTTTAACTTGGTTTTGCTAAACAGGTCTGAATAACTTATTTAGTAGATCCATTTTCACAAAGGTTTGATCTGACTTTTGAATAGAAACTGGAATTAAATTTATGCAGAAAACTGGTATTTTAAAATAAATTAATATTAAATGTACTGAATAATAAAGCAAAATGTACTCAAAATATATTTCCCATTTTCCTTTAACATGTTATCTAATGCTGATTTATTAAGGACAGTATTATCAGCACTTAGTGAATTGAACTGATGATTTCTGGTCAAAATATCTTTCTGTCGCTTTTGCATTCTCAAAGTTATTTTTTATTAATAGATTACAGAAAGGAAATAACTTACCGAATGTGCAAATCTAACTTATTTTACTTTGAAAGAATTACATATTAAACTGAACTAGACTTGGGGGATGGAAGAGGAGAAGGTAAGGAGAACGTATTCTTGAAACCTGTTGTGGATAGAGAGCTAAAATGTCAAGGTTGGGTTTACTATATACCAGATTCTAGCTCAATGCTTAGACATTGACCACCTTATCTCATTTTTTTCATAAACGTTGTCAATAGCATATATTGTTTGAATATTACCATTTAATTTGTTAATTTACTATGCTTCACTAGAAGCCCTGTAACGTTAGTCACTGAATATTTTCATGATGTATTGAAATTTTTATTTATAAAGAAAAATAGATTTTCTTAAATAAAACCAGCTTCTTTTATTAATTGTTGGGGTGGGGATGAATCCCTTGAGTCGGTAAGTGCCAGCCATTAGATCACCCAATTCCAGTTATGATTTGCTCAGCTCTGAAGCATCAAACTGTCCTGCTGTCCTAAACCAGGGCATTTATGCATATAAAATGAAGCAGATGCCCAAGTGCTCTGCTGTGCAGCAGAACTGATGTTTCCTGATGTCATTGCTATTTTTGGGGGGTGCTCAGGGGATGGCCTCTGGCTGGGCATAGGGTAGAGCCGAGTGTCTGCTGAGAGGCAATGGCAGCCCAGGGGACTGGAGTAGGGGGAGGATCTAAATTCAGCCACCTAAAGGTATGGCATTAGGGAGGCTTCAGACAGGCTATCCTTGGAGGTGCTCCATGGAATGGCAAGAGGCAGCAGATGCTTGGGGTGGAGACCACCTCCCAAGGGCCGTTTCAACCTGAATTATTATTTCAACCTGATTCTCCTTTCATTGGTTTTGGATTAGGGCTCTGCTACTCCCATCTGTGGTTTTGCAGCTGACCAATACCCTGTCACCTCAAACTTAATGCAAATTCCCTATTCTTTTAACCTTCTTATTGTGGTAACTTGTGTATTCTGTCTGCGTGCTGCCAAGTAATACTGGAAGTATCGTTAATCCATAAGGATTTATTTAAAGCTATTCTCTCTGAGGCCGGGAGGAAAATTTCTCATCATTTACCAAGCTGAATGTATAATAAGCACTTGTATCACTTACTGAATTCCTAGTGATCTGTATTTCCCAATGGGTTTGTGAATATCGTTGCAAATCAGCTTTCTTTATGAATGGCTTTGTATTGACTGTCACTTCGAGTTTTGCTGGTTTTGTTTAAGAGTGTTGCAAAGATAATGGCATTTGGCCCAGAGGAAAGATGCCTCACAGAGTAATGGGGATTTCTTTAATGAGGATCATTATTATTTGTAATGCACTGACCTGGTCATGAATCAGGTTTCTATTGTGTCCTATAAAACCACAGGGCAAAAGCAGTCTTAATTTTAAAGGACATCCAACCAAAGCATAGTTTAAATATCAACAGAACTGACTATCAAAAGAACAAAGCACACTAATAAGATAACTTTTGGGGAAGAGGAAGGAAAACAATTGTTCATGATTTAATTAAAACAGTGAAGAAATCGGCTCTTCTGGAGTTGAGACTGGGTGTCTGCGCTGATGTTTCTCTCTTGTACAGAATTCACATTTGACCTTTCAATAGAATACAGTAGCTCATGGAAGAGAAAATGTCTCATTAAAAGTGAAAGTGATAGATAGTGTCTATTAATCAATGGTATGGAAATTCTTTACGTCTCAGAGTTGGTGTTTAGATGCATCTCTTGGGAATCAATATTGTTTCCAAGTAACTAAAACAAAATCAATAGGAGACATGGATTTCACTTTGGTTACAAATCATTAGTTTCCAGTGTTTCTGAACCTTAAACTGCGAACAAAATCTTTATAAAATTGCCTTTTAAAGAATAAACAGTACTCAGGAGACCTTGACATGTTATGTCACTTGAAATACAGCACCTTGGAAGCATCTAATTCATTAAGAGCTGCTCCTGTGGTCTTACAATGCCCTGTTACAGCAAATAGGCTGCAAGCAGGATTCTGGTTGAAAATACACCATCAATGCCTTGGGGGTCTGTAGTAGCAAGAAAACAATCTGAGATTTTTCCCTCACTCTTTCCTGTGTCGTCGTATCTTTCTACTCTTGTTTGGAGTATGCTTTTGTAGACAATGCTGATATAACATAGCAGCCTGTCAGCTTTGCTTCAGCCAACCTTCCCTTTCCATCTTCTCCCCCAAATGCTGCATTGCATCTGGTACCCTAAACCCCTTGCTAGTTTTACAAAAGTGCTATTTCTGTTTTGCTTTCTCTTCTGTTGTGGCTTGGAAAAGATAAGTTTATTGTGGTTCTCTTAGAAACAAACAAAAACCCCCTTGAGCAGTAGGGATGTAAAAACCCAGAGGAGTAATAAAAACCTACTGCCTTATGTTACTCCTGGAGGCTTTGATTGGACAACAGTTAAAGCCTAAAGAAAACAAAGTAGTAACAGGGTGGAGAGGGCACAGCACAAACTTCTTGTCAGGGAGCTAAGAAGCTGGTGAGTCACTTCTCCTCAGGGACAGAAATGAGAGCTGTTTGTGACATAAATAAGAAAACGAATTTGGGGACACTGTGTAATTCTGCACTGCAGAATTACACAGTCACTGTCCTCTGGTGTTTCATTGAATTACGATGCTAGAAAGTTTGCACCCCCTCCCTCCGAATTGAGCATCTGACCTATATTACTCAGGTGGTCAGGAAACAATAGGCCTATTGTAAAATTGTATCCTCATTAGCTGTAGCCTGCAGAACATTCATCCTGTTTCCCATCACAAAAGGCCTAATCAGTGTCCTTGGTTTTCTTCTGTTAGATGATTCATACAGAAATGAAGGCATTGCTCTTTTCTCTTGGTTAATGATTTTTTACAAAGTTGTGTCCCTCCCATTTCTTGAAGTTGGGTTTGGTTGAAAGAATATACTGGGAGAAAAGAAGAATTAAAACTGGGTGACAGAACTTTCAGTCTTCAGCCAGAGAAGGTCAGGAGTGCTTAACACAGACTTGAATCTTAAAGTGTAAAGGAATTTTATTGTAAATCATTACTGATTTCATATTTGCAGACTGTTTTGTTCTTTACTAATTTCAAGTTCTGAATCATTGCTTCTCCTTGGTAGTGCCTCCCAGTGAAGCTAGGTAGAAAAAGGAAAAAAAAATCCAACCCAGCTCTAACTTCTTCTAGCTGTTACTGTGCTGGTATGTTAAATGTGCAATTAGCATAAAATGAGATTTAATACTAAGAGTATCAGAGATGTGCAGCAGGAATGAAACTTCAACAAATCTGTTAAAAGCTATCGAGAGGAAGGGAGGCTGCTGGAAGAAAGAAGTAGAGCCAAAGAAGCTCACATTGGAGTTGAGTGAATAAAGTATTTGCAAATGCTCTTGTGAATAAAACCTGCTGATTTGATTTGCTGATATTGCATGCCATTTTAATCCCTTATTCACAAACATCTGGTTGAGCTAATTCTTATTCACAAGAACAAAACAGAGAAAACAAAAGCATCATGGATGCTTGCACAGATTTTTGAGGTATTCCCATGATAAATGACTGGGTCCTTTGGAAAAGTTTTTATTTTTTTCTTTTAATTTGCACAAAAGACTATCAAACAGTTACACATGTAATGAGGGTGCTCTTGAAAATGACAACCTCTTTGTGGAGTATTCATGAGTTAAAAGAAAGCAAGAGTTCTGATACATGGTGTAGAAGGGAAAAAGTGACTCAGGCATGACTGTCATGAAGTGACAGGTATGAATAACACGTGGCTACCAGTTTATGAACAGAGATGGCCTGGGGATATTACTGCTTTCAGTTTAGTTAAAGATTAACCCAAAGTCTGGAAGAGTTAACCAAACCATTTAATTGCAAACCTTGGATACCAATGTATTATAAAACCTTTCAATATAGTATGGTTTCCAATGCAATAAATCCCACTTTTCTGGTGGCAACTATTTGTAACCTTTTTGAGAGGCACCACAGACGTGTGGTTTACAGCATCAACTTACGCGGGTTTTGTCACTTCAGACACATTCAAAGTGTTTTTGTGATTTAACTGAGAGATGGGCTTTTGGCAGGTTCATGTTTTATATCTCCACTGTCTCAATTTTTTTCCAAATCAAATATTGTTTGCTCTTCCATAGCAGGCAGAGTATGGAAATGTGTATTTCTGTGATACGTTTGGTATGTTTCCTTAATAATTAAGACCATTTTCTGTACTTAGAACAGCTTACTTTTCTGGTCTTTGGCAGAATTACCAGGATATATTACTTTATAATTTTGTCCTTTTTTCAGATACACTGTGTGGTCTCTAACATTCACTTGAGTCCATGTGAGACTCAGCTTGGAGGAAGAGGCTCTATTAGGTCAACATCTCTTTCTTCTGTTGCCACTTTTAAAATTTTCCATGTGAGATGTCACCCACCTGCTCTCCCCTGAGGCATGGGGGCCCTGTGCCCTGCAGCAAGGGATGAACACACCAGTCCTCAAGGAGCTGCTTGGGGGAAAGAGACTATAAATCCTTGCCCTGCCTGTTCCTTGTCCAGGATGGGATTTGAGTTTAATGATATAGGGCTTCTTTATTTCACGTTATCATTTCTTTCTTATGTTGAAGATGATGAGGAAAGGTCTAGAGTCCACATCCTCTTTTAAGGCTTGGAGTGTTTCTTCAATTTCTTCTGGCATTTGTTCTTACCTCTGCGAAGACAATATTCTTATTGCCAAATTGTTTATTCTTGCTATAACTTCATGTTCCTGTATGTAGATGTAGAAAAGGAGCCAACTTCAACTCACACTGATTTGATTTTGGAATGACCCCATTCTCTTGAAGCTTGAAGATGGTACTTTGTGAGTTAATCTCTTCTCAAGACCCAATCTAAGCTACCAAGTGGGGATTGAAGGAACCTGTTATAGAAAGCAGATGATAGAGTCCAAAAATGAGATCACTGTAAATATCGCTGTGTACTTCAAACAAAGAGAAATGATTAAAACCCATTTATTTAATGTGTCTTCTTTGAGACCTAAGGTACCAATTAACTAGGACATATTGCAAGTTAGGAGTTCTCTTCGCTGTCAATAACTGTCATACAAGATACATTAGTTCTCCTACCGGCGCTCTACCACAGGAATTTTATGCCTCCCATAAATTTAAGCGTGAATTATTGTGAGAGAAATGCACAAGGGCCCCTACTAAATAATATGTGTTGCAGTTAATACAAGAATTTCTTTTATGACTTGCTGAAATTAATGACAAATAAATGGTAGGTTGTCGTGTCGGTAACAACACATATATTCTCAAATGGTTTTGGAGAGTGAGCATTGTTACCTTTGATCTGATGTCTGGCTCTCTTCACTTGCTCTCTTAATCCTGAATTAATCCCAACATGCAATTGGTTTACTTAAAAAACATTTTAGGACATGCTAGTGTTTAATCATATTTTCCTGATCAGGTAAGTTTTAGTATCTGTTATCACTGATTTCTGAAGTTGGAAATTGAATATTCCTACATGTGAGTGTAAATTTCAGCCGATGGGACTTTCTTATTCTTGCTTTCATAAAAACTTATAAAAGCTCTGATTGGAAGCTACCAGAAGCAAGTCAGTCAAATAAAAGGTAAATCCCTACCAGAACTTTAACCTTTGTTTGGGTCACTTTACATTTATATCATATCATTTACTATATCATTTTACATTTAATGAACATTTTCTTTTCCTTACTACTCTAGTAAGAAATAGAACATATATGGATTTTCATATCACACAGATTTTATTTATGAGAGATGTGATAGCATCATGAAAATCAGGAGCATTTTTTCTGTTAGTTGCATTTTTCTACTAAATGTGTTGAAAAGAGAGGGTCATTTTAAAAGCATTTATTTGTTAAAGAAAGGAACGATGAGACAGACAAGTCAGCTTCTCAAGTCTGTAGGAAGGAGAGTTGGGGCTTAAGAGTTGGTTGGAGAAATAGCAGGAATTCAAGCAAAGAGTTGTCTCCGTGCTTGATGCAGGAATAAGTGTCTAGGAGCGGTTTCATTAGGAGGTGAGAAACTTTTTCCATTCCCACTGGTACTGAGCTAAGGACCTGTGGGAGGCATTGCCTGGTGTGTATTCCTGGATATCCAATATTTATGTAGTGGGACTTTGTCTCCACAATTTTAGTGTTGATACATGAATTGGGGCACTCAGGTGGGTTCAGTTCACCTCCAGCAAATTGTTTGGGCTGATAATACATCCTAAAGTGTTTTAGAATTTATCTAAGACTAAGCAGTAATATTAGCAAAACTTAAATTTCGGACTCTGTCCTAATTTTAGGACCCTGTCTTAAGGGTCAGTTGGAGCAACTTTTTCATATAGGGCTATGTAGTTCAGTGGGATCACTTGGGGAAAAAGAGCAAGAATAGTTTCATATCTTGACTAAGCATAAGTAACCCATCTGGAAATGTTTACCCTGATTGAAACTGTAGTGGTCTTCTGACATGGAAGCCTTAAGGTTCACCTTGTATCATCCAGAGCTAAACTTGGATGTGAGCCTCTGAAATGCCTCTAGTTGTCAAAAGTGATGGGGAAGATAGCACATTTTACAAGAGTACAAGAAAGCAAAAGAATGGCTCTGTAGGTTTGGTTAGAGGTATATAGGCTCTTCTTGGTTAGCTTGGCCTTAAGTGGAACACCCAGTTCTACCAGCACTGGTGGTGGTGGCTATTCATTATTACTTGTTAATAGTTATGGCAGTACATACTCAGTTTGCAGTATATGCTAAAGCTGGAGTTTCCTAATGGTTCTGCTATTATTGGTTATGCTAGAAAGATCTGATTTTGTTGCTGTGAGAGAGGAGGCAGGCATTTATGCTGTAGATCATGTGGCATTATTGATTTTAAATGCAATGTAGATAGACTTTGATAAACTCCAAGAGTTTAGGAGGATTTCTTTTACTTGAAGTCTCTTGTCAGTTTACTCAGCCTTGAAACAATTTTAAAGAATATTTATCTTCAAACAGGCCCTAAATCCCTATGGTTTTACAGTCTTTTTATTTTTCCTTTATTGACAACAAATGTATAGATGCTAGCCTTAAACTAAAGCTACACCATCTCCCGTGGTGTTGTGGCTGCTTTCCTAGGCTGGATGTGTACCTACGAGCAGAGGTGCTGCAGGTGGTGTCTATATGGTGCTGTCGCCACAGCAGTGATGGTAGGGTAGATACTGCTCGCAATTTTGCGTTAGCAGCAGCTCTGCCCTGTGCAGCACATTCATGCTAGGGATGGCCGATGCTTCCCAAATCATTACTGAGGTGACATCTCACACAAGGGAAGTGAGTAGTAATTGAGTTTGGTGAGGAAAGAAAGAGGTGGCCTGCCCTTTGGCAGGTAGCTGTTCTCTTGAGCTTTTCATGGAGACAGTGGGAGATGAGGAATAATGGGTATTCCTTTTGTAGCTGAACAGAGATGTTGGTGGTCATAATGGCTTCAATTTTCATTTCCTCTGCTATCACATGTTTTAAGTAGATATGTCCTGGTAACTTGTTGGGGTTACACCTGAGACTGCAGTACACGAACAGGAGTGAATGAGTCTTTGGTC
Source organism: Nycticryphes semicollaris (assembly GCA_013400055.1). Lineage (NCBI taxonomy): Eukaryota > Metazoa > Chordata > Aves > Charadriiformes > Rostratulidae > Nycticryphes > Nycticryphes semicollaris. Next base: position 1,214,560 of record VXBJ01000046.1, read on the forward strand.
TCAAAGATTATTATTATTATTTGAAAGCTTTCATTTTGAAATGAAAGAGTAGGCAATAAGGGAGGAGGAATTGAGGTAAAGGGACTTGCTCAAGACCATCTAGGACATCAGCAGTGCTAGTACATCTTCTGTCACCTGAACCCCAGTCTACTACCCATGTTTTCTTGTTGAAAGTAGCCTCAGAAAAAGCCAATTTTGTTAGCAAGGCTTTTGCTGCATGTTATTTATTGCTTTCCCTCTCCTGACCTTTTGAAAGGTCTTTAGGAAGCAGTTAGGACAAATATTTGAAAATTCTTAGTATTTCCTCCTATGTTTTCCTTCTTTACTGTTTTCTTTTTCCTTTTGCGGGGCTAAGCTCCTCTCAAAACGTTGAGACTTCCCTGACTGAAAGTCTTCATACTTTTCATGACTGAGTTATGTTACATTAGCTGTTCCACATGGACATTGCAATGATCGATAGCATAAAAATAAGACACTGTTACAATTCCCACTGAAGAAAGATTAGCTGCCTCTGTAGACTTCAAAGAACAGTAGGAGATGAATAGAGACAGGCAAATAGGCCAGTTTTCCTCCAAATGCATAGAATATACAAAAGGCATCCCTTATGTCAAATTCCCAGTTGTATTCTGAGAGAAAGGTTAGAAGTAGAAGGCGCATTGTGAGTGCACAAGTCAGTTTTCTGTGGACAGTGATTGGGCCTCTTGCTATGAGTGGGTGTTTATGTTGATCCCAGGGAGTGGTTAATGACAAAAGGATGGATGCTTTTGGTGCTATTGCTCAATTCTGAATGCCCTTGACAAGTAGGGAGATTAATGAGTTGAATGCAACAAGAATGTATCGGGAGAGTATTTGTTTTTTGGAAATATTAATAATTTAAAATGAGAATGCTCTGGGTGTAGGTGTGTGAAGACATTTGCAGGATGCAAAGGTATAAGGGGGTCACTGAGACCACAAAATTAGAAGCAGATGAAGGGGAGTTCCCAAGGTTCCCCTTGGGCACTGCTGCCATGAGCACTTCCACAGCACTGTGCGCCTACCGAGAGATCCCATTATTACTGACTCCTGCCCTTCTCTGAGTTTGATAAAGGGAAAATGGGAATTCTTTCACTCCATCAAGGAGTATGGACCTTGATGACTGCTGAATGCCACACTGGATGCTAAGCGGGTCTGTAAGGTAGCCTGTGGGGCTGCTGAGTCATACTGCAATGGAACTGAAGGTAGACACTCAGACTGGCCATTCTAATTGGATAGAAACGATTGATGAATTAATTTTGCAATGGTGAGAACTGTCAGGGCCCTAAGTACACCAGCATGTCTTCTCCTTGCCTAGGGGTATGATTGCTCAAGGTGAGCTCTGTCCTCTGACTGCCCAGAAGAGCTGTGGAGAAAAGAGCTGGGAGAAATCTCATCTGGGACTTTTTGCTTCAGGAAGTGTTTGTAAGCTCAAACACCTTGCCTTTGGCTCTTTCCTGAGATATGCAGTAGGTATGTCTATGCCCTGCCAGACGCCTTGCTGGCCCTGACCTCCTCTTCCTTACTTCTTGGCTTGACCTGCTGACCTGCCTCTGGTGATCATTGTGGTTGCCACCATGGGCCTACTGTGCATTTATTGCTTGGCACTGTGAGACTGTGCTCTTGTTGAGGCGCCTGGTGTCACCCTTGGCTCTTGGCTCACCTGCTACTGTGAGGGGCAGCTGCTTGGCTACATCCAAGTCCTAGTGGGTAGTACTGTGTGAATCCAGGACCTATGTCCTCTGTGGACTTGTGTGAGCTACTGTTGGGTCCCAAGTAGCTTGACTGAGAGAAGGAAACACAACATGAGCTTTGTGTCCAGTTTGCATGGCCCTGGGACACCCTCTAGGGGCAAGCTGTGGTCTGCCGTCTTGTAACAGTTGAGGTCTCCTGGAAATTGCATGCAGCAAAGCTTGGGAGGCCTACCTGTTCTGCATGGTAGTCTGGGTTCAGAGAGTGGAAAACGAGTGGAAGAGCAGTGAGCATCTGTCTTACTGCAACTATATGTCTGTGTACCATTTATCTGGGAAATGCTCTGCCTTTGCGTTGAGGTTGTCCTTTTTTTAAGAATTGACCTTAACAATGATAATGCTGCCATTTGCTAAAATCTGTTATTTTTCACTTCAAACCCCAGGTGTGTAAATGCTGAAGGTTTTGTGTTTGATCTTGCTAATGACCTACAGAAGATTTGTTCTGTCTGCCCTTGCACTTCTCGTTCTTCAGTTTATTGAAAGTCCTACATTTAATTATAGTCAAACAGCTGCTGAGTTTTCTTTTTTTTTTTTTTTTCAGAAACACGTGCATTGGAGACATCAGCACCTACAATTATTAAATGTAGCGTGATGTACCTTTTAGCGTGCATGTGAACTTTTACTCTCTGCCTGATGCCTGTAACTGAGCAAATGTATATATTGTGTCTCCTGCACCTTCTGAGAATGAATGGGAAACTCCCTTTTCCTTGTACTTTGGAAACAAAATCCTCTCTTTACTGCTTTTCTCTGATGTCAGCAGCACCAAAGCTGGATTTTGCCATTACATCACTATTGTATTTTTCACAACATGTTGTCTGACGAGTAGAATTCACTACGTTGACAGTGGCTGATCTGTAGGTTTGGTCACCTGACTGAATACGTGCCCCCGTGTGCCAGCAATGGTATGGGAAAGAACATACTGGTATTTCTTATGGTACCTGATGACACTGTGTATTGAGATGACATAGGCATATGGCTTCTAGGACCTAATGTGGTTTTTGAGAGCTCGCTTGGGTGTCTCTGCACAGTGCTGTGTACAGCCTTGTGATAAAGAAGGACTTACCACATGCGGACAACCAAATGTTATCTAAGCCCATAGGAATTTCTGTACCTAGTTGGCAGCATGGAAGGTGTTTCTGTTTTATCTCCATTCAGTGTGAAGGCAGGTACAATCTCATTGTAAGACAGTGTGTGCTCTACCTTGAATACTTGGTAGGAGCACTGACAAAGGAGCTGGTTTTCGAAGACATACTGTGGGATAGGCAATGGAGTGGGGAATGGTGGGGAGACTGTATGGACCTTCTAGCTTCAGTGGTTTCTAAGCCTTAAGTAAGGCTCAGTTTACACACTAAAGCATGATTTATAGCTAAATTTAGATCACACTAATTAGGGCAAGACAATATTTCCCATTATTTATGAGCAAATATGCATTGTTCTATAGGATCCTAGTTGTTAAAAGACAAAATATTACTAGAGGGCCATTTGCTATTTCCTACAGTATTTAAACCTGAGCTCTCAGATATAGCTGTGTTAAATCATAACCTGAAAAGCAGTAATGCTTGTGAGTCTTAAAATCAAACAAAGCAGTATTTGGAATGGAACAGCTGGCCATCAATTCCGTAGCATTAATTCTGCAACAAATCAAATACATTGGAACAAAGGTCTTGTCACCAATTGTTTATTGCCATGTAGAGAATGCAAGTAATTCCATGCGATCATGCAGTTTCTTTACAGCAGCTTTTTTCAACCGGAATCATTAAATGTGGTACTGTGAGTTAATGACAATTAGTTTCCTACTACTGCTCTAAGGGTTCATCATCTACCATTGACATGAATTATTCTGTTTTGGCTCATTGACTTGCAAAATCACTAAATGATTCCTTTGTTACAAAATACCATGTTCAAAGAAAGTGTTTGATGGAAACATAAGTCTACTTATCATCTTCATATCACCATCGAGAACTTGTCTTTTACCCCAGAATGATTCACTATGGAGAAGAACTGAAGAGAAGGGGAAGTTTTGCAAATGGCTTTCAAAAGAAATTAAAGTTGTTATATTTAGAGCATGTCTGCTTGTCACTCAGACTTTAGCTATCTCACAGTAGAGGGCAGAAGTGAATTCTTTTCAATTTGCAATTTTCAGGCTTGTAAATAGAAAAATCCACATCTGCCCTTTCTGGCTTAAGCAGGATTGACAATAAAAGGTCACATTTTCAAAATGAATATGTTATGTGTTACCCCTTATTGTATCATTATTTTCAGGTTTTATATTGGCCCACTGCAGTAGATTTTTAAGCACCTAGTAATTGTCAATATAGTTATTCACTCAACACCCTTGTGAGAGAGGGAAGGCCTATTTTCTTTGGTTTATAACTAGAAAAGTTGGTTGCAATAAGTCTCTTGGACTTGTCAGTGATTGCGTAAGAAGTCTGTGACAAATTCGTTTGTCAACTTACTGCACAAGTTGCTGGTCTCCTGATTATGCCGTTGTAGTGTCTTCTGCAAGGTGGGACTCCACTGCTACTTGCAGGGATGAAGTTGCAGATTTCAATCCCTGATTTATTGCTGTAAAAGTTTTGGCATACTTATATTTGAATGTTTTACAAGCTTTCTGACTTAAGAGGCACTGACAAACCAAGGAAATGGTCAACAAAGACCAGCAGTCAACTGGTATTTGACAACAAACATGAGCAGGAATTCTAGAGAGCAGCAGGTAGAGAGAGTGCAAATATTTGTGTCACTCATCTTTGTGGAAGTCATGAATTTGTGTTGCACAATACTAACTAGCCATCTGCTTTGCTTTGAAGACAAAAATGCAAGCTTTTAATCTAATTTTTAGTTGCTAGGTGTAGTGTCAGATAGTTTTTGGCAAACAACACTATTATATACTATTATAACTATTAACTCTATTATAGCCTGCAATTAAAATCTGTGGGATTCATTCCTAGACAGCGACAATCTAAGAAACAAACTCATTTGGGAATACAGTTCATACCAGGAAGGAAGGGGAATCTGAGAGGTTTGACTTAGCTAAGTGACAACTGAAGGGTCTTTGACATAATCAGACAACTACGAGCATCAAGAAGGAAATAATTATTCAGGGTGGAATAAGGGATAAAATTAGGCAACACAAGACTCTAAAATGGAGATGGGGGAAGCATATTAGAAAAAGGAGCAGCAAGATTTCACTGAAAGTATTTCAAAAATGGACTCATCTTAACCCAGTGCATAATGGTTTTGCCTCTGGCAGTTGCAGTTCATGAGTGTCAGGGAGCTTGAGATAGGGGTACCTGGATGGTATTCCAGCAGAGTAGCTGAATGGCTTCAGCCCAGGTGTGCACTGTGCACTAAATGCTGTGTCACAGTTTTACAAGATGGAGAAGATAGCCTAGAAGGAAAGATAAAAAAGGATGTATAAGAAAAGCTTAGCAGGAAATGTGGCTGTACAGGCTTTTGAGAGATGGTCTAAGATGAGAAGTGTGAGGTGTCCCCCCCGAAAGGAGCGGGATGAGGAGGATGGTGTTTCAGGGGGAAAAAGGCAGCACCTGGAGGCACACAGAGAGACTGCAATAGAGACAGACTTGGAGCAAGTTTTAGTGTGGGTGTCTCCTTTCAATAAAAGCAAACAAGGCTTCTTGGAGAGGCTTGAGTCCATTGGCTGGGGGATGCTGTGGGGGCAGAAAACAAAAGATTATTTCTGAAGGCAGGGGAGGGCATGATACATGGGTGCAAAAGACAGTACTGGTGCTGTGCCTAAACTGAGAGTTAGGAAACTCCATGCTTAATTTCTCTTTTGTATCAGCAAATTATTTAATTCGTATGTTTGGGGAAATGAAACTTTCCTTTTAACTGGAGTCTGCAATTTTCATTGTCTATTTGACATACACTTCTTTTTAAAAAAAAAAAAAAAGTAGTGATATTTTCCTTTGGCATGAGGTGAGACAGTCATTATATAGACTTGCATGAGATGCTCTTTATTTCTGAAGTCTTTAAAGTTTGTGCTTTTAAACACCCTGAACTACTTGCCTGTTGGTGAAGTACCATATACAGTATTCTCACTGGAAGAAAGTATGTGACTGCTGTAATCTGAGAGCCTGATTCTCTTTATATTCACTTCATTTCTATACCAAGGCAACTCCAAGGACTTGTCTGAGTGGGAGCAGGCTCAGGCTCAGTATCTCTTCAGTTTGTGATGGGAACTCTATAATAGGAATAATAAATCATCTTACTAGCTTTACAAAAAACCCACCCCAAACCTGCTTGGATAATAAAACTTTTAGTAATGAAATAAGAATAGATCGACTGGATTACCTGAGGGGAAAAATGTGTCTGTGTCTCTGCTTAATATGTTTTACTCTTTTGCTTAACCATCCATTCATGGTATTTGTCCACTGCAGAAACACAACCCAACACTTCTGCTGACTGGACAGAGGGTCAGATCAATGTGGGGCAAACTCCTGTTAATGAGATTTTGATTCTTTGACACTTCCAATCAATGTTTACTTGAAATGCACAGAGGGAGTCTGATGTTAGCAGTCCAGTTCTCAATTGTTTCTCAAGTGCGCAATCGTAAATATTTCTCTCCTCTGTGTTTTTTTTCTTTTCTTCCCTAAATGGAGGTCATAAATTTGTGTTGCTTGGTGGTAATTAGCACCTTAATATGCAGTGGCCTGCACTTCAGTGAAACCTTGCTTTTGTTTATGTTATTACCTTTGTAGAAAGAAAGTATCTGTTTATTCTACTAGACAACCTCACTGTCTCTTAATGAGTAACTTTTCCTAATTTAATGCCTTCACGGTGACTGTTTGAAAAATGAACTATACTTGCACATGTACATAATGCAACCAGAATTCTTATTAAACATCAGAGGTCCACAACCAGGAAATGCTTACACTAGTTATGCCAGTATTTGTTATGTTTTGCCAACAGCTTATTTCTAGGGGATTGCACTTTCCTGTTATTCACCCAACTTTACCAAAGCACCAGCTTAGAGGTGATGCCTTTGATTTCCTGGAGGAATGTGGTAGCTACTCCAATGTTAAAACATTGCTTCTTGTCCTGTCTGGACTGTCCTTTGCTATCAACATGCAACTAGTCACCTGAGTGACTTGTGTCCACATCCTGCTGTCTTTGTGTAGACTGGAGATCTTAAAAGAATTAGTCTCTTCCCCACCACTGGCTTCTTTCTATTTAAGAGGAGTAGTGAGAGAACAGGCATCAGACGAGCCAGGAAAGGGAACTTAGTCTGTGTATCAGTTAATTAATGTGTTATCTCAAAGAGGACTGGAATGCTATGAGGTGTTGATCTAAGAGGTGTGCAATACTGGCAGGTAGAGGTATTTGCTGTTATATTGGAGACAGAGAATATCTTCTGTACTGGTGGCCCCATTTTGAGACACTTGATTTCTTTCAAAGACTATTTACAGGTGCCTGTTATCAGGAAAGCATCTTCTGTGGATCCAGAGTGTGTGAAGTCATTTAGACTTGCAGTACTGTATTAATTAACACTAAGCTTGAGTTTCAGTCCTGGGAACTGAGTCTGAACGGTTAATGCTGGGGTACCTGATTTGCAGTGTCCGTGTTCTGTGTTAGATCTCATCCTGACAATCTCCAGCTGTGGCAACTAGGATTGCTGCTACATCCTCCTTGTTAAATCATTATAGCCACTGTTACTTCTTTCTTTTTTTTTTTTGTTTTTTTGTTTTGTTTGTTTGTTTGTTTGTTTGTTTTTGAGAAGGGTTTGTCACATCTGCTGGGCAGTGAAAGACATCTTTGCTTAAAAGTCTTATTTTAAAATAAAGCATAGCTCAAGGCCTGGTGCGATAACTTTCAGTTAGTTACAAAGCAATTTGCTGGAGGCCAGCATTTTCAGAACAGACAAATGAGCATTTGAAAATTTGGCCATCAAATTTTCCCAACAAAAGGTCGCTCAGAGATGTAAAGGGAGAGTTGTTTCAGATGCTCTCTCTGTGATCTGACCCTGAATTTTCTTGACATTGGGGATATGCTACATAAAAGAGAAAAAGAGCAAAATTCTAGGAATGGGCTGACCCTCCATCTGAAGACGGATGGGTCAGGGAGGCACAAAGCAACAATCAGAATTGTCACATAAATTATGAAGAATCACAGCCTCTGTTTCTGGAGCAGAAAAAAAAATCCAACTCTACTGAAATTGAAACATAATAAAGTAAAATGCCTCTAATACAGGATAATCATGTGCATTTGCCTTATTTATAATGATTTATAGGGTCTTAAATGTACTTTCAATTTCTGTCCCTTTTATTTTTTTGCAGTCTTGGAAAACTCATTGGTTAAACTTGGCTTTGAGAATAATGTAATTCAGCTCGCGTAGCTCTGCTCCCAAACAGAACCATGCTTTTTATTTAGATGAAAATATTCAATAAATTTCTTTTGTACTGGCTTTGCTATCCTTCAGGATAAATAAGTTTCCAGTACAATTAATGGCTAACCAAAAATGAAGAATACTTGTTTGAGATGTTGGTGGAGGAAATGAATCTCAGAGAATGCTGCAAATTGCTCTGGTAGTATCTTTTCAGAAATAAAATACTGAGCTGCAATTGTAGTCAATTACCAGCTTTTGTCTACTATAACATTTTTTTTTCCCTTTTGCTAGTATGCATACCCCCAAAACAAGAAATGTAAGAAGATGCCTAAATTGCTGACTGTCTTGTGTACAATATTGATTGAGTTCATTGATGCTGCGTTATCTAAGACTAAATTGGCATCAATTTTTTTCCTTCTGAAGCCTGAAGATTTTGTGTTCTCTTTAATTGTTGGGAGAAGGTCAGCACAGAGTGTACCCTCTGGCTTTTAATCTTAAACAGAAATGTCCTGAATGAATAGAAAACTGCATGTCAGCGAAATGAACTCTTGCTGAAAGCAGTGTGTGGGCTTCTCATGTTTTGCGTTTGTGATGACATAAGCTTTGACCTTGGCCTGTATCTTTTTGAAAGAAGAATAACCTTTGTTCCCTTCAGCCTGATAGCACTGCTGATGGTAGGGAGCTGTGCGCTTGCATGAACAACAATTCCTGCCCTACTGGAATTCGTAGCGCTGGTTGGAGAAAGACCTTTTTTAATATTGAAGTGCTATTCCTTATAATTTCTCAGTGTAAGGGTCCTTGCTTCCATCTTTATACAGTCAAAATGTAAGTGTAAAAGACATGTGGTTAGGGTTTAACGTAGTAAATAATTTTCTTTGCTTATCTGGCTCTTCCTGTAGGACTGTTCCTACAGCCTAAATGACTTTTTGAATTTATCCCTTTTGTTTTTTTTCCTGTTTGTGGCAGGCAGGAAACAGGACTCCTTTCTGATATCTCTGTCCCAATAAGGGGGAGGAAGGGAATGGCTGCTGTGGGGAGAAAAGTCCTGTTTATTTCTCCCTGAATGCTCATTATGGCCGTTGCTGTGTCCTGTAACTCAGATCTGAAAATGGGCGGAAACATAGATAAAAAACATAACTCATAAATAAGTGGCAGAATGGAGCTGTTGGCATAGACTGTGCTGGGCCTTTTAGTAAGAAGGGCATCCCTCCCAGAGAGACCCACGTCTTTGTTCCAGGCAGTGAGTGATCCTGTGTTGGTGAACTGTAAAAGATTACTTTTAGCATCTACTTTCGAAATTATTTCAGTGCACTTGCACCAAATGCTGTAGTTGAATGCAGTCAGGTTGAATGCACAGGGACAGGGGTTTGTTTTCCTTCCATCTGAACTCACCAAAATATATGAAAAAACCTTGAGCCCATTTCCCTCAGGGCTTTTGGCTCATATTTCCTTATTGAAACAGGAGATTCATGAGTAAAAGAATAGCTACCTATCTATTAGGGAGGTAAAAGAAGTAAAATACATCTGGTCCTCTGATTTCCTTCACCCCCCAAGTTCTGCACATTCTGAGGAGAAATAAATTCAGTGCTTCTCTTGAAGACAATGAAGGCAAGAAGAAAGTGGAACAACTGAAAAACCTCTCAGCATATTAAAGAGTAAAGAGGATAAAACAGGCCTGGGGGCATCACTGTGACTTCGAACAAATCTGGGAAGCAAAACTGGTTTTTTTTTTTTTTTTTTTTTTTTTTTTTTTTTTTTTTTTTTTTGGCAGAGTTCTGTGTAAACAGTTTCCAGTTGGGTGAATTTAGAGGTTTCCCTGGTCTGATCTGAGATTTCACTTCAATTGTCCCCAGTGGCTCAGGAACACTCTCAGGCAATTGCAGTTGGGAGATTTTTTTCATGTTTCCAATTTGACCATCTGCCTTTGACAATAAAATGTGTGCAGCAGTTGATGAGATGTCACAAGGAAACACAGAACACACGGGGCAAAATGCTGTGAGCTCTTTGTGTCTCATTTCTCCCCAAGCTGGCAGCCAAGGAAAGCTGTGGAGCAGATGTAAGCCCAAAACTGGAGGGGATTTTGTACACAGAATAATTGAAAGCTGAATTCCAGTCTTTAGGTGTGAACCAGCCATGAGAAACGTGGGAGTCTGTACCAAATCCATGTGTAAAATCTCTAAACATAAACATAACTAAAGACTTTATACAGAGGACAGTTTTATCAGCAAGCACATGGGGCAGAGTTTGTGGTTGCTGTATGTGGTTTAGCTTAGAATATCCAGGTGAAGCTGGAACATCTCATCCATGGATTCCTGGAGATGCCTGTCATTGAGACGTACTCTATCAAGCAAGCCTGGAAAATGTGTGATTGCTGTGTCTGGCTTTGAGCAAAGGTGGAAGAAAACTCACCAGCTGTGGCTCTCCATCCCACACAAGTGGGACAGGTCCCTTTTCATCTTCCTGTCCCTTTCTTGTTCTGTGAGTGTCTCTTGCTGGGACATGGAGGACAGAGGGATGCTGAGAAGCTGACAGGCCACAGAGTTTGGTGGGAAGGGCCACAGCCCCCTTCCTCATGCCCAGCAGTTGGGGTCACTTGGGTGGTGCATCAGGGAGCCAGGCATATCAGGGTTTTGACTAGAAACCAGGTTTTAGGTAGCTTTGCTCCATCCTGTCTTTATTTGGTTATAGTAGGTGTGGGTGCTCTTATTTTTGGGCTCCGTGTCATCCAGGGGCCGGAGCTTTCAGAGGAAAATAGCATGTACTGAAGGGGAGGTCAGTGATGAGAAGCATACAGTGGTGTTTGTGTAATAAATCCTGGTCCCCTTTTCCTTCGTTTGCCTGGCACGGTCATTTCCAGAGGGAGCCATAACTGTGAGAGGTACCTGCGTGCACTGCAGCATTGCTGCGGCACTCCAAAGTTATGAAAAACTGAAGGGTGGCAGCAAGATTTTACTGCAGAGCTGTTCTTCAATAGTTATCATGGGCATTCATTTGCAGGGAAGGAGGGGCTTCAGGAAAAAACAAAGACAGAACATTCCAGTTCCTTAAGAAAGAAGGAATAGCCTTATTTGTTTAGGGAACAAAGTTTTTTTTTTTTTTCCCAGAGCTGGGCCTAGTTCGTGCATAGCAAGAATTTCCTTTGGTTTATGCAGAGCTAATTTTGAAGGGCACTTTTCTCTAGTGATTAGTAACATTTTGTTAATGTTTTGTTGTGTTCTGTTAGCACAAATGTAGTTATTTTCTGCTGGGCAAAGAACAAAAGAGCAGCATTTTTCAAATAACCACGTTCAGTGGAAAAAGGGAAAACTTGCAGACCTCTTACTATTGGCAGGAAGCTGTGACCTGAACTGAACATGAGGAGGTTTGCTGCTGCTCTGCTCTTTCTTCCTGCAATTTCTTCTGTGCCAGGGCTAGCTGTTTCCAGCAACAGTAATGTGCTTCTCCTCTTCCTCCATCACTGAAGGTGGGGTTGACCAGGACTGATTCCCTGGAAGATAAGGCAAAGCTTGGGTCCTCCAGACCCAGTAGGAGTAGAAAGCTCCTACTTTCCTGCTCTGTGCCCCATTCAGCCCACTGGCCAGGTCTTGGTCAGAGCTCATTGTGCTGGATCTTTCATCCAGTTAGTCAGCACACCTGACACCAGATACTGTAATTTATTGTTTTGACGTGAGGTGTTGCCCTTCTCTTCCCTCTCTTTCTCTTTGAGACCACGTTTAGGAGAGCTGGATTTATTTTTCCTTTCCTGCAGCTCTTTAAAATGCTAAAGGTTCTACATAGAGTTATTAGTGGTGTTCTGTCCTGTAGGCTTTGGGAAGTGAGATTTTTAGCACATGGGAAGATCAGACCTTCAGAGAGACTGCTGTGCTGTGTTATGTGAAACACTTTGATTTCTTTTCTTGCAGAGTACGTTATGGGTCATTCTGCCCTGAACTGTTCTCCTTGTACCCACCTGCTGTCTTGAGCTCATTTCCTTACATTGAGAAAGTATCTGGGAAAGAATTGACTTAGAAAATAGTTCACAGTGATGCAATCCTGTAAGACTCTAAAAAAAGTAGGTGAAAGAGATATTTTAAGTAATATACCTGTTCATTTTTGACATCTGAACCTGTACGTGTAGATGTTTTTTCACTGATATGGATAGATCTGTCCTTGCCACATTTATTTATTCTATGCTTTTCTGAGCTCTCTTAGGAATCCTGGACACAGGTGTTAAGATGCATGGCAATGATTTATTGTGTGGAATGAAGTAATGGAGAGCCAGCAAAGGTTGTTTATAAATTGGCTTTCTAAGCACCATTGGACTGTTCTTCTATTTGTGCAGTGTTTATCAGCATCTCATCTGCATGTTCAGCAATCAATACTCAAGCTTACTTTTTGTTTCTTTTTTTGTGGTTTCATGGCCTGCTAAAAGTAGCATGGACCAGTGTTCTACCTGATCATCTGCTTATGCAGTCACTGAGGATAACTTTTAAATCATCCACTTTGTATTGTAAAACCCAACGTTAATCCAGGCAAGCATCTTATTTTAATACAGAATGTGCCTCAGATTTTAGAACAAACCTTACAGGTAGCTCTGTTCGTTTCAGTAGAACCCTGTAATAACAGACTGCTGGTGATTTGCTGTGCACATTAATTTTGCCTTAAAAGCCAATAAATGTTTGGTGCACACTTAATAATATAAAGAAAAAGTGACTTGCTGCTGTGTTATAGTTCCTTTCATTAGATATTTCAAAGAGGATATAATGCTGGTAGTATTCCCAGATGCTTCATGAAAGCAAATACTAATAGCTAATTACTGCCTTACAGACACTTTATTCTATGTGGCAGTGATATAAGATTGATAGTATTAATTGTACCAGAGGCTCAGTCCTGATCTGGGTATTATCTTATTTCTGATCCCAGTTCTGTTTTCTTAGGCACTTATATCATTGTTGTCATCACAATTTTGTGATACAGACAATGGAAATAGAATCCATGTTAAAATGCATTCTTACCTGTGATTTGGTCAAAAACTTGAGTTTCTAGAAGGTGAAAGGTAGTGAATGAAATCATGAAGTTGCCTGGTGCCTTTCTTTATGCTGTCATGTGTATTCATAGTAGTTTGAGGGACTGGTAATAGGTTAATTTCCTCATTAATATAAATTATTTCAAAGAGTGGGATTGTAATCAAACTGGAAATCATTTATGGGAATGAAGCCATGCACACGCCAAAGAGTTCAGACACAGAAAACACTGTGCATCAACACAAATACAATAAAAAGTATAATCAAACAAACTATGACATTTTCCCAGTGACACAGAAACGTGGTGCATCCAGCAATGGGCTGATTTGTCTGAGGACCCGCAGTGACCAGGCAGCCTCCAGGCATCGGGGACACAGTATGGAGTGTTCAAACTACTCTGCTCTAATGATCCTTCCTCCTGTTTGCTGTTGCTGACTGAAGCTGAAACGTTGTTCTATTTGATTTAAGGATAACTTACAATGATGTGTTCTGGCTGATACGTTTATATCCTGTAGAGCATTTTCCCATGAAATTCAGAACATGCATTTTATGAAGTACAGGACTCATTAAAACCAAGGAATTGTCATAAAGAAATGACGTTTCTCACAAAATAGTAAAATGGGCTTTTGATGCATATGAATTCATACATAGGTTTAGTTGCTACCAGCTGAGCCTTATAAATTGTGAACAATTTCTTACTAATGGCAGCTATTGTACCATCTAGACATGTTTGGACACTGGAAATGTTCATATTTTGCATTTTATTGTAAATCTGTTTCTTGACAACTTGGTAAAATGCAGAATAATAGAGACACAAAATGTAGTTAATGTTCACTGGCAACATATTTCTACATATGTTATTGTCACAACCGAATTAACTTTGTGAAAAATGAAAAGACCAACATTCAAATGGATTTAAATTATTAGTTGTCATAAGTATATGTTAAATAGTCTAATGGCACTTTCAGTAAAATCTGTCCTACCCCCTTCTCCAGTGGATTGGCTGCAATAATAATTAACCAGAAGAAGAAAAAAGCCAGGCAAAGAAAAAACGTAAAAGGTTCTGAATTTACTAGTGGTAACTTTTTTTGTTGCTTCTTTGGAAGACCATGTTGATATCAATGAAGAGATACTCAAAAAATGTTGAATAACCAGTTCCTGTTTATCCTTTCATAAACCCACAAGCAATGAAAATTATGTCTTTTAATAAAAAAGAAAAAGATGAGATGGTATAATAGACCATTAAAAGAGGCTAGTAAGTGCTATAGCTGAATTATAAACTACTCTTTTTATGATCAATAATAATGGCTCTTTTTATTCTTGACGTGGCTGTCATTACTCTGGCTGAAATGTGCGTTAGGATTATACAGCAGAAAGCTGTTTTGGTATTAAAACACAATTTAGCATGGAAAAAAAAAGTGCTTGGAGAATTGAGGTGGCAAATTTAGTTGCTGGTGGTTTCTGCTGTGTAGCTTGTTTGGCTGGTTTCTGTTCTGTGTATGCAGGGGACGGGCGAGGACTGGATGCAGGTCAGGAATGAAAGTCTGGGGATGCGCTGGGCTCTCCTCAGGATCGCCGGGTCTCAGGGTCAGTCCTTTGTGTGCTATATTTCTGACTACTTGTTTGTGCTGTGGTAGTAATTGGACACTGAGTTTTGTTACCAAGATCTTGGTTTTTCTAAGTGCGTGTTAGCAACCCAGGATCCTCCAAATGGCTGGTGCAACCATCCCTAGCCCAGCTAATATCTGAGTAACACTCTAACATGCTCTCTGGCATACAATGCTCCTGCATTTTACCCCTGCACTTGCAAACTGAGTAAAATAGCCCAGAAATGCCAATGGAAGATGCAAAAACTCTGTAGAGGTTTTCAGACTGGTTCAACACTTCTCAACAGAGCAGGAAAAACCACACTTTCCTGCCCTGGCCCAAGGGCTGGAGGCAGAAGTGGGACAGGGAATGATGCGAGAAGAGGTCTGAAAAACTGGGTCGCTGACTCACACTCCCTGGGGTTGCCAGTGGGAGCCAGGGGACTGTGACTGCTCTCCAGCCCTCAGAGCAGCCTGTGCTTGTCCACTCCATTTAGGACAGGAACTGCTCTTCATAAGTAGGTGGGACAATCTGTTCCCTGTTAAAGTTTCGTCTCAGTTGCTAGTAGCTGTGGCTTTTTCAAGTTGAAACATCTTTTCTCAATAGTGTGTATTATCTTGCTGAGATGGAGAATATTCTGTAGGAAGTTTAGGACACCAGATTTGCATGATGGCAAATCTTTGTTCTGCTGCAGGATTGTAGCACTGCAGTGGTGGATACTGGCTTATATGTTGTGTTGCTGCCCACAGATCCCTCTCTTTAAGTTCTTTTTATATTGGAGATGTTATCTTCCCAGGGGTTGCATTCAAATCTTAAGCCATATAACATAATTATAGGTGAAAATTATTCTTTTCATACTCCCCATCTCCGAGTATGTGAATATTTCAGCCCAGTTAAGTATGTTTCAGATATTTTTCCAAAGTAGTAATAAACTTCAGCGAGCAGTTTCCCAGTGTTAGCTGCATAGGGATTTATACAGATTTTTTATTTTATTTATTTATTTATTTATTTATTTTTTTTTTTTGGCAAAGGATCCTCTTGTTACTCTCATGACTTTATATGAAATGGCTCACAAAGGAGACCAGGTGCGAAGTGTCCATAGAGAGCATGTGGAGTGTAGGCTCACAAATCCACAGGGAAATGTTCTGTTATCCTCTGTTAGCATAAGCAGTTTCACAGCTGATGTAAAGTATCCCAAGGATTCGGATAACAATCAGATTCACAGATGCTGTTTCTAGAAAAGCAAATTGCAAAAGACTAACCTTACACTGTCTTTGCCTGTAATGCAATTTTGAAACTGGAGCAAAGAGAATATCAGAGTGAGCTATTAAAATTCAGCTTTACAACTGGCAGGTTAGGTAGTGTGAGCTGACTTCCACAGGCACTTGTTTCTAATGTCTTTTGGTCTTGTTCTTAATGTTTTGCTTAATTAAAGACCACAAATCTAACCTGAAAATGTCTGTACAAGTACAGTGTACTTCTCTTTCCTAGAGTTACCTGCAGTAATGTTAAGATTTTTTCCTTTTATATTATCTTTTTGCAGGTGATTGTTTCAGCTAATACATATAATGGAAGCAGCTAGGCAGCTGTGTATTTCACTTTTCAGATGATGCTGGGCATGATTAGTGTAGACTGCAATGGAAACAGGTGGGAAGGATTAAACAGCATGTTCAGATCACTTTCTGGCTCTTCCTGAGGACCCTGTTTGTTAATTCAAAAACAACAACAAAAAAAACCCTCACAAGGCAACACAAAGTGAATTGTCTTTCCTCAGCTGACAAAGCTGCTGGCTGCCTTGCTCACTTGCCTGGCTGGAGCAGGTTCAGGAGCCACCTATTCCCACTGACCCTGTCCCTTAAAAAGTAGGAAAGTCCTTGCTCCACACCTGGGATGGGCTGGAAGAAGGGTTGCTGGGTTTAAGAGGCACACCGTGAACATATGCAATTAATATGACTATATTGGTATGTAAATAATCTCTAATTATCTAGCTCAGTGGTTGAGAGCTATTCAGAATGAATTATGGGGTTACTGTGTCGTCTTCTTGGACAAGGAAAGGCATTTCCAGCCATTTCATGGAAGGACAGCTCTGCTCCTGGCTTAGGCAGGAAAGTGCATCCCTGATGTAAGACCGTGTTAGTGTCTTCTTGAATTTTCTTTTTTTTATGTTGAAGTTGGTTCTGCTGTAGATCTACCACTTCCTGTAGATGAAGAGAGTGAATTTGATTAGTGGATGTTATCATGGCCATGTCCCTTTAACAAACAATGTATAACCAGGCCTTCAGTTATTAATTAGTTGGATTCTCTTACTAATTAATTTCCTGAGGATATTTATAGTCTGTTCAGCAGGAGGAGAACTGGCACTATTATTATTAAAAAAAAAAAAAAATGGTTTGTAGAAATGTTCCCAGTGTAAAATGTGTTATCATAATGCTGCACTTCAATAACAAATGTTAATACAATTTTTCTGTTGAAATAATTTAATCCCAGCCCTTCTATCTGGTAGAAGTAATGCATTTACTGCAGGCAAATATTCCAAAGTCTTCCATAATGAAATTCTAGGAGCTAGAGGTGAAAACTTTGTACTTATTCCTGCATCTTAGTTTCTTTCCCTTGCAGATTTGGTTCCTCTAGAATATATGCTGGTTTTTGTTACTGCAGAGGTTTCCTCTGGATGTTGCCCACAGCATGTTAAAATCTTGCACTACTGAAATCAGAGTTCTTGATTTTATTGAGTGATGATTTCATATAGCAGACAATTAACTCTAATGTTAAGCATGGCAAGGAAAGAATCGGGGATTCTCCTTACGGTGTCTTAGAGATGCAGTGAGATGGGGTGGATCAGATTTTCGAAGTGGAAATTCAAGTGAGAATGTAAATGTAGATGTACAATGTCTTCTGTGTGTATGTCCTGTGTGCTAACACCCATGGCAATAAGTCGATCATTTGATCAGGGAGACTTGCTGCTGATATCAGTGATTAGGAAAAAAAAATATAATTGCTAAACATTCCACAGTAATACTTTCTAGATGAGTAAGGGACTATTGTATTTGTCCAATTACTATTACTGATGTTTATTGTAGCTGTACTTTCAGGCCTTGTCTTGTCAGCTTGACTTGGCTCTTCCAAAGGCTGGGATAAAGAGGAAGATCTGAGCCTATCACACAAGGAGTGGCTTAATGAGTTACAATGCCCCAAGCTAGCAGGGAAGTGGAAGGGAGGGTACAGACTACGGAAGAGAAGAGATAAACGGAAGAGAAGAGATAAACGGTGGGGATGAAACAACGATTAACTGTGTCCTTTACTAAAAGCCTCAGCCCTCAGGAGAGGCTGGGGCAGGTGCTGAACGGGTCCTATGTGGGGCACTGCCCTATGTGCAGCTGGGGAGCCCATGTTGGGGGCTTGGAGAGGGCTGGAGCAAGGCAGCAGGGTTATGAGCAACCACTGAAGTCTGTGGCTGCTTTGGACCTTGGTCTAACAAAGCTTGCGATAGCGTTCTTGTGGCGCTTCTGCCTCAGTTGCTGTACAATCCCCAAAGAGTTTTTGGTTTGTTTTTTAAGTGCATAGTGCCACAAACCCTGATTTTAATGGGTGAAATGCTGCCTGCTGTCACTCCCTTGGCTCCCCTGTACAGACAGGGGCTCTGACCACAGCTATTTGTTTAGTGGGCCTTCACATGAGGTCATCCACATATGCTAAAGGTTAAAGGGAAATTTTTTTCTGGATCATTCAAGCACTTATTTGTTGGTTTGAATGTGTCTGCCTGGACTTGATAAAATAGCAGCAATTAGTATCATCTTTCTGAGCAACAGGAGTGATCTTATCAAATTTTGGGAGGAGGTTAATGCTAATGCAAGTTGTTTGTATGGCTTCGCATTGAAGAATTTCAATTTGCAGCATGAATAGTTCAATTTCTATTTAGGGTGCAATTCCAGAGGAAATATAATTACAGTTAAGGGATGTCACAGAACTGGTGAAGCATTAGGTTAGGAAAACACAGGAGATATTTTGTGAAAACAGTTTAGGGTTATGCCTTGCTAAATACAGAGGAGGCATAACTGAGAAACAACTTACCGCTCAGTTGGGGCAATTCACCTTTTAAAAGCATGAATGAATAAATAATGCTACTCTTGACTTTGTTGACTTGCTTTTTGAAATATCCACCTCTGTTAGAGCCAGCATATATAAGCAATTCTCTGGACTTCTAAAATATATTTAGCAGCACCTAGAATTCTTTTAAAATCTGTCATGTTTGAGCTATTTTTGTTAATGAGATTATTCAGTACGATCTCAAAGGATACATAAATCTGCTCAGTGGCAGAACTTATAATTCATTTAAAGTGGATACAATTGATATTCATTTAATAGGGACAAAATTTGAAGATGCTCATTTTTCTTCACCCTTCCTGTTTGTTTTCTCTTGCACGGTATGAATACTTCATACTGACCATGATTGTCCCCTGTACACACCTGCTCAGTCATAAGTTCTCTGTTCTTTTTTAAACCACCCATTTACAGCAGTCTCTGCTTTTAGCAAAATATTGAGATGCAATCAAAGCTGTCAGATTGCTCTATGTCTGAAGCAAGCTGTTGATTACTGTTGCCACTGTTAGCTGAATTACACTATTAAAGGCTTTTATGAAGTATTTGTGTTGCTTGCTCATAGAAATATCAAGTCATGGCTATGCCACAGTAAAAAAGGAAATAATGCTCATCTTGTGACACATTTCTTCCAAGACAAGACACCAATAATAATCTGTGGAAAACATCTATATACAGAACTCATTTGACAGTGTCTTTTGGTTTGTTAATTGCTAAATTGTTTAAACAACAGCCCTCTCTATTGCATCTTGCTTGTCATACTGCTCTCAGCCACGAAGGAAGAATTGTTGGGGCTAAAACCACCAGCCATGGTTTTGAGCCATGTGCCCTGAGAATATACATGACTTCAGGTTCTGCCCTGACATGTTGAAGCATCTTATTGAATTGGGGCCAATAAGAAAATGAAACAACTGAGCTGCATAGCTGTCAAGAAAACAGGTCAGCCAAGTATCTTGGAAGTAATTTGCTCAAGGAAGGCATCGTGGCACTGTAACCGCGCACCTCTTTGGTGTCTGTTGGGTCTCAGATGACGTTGGTTCCCAGAGGCCAGGTGTTATTTTGTGGAGTGCCAGCACCAGTGGTTTGAGGTGGCCCAGGCTATTTCCCCATCAATCTTGTACGATCATGTCTCTCGTTGTGAATTCCTACAGCTTTTCAGGGCAGGACTGGGTCTGATCAGCGTTTGGGGGAAGTTACAGACAAATAAATGCATTTGACGTTTGGTCCTGGTGTTTCTGTGGAGGTAATAGCCTGCAGTAGTGGTTGTGTGTGTTAGGTTACTGGGTGGGCAATAGCAGTGTCACCTGCTGCTGCACTGGAAGGAAGGGGGAGGAAATCGGAAAATAGATATGAAATAAGAAACAGTGAAAATAACGGATTGTGTTATTGCAGAAAGTTGACCTGTGGAGTAGCGAGCCTGCCATTCTGAAATGCTTTTTAGCATTTTACTGGATAAAGTTGTGTGAAAGACAATGCATAGAGAGATACCAGCCTGGTCTGTGACAAGTGGACCAAAAAGTGGGTCAGCCCTCTGTGACTGCTCCAGTAAACTGCTTGTACTACTCACTTAGAAAATACAGTCATCTGAGAGGTATCAAGTGAGGGAGCAATTCCAGAGAAGTCACACAAGGCTGGGAAGCTTTCTACCTGAGGCAAAGGAAAAAGGGCCTTGGTTTAGCTTACAAAGTGGTGATACCTTTGAGCTCTCCTCACTCTCAGCTGTAGCTAGAAACATCATGTAAACAAAAATAATTGCAAATAGCCAGGAAGCCTGTGTGGTGCTGAAACACATCTGCTTGCTTCTTCTCTTGCTTTGGTATTGTATTGTCTCTTGCATTTCTTTGTATCAGTTCTGTTACAAAAGAAAACATCCCATTGTTTTAACAAGAGCCGTTCACCACAAGCCTGGTGATAAAGCCCTTCAGCAGGTGCTCTGCAGAGAATGGAAATCATTTGTGGGTTCATCCATGGCAGCAGGGGGAACACCCCAGGAGTATTGCCGAGGTGTTTAGAAGAGTTTCTGCATTTATGTTTCATTGCTCAGAGGAGTCTTTCCTACCTGAGAGAATTTGCCCTGTGTTCAGGAAGTTTGATTTACCTGGCATTAAATGGATGGTAAACAACTCGTGGTGCCTCTCAGGCACGTAATGCTGAGTGGCTTCCTGAGGTCTGCTCTGCTGCTGGGGCTTGCTCTGCACAGAGCACAGGTGCTGGGAAGAAAGCTTTGCTGAAGCTGCTGCTTCTCCTGCCGTGATTGTCTCTGCTCCTGGCCTGCTTTTGGTGCTGAAGGCTTTTTGCCCTCATCTGCAATTCTCCACCTGTCCTTGTTTCTAACAGGGCTGGTGCACCTCTCCTTTCCCATGGGAGGTTCTGGTGGTGGTGGTAAGCTGTTTTTGAGGAGGCGTCCTTGGCATGGGCAGGGTGAGCTGGGCTACAAGCTGACCTCAAAATAGCTGCAAGTGGGAAAAGATGCCAGAAGTGTGCTGGGATGGGCTTCCCAGAGTAGCTCACCCAGGGTCTCCCTCCTTACATGTTGTTTAAGTATCCCCCAGAGTCTGTGCTTCCTGTGGGAGAGCAGGACAGAGTGCCAGCATGTTTGCTCTGCCTCCGGACACTGCTGGAGATGGGTGCTGTCAGTTTAGTGATGACAATTTGGCTGGTGACGTTTTGCCTTGCTGGCTCTAAGTTTGTGGTCTTATCTGTGCCTGGCCATGGATTGCTCTTGTCTGGAGCAGCAACATGTATGAAGAGTAAGCACGTGAAGTAGAGCTATAAGAAATGGTACAAAGTCATAATCCCTGGAGTGACCTGCTGCTGCCCCTTGGCACTTTTCTAAAAAACTGTCTCTGTGTTACAGTGATACACTTGGGAGAAAATTGTCTGCCTTGTCGTCTGTGCTTTATAGCTTGTAAATGTCATTCTGAAATACTTACTGGTGCATTTCTGTTATTTAATAGCCATTTAAATAAGATGGGGTAAAGATTTTACATTTTGGCTTTTGCTTTCAATTTAGCAGGCACTGTTTGGTACAGTAATGGCTCTGCTAATCAGTTTTCAGTGCCTTGTGACTGAAAGTCTAGTGAGTATATCTGCTTTCAGCCAGCCGTAATCTGAAGTTATAAACTTTTCTTCCCCTACACCTGAAGAAATTGCCTTTGTGTTTCTCGCTTTAATTTGTGCCTGTTATAAATGAGGGACTGTCAAGGAACTCTGTTGTCAGAGAGGACAAACAGATGCTGAGTGTAATTTAATACTTGATTCTTCTTGCAAGCTTTTTGACATAATGATATATCTTATACTTTAATACTACCTCTTTTCACTCTTACCACTTTGTGTCTTTTGCCTGATAAATATTTATAATAGAGTAGGAATAAATTCAAACTAGATCCAAGTTGTAACTTTTATACTCTAATAAGAGCTGAAAATATAAAAAAAAAACTCAACTGACATGGAAGCAAATATAATGAGAATATGGAATAAAACAGTTGCATTCTCAATGCAGGATGGATTGTGTTTCCCCATAAAGTGTGTTAAAGCTGCTGAGCTTCCTTGAGGAAGGATCTGCACATCCCAGCTTGGAGCAAGAGACACAGAACTGAAGTTCTGGGTTCTGCTTTAGGATCTTCACTAAACCACGCCAGCTGGGGTTGTGTGTGTAGTTTTACCCCTCTGCCTCTGTTTCCCCATCCATCCTCCTTATTTAGTGGTAATTAAAGCTGAATGAAATAGTCTTACAAAAAATTCTGTAAAAATCGCATATATTTGAATTGGCCAAATACTGAGTAATTTCAGTCTAGTCATTCTGTATGAGCCCATTTCATTCTGCCAGTTTCAATTAATCTGTTGCTGAAGTTGTTGACAGCATGTGAATGTCTCTGCTGCCTCCTGTCTCTCCACTTAGCACATGGTAGGGTGATGGGCTAAAGACTCTTGTCATCCCCTTCTGATGTGGTTTGGGAACAGATGGCAACAGGTCTTTGAGGAAAACCGTGTTGTTTCTACTTCCAGCATTAACATAATATTTCAGTGCCGTCTGGGAGGACAATGTGACGTGAACCTGAACTGGCTTCTGGCCTCAAACATTCTTTTATCAATTAGCAAAACCACTGATGGATTTGACACAGCCTTGGGAGTGTCTCTGTGTCCTGCAGGACGTGACCTGCTGTGCATGCTGATGATGATTGGCTTTAGGTAGAAAGTTGGGGGAAATGCAAGTTGAATTTACAGTACTTTTTTTTTTTTTTTTTCCTTGTCCTGTAGGGTATGCTGCCTTTTGTTCTAGAGAGGGTAGAATACAAAGTCTGATGCTTTCAGGAAACACAATTATGCGTAGCACATCAGGTAAACATTACAAGTAGAAGCCAACAACGTTAAAACTTCATCCAGGCAAGATTTCCCAATTTAGTATCTTCGCTTCGGTGCCACATGAGTACTGGTCAGTAACCAACTGATGTGCTGGCAAGTGCTGGTTTAATTAATGTGAGCAGTATTTCAGTGTGACATGCAGCATCCATACTGCTAAATGGAGCAAGAGCTAGTGCTGGGGCTAGCCAGGACGTGGCTTCCCAGGTGTGCTGGTGACTCATTTTCCCTGCTACTGACCCAACTTGTGTTTGCCATTCTTGCTGCAGTAGCTGTCCTGAGCCTCCAGATGAATAAATTATGTGTAAATATGAGAAAAAACTTCTTCACAGTGAGGGTGACGGAACGCTGGAATGGGCTACCCAGAGAGGTTGTGGAGTCTCCTTCTCTGGAGATATTCAAAACCGGTCTGGATGCGTTCCTGTGTGACCTGATCTAGGTGTTCCTGCTCTGGCAGGGGGATTGGACTAGATGATCTTTCAAGGTCCCTTCAATCCCTGATATTCTGTGATACTATGATTTCATTGAAAGAGCAATGGGAGCAGTGCACAACACCAGGGTTGTGTTTTCCTAAGTAGGCAAGGGGGATAGAAGGGCAAGAAGGAGTTGCCATGTTAAAATAAAAGGCTCAGGGAGTGCTGAGATGAGAAGTTTACTGAAGCTTAGCTAAATGTAAGTGCTAGGGCTCTGATATGTCAGTATTTACTTTGTACAACTCTGACTTATGGATCTTAGCCAGGTCCAAATGGTGATAAAGTCCCAGTACATCAAGAACGGTTAACCTGGCTGTGAAGGCACTGGAAACAATCCCATCAGTGCTCAGGCTCATGATTTAACATGGATGTAGATCCTCAGTTTGGGTTTTGTGCTTTTTTTTCCTTTTTTTTTTTTTCTCAAAAACAGTGCCTGGATGACAGCACTAGTTTTGGCCTATATCATCCTCACCTTGAGGGACGTTTGTGTTCACCAGTCTTAGAGTCATTGCTCTTAGATACCTTCAGCAGCTCCTGATGGGAGGCATGCTTTGGTATTTTGACCATCTTCATATTCCTGTTTGCCATATGCTGGGACAGATTTATGAAGGATTACATCTGCATAATCACCAACCTGTTTTATGGCATCAGCTGTTCCAGTTGGCAACACCTGGTGCTTTCTCCAATCTTCCTGCTTTTTCCATTTTAGTTTTGATCACTACCAACAAAACAAATGATCCTCCTATGACCACCCAAATGGTTGCCATTTTCTTATTACCGTATGGATTATCCCTCAGTGCTTCATACAGTGTTCTGGTACAGCCCAGCCGAAGAGCTTTGCTGCCTTTTGTTTCTCGCAGACACAGGGCTGTCTACACTCTTTGGGGATGTGGCTTAAGTAGCCTTTGGCAAGGCAAAGGGATGTAGGCATTGGATCCTTCCCTGAGACCTGTCCACATGCTTCATCTTCACATAAATAATCCTTCAATTTTATCAGTCTGTATGTTTGTCTTCTGCTTAGTGAAATAGAATAGTTTAACTACTTAAATTAACATTTCTATCTTCAGAAGAAAATAATGCATTAACTTGGCAACCTGTTGGCTGTCCCTTTCTGGAAAGAAACTCATGTCAAGGCAGCGTCCCTATTAGGGATTGGAATATTAGATACACTTGAATTTGTATCACAGACCTTGTTTTGTTTTGGGATTGCTTTTGTGTTTTTTCTTTGTTTAGAACAGCCATCTGGGACCTACTGTGTTATTTACCATAGAGATAATACACAGAGATACATTTTAAACTGCTTTTTAATGTGTTTTCCAGCAAATTGTGTGTGTTGCTGTGGTAGGTGTGAAATCATCTTAAGGGGGACAAGTGATATTGGCATTTGTGCAAGCTTGTTGATTCTAACTAACATTTGCGTTAGATTAGAACAGAAAATGCTGTCTTCACTGAAGAAATGTTTTGCATTTTCTCAATGATATTTTAAAATGGAGCATTGCTGGTTTGAATGAGTCAGCTGAAATTACAGAAAATGTTTCCTTTAAAATATCATCTGAATAGAAACAGCTGTCATATCACACAGAACCTGAAACAAAGCGTAGCACAAAACTTGGTTGGCATGTAATAACCCTAGTATTAGAATCTATAATGTTTTAATTTCTTCCTTGGGATATCTTTTGTGCACTTGGAATGGTGCATTTGCATGTGAATGGAAAAAGCTAAATTATATTCTTAGGTTCATGCAAAGAAGCTAATTTCTAACACTATCGATAGAGGAACTTCTTCATTCTTTCTTCTGGCGTCATTGTATCAGACTAAAACTCCTCTTATTGCCATCAGTGTGTTTGTCAGATGAAGTTCTGAGATCATCTAAATATTTTATGAGGTTCAATGAACAGCGAAAATAATCTTGCTAAGATTTGTCTTGATAGTAGATAATTCAGTTAAAAAGTTGCCCTTTCTTGCAGGAAGGTATTGATATCAACTTAGTTTATGCTCATCTTTCTCTTTACTTTTGGAACCACCCACTGCAGCTCCATTAATAGTGGTTAATTTTAATTCAGTGAAAATACTCTGACAAATTTTTAAAAGATCCATATATTTAGTTTTGTTTAGCAAACAAACAGCAAAAAAAACACAAACCAGAAATAGTGTTCCATATTGGTCCATTTTGATGCTATGGCATGATATGCAATAATCATTTTTTGGAAAGGCAATCAAAATGAAATCTTGAGTGTGTTTGAAATCAAAATGATCTGGAGGCATGGCAAACAGAGGGCATTTTATGAATTGCAAAGAAGTTTCACATGGAAGGGAGATAAGAGCGACTGGGCAAACAAGTAGCTTTTAGATAACAGATAAAACTGTAAAATGAAAGCAGTAGATTAATGGACAGAAAATGTTATATGTCTATTCTCTGAGCTGTATTATCCATTTCACAGAGTGAAGCAGCAGACTGACTTTTTCACCTCTCTTGCTGGTGATGTAAAATGGCAGCTACTGTATTTAGTCAAATTGTCACTTTAGATTAAATGTTTCTAGAAACTCAGCCCAGAAATACAATCAACACACTGAAAGCCCTTCCCGAAAGGGGAGAGAAGGATAATGGTAAAATATGAGTGGAATATTCAGAGCAACCCTTACTTTATAATATTTAGGGCTGGCACAGAATGTAGATGAAGAGGATCGTAATCTCTTGCTGCTCTTGCTGGAGGTCTCACTTTGTTTTTTTTAAGCAAGGAAGATGTGTCTGGGTCTTAAAAACTTGCTAATGGCATGCTGCACTAAAGGCAATTTGTTTCTAATATTTTAAGTGGAACTCTTTCCCTCTCTGCCCCTCCCCCAGTGTGGTGGGTATTTTAAAATTTAAAACTGAGGGTAAAACATGGTCTGAAGAAAGACAGTGGACTGCAGATTACTGCAGTCATTACTCAGTCATTACTGTGTGCTTATTGTCATTAAACAAGCTCAGAAAAACAGGTTTTGAAGTCTGTATAGATCTTTCAGCACTAAAGAAACACAGCTTTGCTGAGGTTTATTAAACAGGGTGAGCTGCGTGCTTCTGAACTGAGTGTGCAAATTAGAGACCTCAGTTTGGGGTTAAAAGGATAAAGAAGGTAAAAAAAGAATTCTGAGAAATAATGTGGGAGTGTATTAGGACTTTCCCTTGGTTTTCACTTACTCCCTTGTGCCTGTGTATTGGAGAGGCTAGAATCATCAGGTAACCTGATATAGTGCATTGATTTAAGTTACAGTCAATACTTAAAAAGAAAGATAAATTGAAGATGGATGGGAAGCCTTTCACTGCCTTGTGTCTCACCTGTCAGAGCCAACTCTGGAAACAATTTAATTTCCTTTGCCCTGTAGGTGTTGTGTTATTTATATAAATAAAGTAGTGTAGCAGGAATTACATCAAGACCGGTAAAGGGTCCCCAGGTACTTTTTTTCTTAAGTCTCAGAAAGATTTTGCACAAGATTTTACACACACACACACACAC